>CM051502.1:9061817-9094317 GCA_028031935.1 Paedocypris micromegethes
TGTGTGTGTGTGTGTGTGTGTGAGAGAGAGAGAGATCACCGGTGTGTGTGTGAACACCGGTCAGTGTGTATGTGTGTGAGAGAGAGAGAGGGATCACCAGTGCGTGTGTGTGTGTGTGTGTGTGTCTGCCTGTGTGTCACATGGGATGAAATTAATCGTATGAATTTATTTGTTTATCGCTGGTCATCACACTGATTGATGCACAATTATTAATATCTGTCTCTCTCTGAGCGCTTTGAGACAGTTAAAACTGTGAAAAGTGCCTTACAAATGCTCTGAACTCTGATTTCTCACTCTTTTCTTGCTCCTCTGTCCCTGTTTTTTTCTTTCTTTGTTCTTTTACTTCTCCGTTTCTCTCATTTTTACTCTCTCTACTGTGTTCTTTCTCTATTCCCTCTTTTTTTTTACTGCTCTTTCTCCTCCTCATTTTCTCTCTTTTTTACTCTCTACCATCTTCTTTCTGTATTCTCTGTATTCTCTCTTTTTATCCCTGTCTTCCTCTACCGCTCTTTCTCCTCCTCTCTATTTATTTATTTCTCTATTCCTTACTCCTTCTCACCTCCTCTCATATCTTTTGTCTCATTCTTATTATTTTATTCCCTTTCTTGCGTTTTTTTTTTTACATTTTATTTCTATTCTTATTGTTTCTCTGTCCTTCACTTTTCCTGTCTCTTTTTCTGTCTCTCATGTCTACTCTCCTTTTCTATCTCTCCTTCTCTGCCCCTTCTCACTACCTCTCCTGTCTTTTCTCTTTTCTCTCTCTCTCTCCTCTCTTCCAGGCCTGGAGAAGGGCAGTCAGTACAGTTTCCAGGTTTCAGCGATGACGGTTAATGGATCGGGCCCGAGCAGCGAGTGGTTGATGGCTGAGACTCCAGAGAATGACTTGGACGGTGAGAAACCTGACCTGTTTCAGGAGTAAATGGCATTAGTGGGTAGTTAATCTAGTTAGAGTGGTTTAACACATTAGCGGGTGTGTTGAGCTGGTTCTGCTGGGTCGCCCTGCTCTGCGTGAGCTGCATGAGCTATTCATCAGCGCTAGGAGCGAGCAACAGGAAACAGTTTAAACAGCCGATCAATACGTCCGAGTGTGGGTGAGTGTGTGCGCAAGTCTGTGTGTTTGAACAGCGGGAGCTGATTGAGATTAATGTGAGACTCATGTTCCTCTGAGCTGCAGATCTTAGGCCTGAGGTTTGATCTGAACCTGCTGGAGCTTCAAAGCCAAATGTAGGTTTAGGAGAGTTGGTAATCAGAGACGGAACTGCCTGAGGGAGAGAGAGAGAGAGATAACTAGAGCAAATGAGAGAGAGCGGTGGAGGGAAACAGAGAGAGAGAGAGTGGGTAAATGTACGTGCATTTAATACAGTGGCTTTTAATACAGAAATGATGAGTATGTGATTTTGTTAGTTTCGTGTAATTTTATAGTGAAAAATCAGGTTATAATAATTCCAATTGCATATCCAGTCTTATAATCTGTAAAGAGATAGATGCTCTATTGACAGCTGCGGTTTCAGGCAGCATACTGTAAAATTATGATTTCCTGCCCTTTTTAATTTACAAGGTAATTCTGTGCTTGCATTTACAGCTCAATACAAACACGTCTTAACGATATTGCCAGCTACTTGCTGTTGATTCAAATATCCATGTACATTTTACAGATCATTTTACAATGTTTTCCCTCTATCCATCTCTTTTTTCTTTCTGTGTTCACTCACTGTGCTCTCTCTCCCTCTCTCTCTGTCTGTTTGTCTGTCTACGTCTCTCCCTCTCTCTCTTCAATGTTTTCCCTCTATCCATCTCTTTTTTATTTCTGTGTTCACTCACTGTGCTCTCTCTCTCTCTCTCTCTCTCTCTCTCTCTCTCTCTCTCTCTCTCTCTCTCTCTCCCTCTCTGTCTGTTTGTCTGTCTACGTCTCGCCCCTCTCTCTTCAATGTTTTCCCTCTATCCATCTCTTTTTTCTTTCTGTGTTCACTCACTGTGCTCTCTCTCTCTCTCTCTCTCTCTCCCTCTCTGTCTGTTTGTCTGTCTACGTCTCTCCCTCTCTCTCTTCAATGTTTTCACTCTATCCATCTCTCTTATTTCTTTCTCTCCCTCCCTCTCTCTCTTTCTCTCTCTCTCTCTCTCTCTCTCTCTCTCTCTTTCTCTCCCTCTCATTCTCTCTCACAGAGACTCAGGTGCCAAATCAGCCGAGCTCTCTGCATGTCCGTCCACTCCCCAACAGCATCATCATGAGCTGGACGCCGCCCTTGAACCCAAACATCCTGGTGCGTGGTTACATCATAGGTTACGGCGTGGGCAGCCCGTATGCCGAGACGGTGCGAGTGGACAGCAAGCAGAGATACTACTCCATTGAAAACCTCGGTGAGAGACAGAACTCCCTCTTTCCTAACCGGTAGAGCTGAGAGTAAGCTGTGTGTTTGATTTTCAAAGAATTTTCCATAAAAAAAAACAGATAACGTGTTTAATTTAACGTAAGCAGTTCTCAATTTTTCCTACTTTCTATTCTTTTCTATTCACTCTTTATATCTCTTTACACTTTTCTCCACTATCTTTCTTACCATTTTAAACACTCTCTCTCTTTCTCTTTCGCAGTCTTGCTCTTTTTCTCCATTTCACGCCCCTCAGGAAACGTTTCTCATTAATCTCATTAATTATTGATGACAGATCGCAGATGATCTTGTTGCAGTTGGATTAATCCTGAAAGACGTTTATTATTATCCTCATGGTTACAATTTTAATCACATTACAGTATTTCCAGATATCTTTTAATATCATTACTGTTTTCCTTGCTCCAGTGTTTAATTTGGTTGCCATTTGTTTCAGTAATCATGTTAATGAAGAAACAATGATGTCATCAATAATATGTTGGTACTTCATTTTGCGGTTTTGATTATTTCTAATAATATTACTGTTATTTTTATCATTACTGATGGACTATTGGTCTGTGTTTGATCCATGTCGGATCCATAATGAGTTTGTTCAGGATCAGACGCTCATGTTTTATTCATTCGTTTTTCTCTGTTCATCCGTGTGTGTGATTGGACAGAGGAATGTCGTTCCGGACCGTTCCGGACAGAAATTCCCGTGTCCGTATCAATATTTCAGACAGGATCCACGGGTTTCCATGGCAGCAAAGTCGAGCCTCCGCTGCCGTGACAAAGAGGAGTCTTTATCCCGATTGAAAACAGTCACAGACAAATCTTCACAATCTCTGATCAATTTTATTCTCTGGATTAAAAAAAAGCCAGAGGCTCTCGAGATCAGACACAGCATTATCTTCATCTACATTAACACCGCCATCATCATCATTTTTCTCTGTCTGTTCCTCGATGACTTCACGCTGAGAGGAAGGAAGGAAGGAAGGATGGAAGGGATGGAGGCAGGGAGGGAGGAAGGAAGCAAGAAAAGTATGGATAGAGAAGAAGAGTTGTGAAAATGTGCATGGAAAGATTGAGATTAAACATTACAAATAAAAACATACATGAAGCCAGATAGAAACAATACAGACACTGTAAGGGAGAAAAAAAGTGAAAGAAAGTTATAGAGATACACAGAGATTGAGGCAGACAGAGACAGAGACTGTGAACGAGAGAGAAAGAGATTAACTTCACTGTCTACAGAGATAGAGCAAAAGATTGAGATGATACACACATGAAAGACAGAGACATGAGACACACACAAACGGGGAGCATTAGAGGACGTGAAGACATGGAGAAAGAGTTGAGATGAATAATGCAGGAGTTTTGGAGATGTCCAGCTTGTATTTGATCTCTGACGTTTGTGTGTGTTTGCGTGTGTGTGTGTGTGCGCAGAGCCCAGCTCTCATTACGTCATCTCCCTGAAGGCCTTCAACAACGCGGGCGAGGGAGTTCCTCTGTACGAGAGCGCTGTCACCCGATCCCTGAGCGGTGAGTCTCGAGACAGAGAGACTGTGTGTGTGTGTATTATATGTGTTGATTTTGTGTGTCCAAGATGCTTTGGTTTGTGACGCTCCAATGTGTGTGTTGCTCCAGTGTGTGAGAGGCTTATTATGTGTGTTATTTCCCTGTTTGGGCGAGTAAATCTCTTATATGGCTTATATTTGTCTCAGGGTCATGAATCTCACTCGCACACGGCTGTAACTCCAGCGCAGATCCAGAATCACACTGTACTACTACACAAATACACAAACATATTAGCTGTAGTTACTGTAGTGAAGCTGCTGCCACAGGTACTGTGAAAAGGATAGCTGAAAGAGGGAGAGAACCCTGGAGATCAGATGATGGTCCAGCTGGAGCTGATAAAGTGGACAATGATGTTTTTTGGAGTTTCTCATCGTATTGGTAATTTTAGCCTTTTCATGTTCAGTGTTATGACTTTCTCTTTCTCCATGTTCTTTTGGGAACAGAAAAATGGCATCTGAAATCAGATGAATACATTCTGTGCTTGAACTCAAGAGGTCTAAGAAACATGAGGGTTTTCAATCAAGACACTGACCCTCACATTGCCCCTGGGTGCCATGGCTCTATTTGGCCTTCCATAGTAGCCCCTCCCACTGGCACTGATTGACAGGCTCACTGATTAACCTCATGAATTCCAGATCGAACACAAATGCAAAATCCATCACTAATTCGAACGGAATTTGCATTTGCCACCCAGTTTTGCCTGTATCTGCCAAATTGAATTGGCCCTTCACATTGCAAAATGCACTTTGCAAACTCTTTCAAATTTTGTCCCTGCGAACATGAAGCTTGTGTGATTCTGGAGTCATGGCTGGTGTTGGTGAGATTCACCCTGCAGCTCTTCTCACTGTTTGTGCTGCTGTCTAGATCTCAATCTTCCTCTTCTTCTTCCTCTTCTCTTCCTGTCACTCCATTTCCCCTCTTCGTCCTGCCGTCTTTCATCTCTCGTCTCTGTTCTGCTGTCTGACGTGAACTGCTCAGACCCGTCAGACCCGGCGGATGACGATTTGTTCCATCTGTTTGATAAATTCCCCACCCCCATCCCAGACGCCTCGGCCCCCATGATTCCTCCTGTAGGGGTCCAGGCCGTGGCCCTCACCTCAGACTCAGTACGGGTCAGCTGGGCAGACAACTCCATCCCCAAGAACCAAAAGAACTCTGAGGTCCGCTACTACTCCATCAAGTGGAAGACCAGCCACTCTACCAGTGGGAAGTATAAGGTGTGTGTGTGTGTGTGTGTGTGTAAAGGAGTGTGTCCCAAACAGTATGTATAGTATCTCATAAAAAAGTGTGTTAATGTATTGCACATGTGTGTATGTGTGTGTGTGTGTAGTCTGCTGATACCACAGCTTTGAGTCACGCGGTGACAGGTCTTAAGCCGAACACCATGTATGAGTTTTCCGTCATGGTGACGAAAGGCCGCAAGTCCAGCACTTGGAGCATGACGGCTCACGCCACCACCTACGAATCAGGTGCACCAGCCACTTCCTGTCACACTTCCTGTTCATTCATCAGAAAAGGATGGCATATAACTGTGTCGTGTTGCTTTTTTCAGCGCCAAGTTCCGCCCCTAAAGACCTGACTGTGATTGGTCGAGAAGGGCGACCCAGGGCTGTGCTCATCAGCTGGCAGCCGCCACTCGATGCTAATGGCCGAATCACAGGTGATTGCCACGCCCTGATTCACACACAGTCACACTCATATCAGCACACACCCATAAATACACCATCACTTACATGCTCACAGACACACACACATTCACACTCCGACTCATTACAGCGACACGCATACATAAAAACACGCGCACACACACACACATACACTTGCCTATAAAGGGGAACGTATATACACATTTTTTTTACAAATTTCGCCAAACATACACTTACACACACCTTGACTCACACTTCAACCCACACACGCATACTAACAGACACACTCTCTCTTGCTCAATCACACACACACGCTGCTCAGTGACATTTCAGAAGCTGCACTGGTCACTACTCGAGTCACATGACTTCCTCAGGCGCTCTGGCATTCTCAGTAGCAGATTGACCTTTGACTTCGACTTGTGAAGCATTTGACCGGCTCCGGTGGTCTGACCTTTAGTGTGTGTGTGTGTGTCAGGTTTTATTCTGTACTTCACCCTGGAGAAGAACCAGCCGATCGACGACTGGGTGATGGAGTCCATCAGTGGAGACAGACTCACTCACCTGCTGCTGGACCTGAACCTGGACACCGTCTACTACTTCCGTATTCAGGCCAAGAACGCTAAGGGTTTGGGTCCCCTGTCCGAGCCGGTGCAGTACAGAACCTCTAAAGGTCTCTCGCTCTCCTCCTGCTGGTTACCTGACAGTTCTGAATACATAAAAACAACCGTCTATGAATTAAATAATCCCTCTCTTTCCCTCTCGTTCTCTCCCCCTCTCTATTTCTCTCTGACTCTTTTTTCCTGACCCTCTCTCTCTGACATCTTACTCCATTCGTCACCGTCTTTCCTATCCGTCAATCTGTTTTTGTTTCTCTCGCTGTCACACTTCTCCGGGCTGTTTTCCTGCAGTTGAACATCCAGACAAAATGGCGAATGATCAAGGTGAGTGGAACACGGCAACAAAATGTGTTTAGAATTGTCAAGAACTCCGTCTTGTTAACAAGCGTATTGTAAAAAAAAAACGGATAGAGAAATGCAGGGGATAGAATTAAGGAGAGAGAGAGTGGGGGCTGAGGTCTGTGAATGTGTGTGTGTGTGTGTGTGTGTGTGTGTGTGTGTGTGTGTGTGTTTCAGACACAATGAGCACAATAATTGCTTTCTCCTCAACCCCTGGTTCTAATCTCCATCTCTTCCCATGAAAGGCCACAGACAGATGCTGAATTCTCTCTCTCTCCCTCTCTGGGCGAGCAACAGTGGGAAGAGTGTATTAAGAGTAGTGAGAGAGCGAGTGGAGATAGTGGCGGGGACGAGTCTTTAATGAGTCTCTCTCTGTCTGCATTAATGAAGACGCCTCAAATGTGTTTAATCGGAGCTGTCTGAATCCTCAATCATTCACTGCCTCCATCTAGTAAACAGACTCTAGTGCACTATCAAGAGCTGAAAAGAGGAGGATAATTGTGAGGACGTCCTTGACCATTTAGTGAACATACTCTAGTGTGCTATCAAAAGGCTGATGAGTGAATGATAATTGTGAGGATGTTCTTTAGTCAAAAGACTAGTCTGCACTATTAAGAGCCGAAGAGAGAAAATTGCGAGGACGCTCTTGAACATTTGGTGAACAAACTCTGGTGCACTATCAGGGGCGGAAGAGAGAAAGATAATTGTGAGGATGTCCACTATTGTCTTTTGACTAGTGCTGACTAGTGTGCACTGTCGAGGGCTGAAGAGAGAAAGATAATTGTGAGGACGCTCTTGAACATTTAGTGAGCAAACTCTGATGCACTCTGATGCTCAAGGGCTGAAGAGAGAAAAGTACCGTATTTACTCGCTTATAAGTCGACCCCCCCAACCCCCTCCCCCAGTTCAGCTGTGAGATTGTGGTATTCTGTTTAGACCCGCTTATAAGATGGGGGAAAGAAATGAGAGAAAAGTGATAAAATAGAAATGAGTAGAAACCCGATTTTGTGTTTCATATAAAGTCAATTCCCGTTATTGGGGGCCTTCGGGATACTAAAGCGGCGACGGGCACACACACCCCTTTCACCTTAAACGACCTGTTCAGATGCTATTTAATCCCTTAGAAATGTCAAAACTATTTAGACATTCTTGGTGGTAAAAGAAGCATAAAATCAAAGTAACCCTGTTCATTTAGGTTGGTATTAATCTATTTAAGTTATTGTTATTTATGTTTAAGGTTTAATTTGTTATTGGTATGGTTGCATTATAATTTTCAAGATTTGTGTGAAAAGTGCCCTGCCCCTTTAAGAGAACCTAAAAGTGCCTCTCCCGAGAAGCGAACGCTAATGCTGACTTGTGTTCTGGGAATAAATACTACATTTGAAATCCACCGTGTGACTCGTTTAGTTTGTGAAGCCCCACGCCAAAAAGAGACTGGAGTCAGAAGAGTCGTTCTTTTACCTTGTGTGTGTGCGCGAAAGAGAGAGAGAGCAAAGCAGCCAGCACGAGATGTGGAGAGCTTTTGCTTGTGCTGTGCTCGCGCACTGTGAGTAAAATATTTTCTATTTCAGTAGGCCGCGCATATAAGTCGAGCCCCCCACTTTGAGCCCGAAATCTTTAGGAAATATCCTCGACTTATAGTCGAGTAAATACGGTAGTTGTGAGGACGTCCTCTACTGTGTATTGCTGTAAACAGACTAGTGTGCACTATCAAGGGCTGAAGGAAAGCAATTGTGAAGAAGTTCTGTACGATCTAGTGAATAGACTCTAGTGCACTATCAAGGGCAGGGTAAAGATGTGCTTTACTCTCTAATGTACAAACAGAAATGTTCTATGACACGTTTTTTTTTTTTTTCACGTTTTTCACATCTATGCATTAACCTTGCCAAAAATGGAACCTTTTGGCACGTCCAGTCAATTTCATCAGCGCTTTGGCTGAGGGAGTAAATACAGCCGTAGTCATTAGACAAGAGGGACAGATAAATCTGGATGTCCTCTTTATAGCTGCTGTGGACAATTTCTTTCTTTGCCTTTACGTATTTTTCTCAGTGGGTGCGTGCACAGAACAAGTAACAGTTTACAGACCGTACCGTCTAGTGAACAAATAGTAGCACACTACGTAGCTTTGGTTGAGTTGAACGAGACTGTAGTGCACTAGCTATGGTTCAAGTAAAGGAAGTACTATTTATTGGACTGACTGTATAGCAGGGGTGGCCAACCAGTCAGAAACTAAGAGCTGTGTTAGAGCCACAAAAAGCTGCAAAGAGCCACATCATACACATGTGCACACATAAACATCATCCCATTCCTTAATCTTGTAAGCACGCACGCACACACAGACCTCTGCTCAGCCAGATTGAATGAAAATAACCACACCAACATGATAATATTAGTTATTTTTCAACAGTTAACATCGTGTGCATATTTGATTCACGTCATGTGAAAGCTCCTGAAGAGCCGCATGAGGCTCAAGAGCCACGGGTTGCCCACCCCTGCTGTATAGGGGACGTATGTTTTAGCATGTGAACACTCTGTCGTGCCCCTAAAATACATTTGTTCACATTTAAATTGTGTGTGACCTATTCAGATGCTCTATGCAGTGGTTAGTATGTAGTTTAAGGAAATTAAACAGTGGATGGCTTGCGTCCACTTGATAGTGTGTAGGGAGCACTGTGACACATAGCTATAGTCTCTCTCTCTAACCACCTCAATTCTCTTTCCTCAGGTCGTCATGGAGACAGCGGGTACTGGCCATCGGACAATAACCCGATTGACATGAGCAGCCTGAACGGTACGAGTCAGTGGGAGAGAGCGAGGCACACGCTGTGTAGATGCATGTGTCTTCTGATCGATGTGTACGTGTTAATGGGCTCACGTCCCACACGAGAAACCGTGTGTGTGTGTNGGGGGGGGGGGGGTTGTCTTGGAGACAACGGTCACAGGGTTGAGTGGAGTTCATTGCTTCTCTGACAGAGCTGAATGTAAATGAAGGAGGTTGTGAGGCTTCCATCCAGATCGAAAATCCACGAATCATGTCTGTGACGGATCCACATGCACACGCACACAGATCATTTCTTCATTAGTGAGTGCTGTAGGGTGTAGGGAATGAAGTCTACTAGTCATCAGAATGTCTTTATGTTCTCTTCGCTCTTGAACATAATCTTTATTAAATTAGACGGAAAGAACAGAAGAAATATTGACTGTACAAGCAAAGAGGAGAAGGAGCGAGAAATACATTAGTCTCTTAAGACGGAATAAAGACGAGCTAGTTTGAAAGATAAAGAAAATAAAATACTGAGTAATGAGATGAGAGCAAGAGAGGGAAATTGCATGGTGTTGAAACTTAAAATCAGAATAAAAGGGGAAAATGAAAATACTGAAGAGAGATCTAGGAATGAACATGCAAAAAAGAAAAGAAAATAAGTGGAGAGGGAAACTGATAAGAGAAAAGATGAAGGTGTGAGAGGAAGGATGGAGTAATGAGAGAAGCGATGGTGTGATGCGAAGGGGTAGAGTAATGAGAAAAGAGATGAAAGTGTGGTTAGAAGAGGGATTGAGAGATAAGAGAAGAAGTAAAGATATGGTGAGATGAGGGATGGAGTGATGAGAGAAGAGATGAATGTATGACGAGAGAAGAAATGAATGTACGGTGAGAAAAAAGATGATGTTATGAGAGAAGAGGTGAATATGTCATGTTTAGATTAAGGGAAGAGAAAAGTGAGGAAGGTGTGATGAGAGGAGGGATGAACGTGTGATGTGGGGAGAAAGAGAAACCTCACATCACATGAATCCCATCACCACAGTGTGACCCACACACACACACACACACACACACACTCCACTTGTGTAAACGCAAGAAACGGAGAGGATCAAAGCCGGTCCAGATCAGAGAATTTCTGTTTAGCAGAAGTAGAATTGCGCCAATGTGCTTTGGGCCAATCAAACACAAGAGAAGAAATTATGCATAATTCTGCTGAGCTGATTGGCTCTGACAGACTATGTGCTGAGGATTATTGTTGTGAAGTGTGTATTTTTATTGAAATCTCTCCATAATTTGAAGGATGTCACTACTCATCAGAATCACGCACACACACAGACTCACAGAGGACTTTAACTTCCGTCATGTTTCAATATTCTCTTTTACAGACTGATAAAGATTATTGTAATGGTTAGGATTGCGATGATGGTGATGACAATTGTTATGATGACAACAGTTATGATGATGAAGATTTGTGATGATGACAATGACTGTTGTGATTATCATCAGAATGTTGATATTGGTGATGATGAAAGCGTTGTGTGTTTCAGAGCCACCAGTGGGGCAGATTCGACCCCCCCACGGCAGCGTGACGCCCCAGAAGAACAGCAACCTGCTGCTGATTGTGGTGGTCTCGGTGGGAGCCGTCAGTGTCCTGGTGCTGATGATTGTGGCCGTGATCTGCACTCGTCGCTCATCCGCTCAGCAGAGAAAGTGAGTCATCTGACCTGTCTATCATCACACCAGTGAAGTGATGGCCACATGGCAGGAACATGCTGCTGAAACATGAAGTAATGTGTTTAATCTTCCTCTCTCAGGAAACGTGCGACACACAGCGCCGGGAAGAGGAAGGGCAGCCAGAAAGACCTGAGACCTCCTGACCTCTGGATACACCATGAAGAGATGGAGCTGAAGAACATGGAGAAACCTTCCAGCTCCGCCCCGTCCGGTCATGATTCGCCTCTCCAGGGCTGTCAGGAGATCGGCCCGGTCAGCCACAGCCAATCAGAGGGCCAGATGGGCAGCAAGAGCAGTCACTCAGGTGAGCTTATTGGGTGCTGTGAGGAATCGGACCTGTAGTTTTCTCAGCAGTTGAAGATCACCTCTCTCTCTCTCTCTCTCTTAGGTGTGGAAGGGGATGAAGTCTCCAGCAGTATCTCCACACTGGACCGGTCATTGGCTTCTCGCCGTGCCACTCGCCCCAAGATGATGATTCCCATGGACTCTCAGCCCAGCAGCACACGTGAGCAGCTTCTTCTCTTTTACTGTGCTTTCACTCCAAGTATCCAGTAGCTGATCAGAAAGTCGTGGGCTGTGATTGGTTGAGATGTTACCCAATAAATGTGCAGTAGAATGTTCTAGGGAATTTCGGTGGTTCAAATTGTTTAGCCAGTTTGTGTTTCTGGGTCTCCAGTATGAAGTGTGTTCAGATGTTGAACAATGATTTATTATATTAATATTTAGAAATTTTAGTTTTTGAAAATGTTAATTACAACATTTTTATTATGTCGTTCCCGTTCTCTTCAAAAAGAGAATATTTCTCTTTTCCTATCTTCTCTTTCTTGCACTTTTCTTTAATTGCATTTCTTTTCAGTCTCTCAGTTTTTCCTTTCTTGCTTTTCCTCACTATATCTCGTGATTTCTTCTGTGCTTGTCAAAAGGAGGTAAAGAGGGGAAAGATGCAGAGGGAGTGAACGTCTCGATCAGGCCTCAGGCTGTAGTATTTTGTTGATTTCTTATAACAAAGAAAAGCATGTAAATAAACTTGAACTTGCTGTGAGATTGGCTCTGCCGTCATGATGAGTGACGGGTGTTTAGTTCCGAGATGTTCTGATCACATGCCATCTCGCTCTCTCACTCTTTCGTTCAACATCCAGCCGGATATTTCACCTCAGCAGATCTGCAGAAAGTCTCTGCCACTTGAAAGCAGCTTCACATCTTGGTCCCGTGGGAGAATGAGGAAAGAGACGGAGGGTTGGAAAGCAGGATTGGATACAGAAAGGAGAGAGATACAGAAAGCGTGAATGAGAGAGATAAAAATGAAAGAGGAGATTTAGGATCAGCATCCTGAACTGGTTTAGAGAGAGAATGAAGGAGAGAGAGAGAGACTGGTAGAGATACTTGGGTGACATAGAGAAAGAGTGAGAGAGAGAAAGGTGTGATTTCCTTAAATATTTTTTTTGAATATTTACAATGTTTTTTAGTGTTTTGAAGATTACAGTTAGATTAAAGTTCCATGAGGTTCTGGATTAGTCTCTGAACTGGAGCTCTGCATTCTCTCACATTTTAATCTCTCTCTGTCGCTTTCCCTCCTCTCTCTCTAACGAAGTTGCAGACTGTTTATTATTTCATGTTATTTGCTCTTGAACAGAACTGAGTGGATCATTAGTAAAGGTGATTGATGTTGAGAGGCATTTTCTGAGATGGATTGGAGTTTAATCTTCAGTAAACGAGAGTTTATGTCATCGTCATTCCTTTCGCTCGCCCGCCCCCGGCGCAAAAGGAGAGAAAGAGTGCTGTCTGACCTCTCTCGCCCCTTCATTTCATGCTGATAATGTGTTTCTGGCAGGTTTGACCCTGAAGATCTGATTCTTCTCAGCTCCTGCTGTTCTTCACAGTGGATCATTTCCCATTCTCTCGCTTTACTGTGACTTTTCCACAGACGAGTCAAGAAGAGACTTTTATTGTCCGAACTCATTCGCCACCTTGTATTTACTCTTCTCTCATGAGACCAATGTTTCCTCTCTTTGACTGAAAAGAAACATACACACTCACTCACTCACACAATACACACATTCACAACATCTACACACACACACTCACATATCCTCAAAACCCACACACACTGTGCCTTTCTTTTTCTCTATTCTCTCTCTCTCTCTCTCTCTCTCTCTCTCTCTCTCTCTTTCTCTGCGGATTTGCCTTCAGAATTCTCGGTTGTGAACATGGTTCTTGTTGTAGGTGTTTAAATATTTAATCATGATTAATGACTGAAGTGAGCCACTCGCATGCCCGACACAGATCAGAGCTCTCTTTCTCTCCTTCACGCCCCTTTCTCTTCCATTCACTTTCTGTCTCGTTTCTTCAATCTTTCCCTCATTCTCCCGCTTTAATTTTTTCTTTTTCTTTTCCCTTTTAACAAGAGTCATGTTCTCTCCATTTTTGTGCTTAAACAGGATCATGTTCTTGACTGATCTCTGTCTCTCTGTCTCTAGCGATGGTCAGTGCCATTCCAGTGCCAACACTGGAGAGCAGTCAGTACCCGGGCATCCTGCCCTCACCCACCTGCAGCTACAGTGGCCACCCAAAGTTCACGCTGCGACCAATGCCCTTCTCCACACTCACTGTGGACCGGAGCTTCGCCGCCGGTATAGTCGTGTGTGTGTGTGTGTGTGTGTGTGTGTTCCAGTGTGTTGTGGAATCAATTGTGTGGTTTTTTTTAACTACAGCAGGGATTTTAAAAGTGGAATGACCTCTCGACCTCCCTGAATCGGTGTGTCTAATCGGTGCGTTCTCTGTGTTAGACGGATCGGCTCCGCTTGCCCAGCAGCAGCCGCAGCCGCTGATTCCCACGGCGCAGTCGGAGCCGCCGGGGCCCGAGGAGATTCCCAGCCGCACCATCCCGACGGCCTGTGTGCGGCCCACGCACCCGCTGCGCAGCTTCACCAGCCCCCTGCTGCCACCGCCTATGGGCACCATCGAACCCAAGGTCTACGGCCCCATGACAGGTATCATCATCAGAGAGAGAGAGAGAGAGAGAGAGAGAGAGAGAGAGTTTTAGTCTGCAGTTTCAGTTGGTGAGAGACAGAGAGTGACTGCAAGGTTGAGGGGGAGAGTGAGTACAAGAGGAAATGGGTGTGTTGTGAATGTGTGTGTGTGTGTGTGTGTGTGTGTGAGTGACTGAGTGAGCATGTGTGAGAGAGAGTTAGTGAGTGAGTGAGTGAGTGAGTGAGTGAGTGAGTGACAAAGAGAGTGAGTCGGTGAGTGATTGAGTCAGTGAGTGCGTGGGTAGGTTAGTGAGTGACTTGTGGTTGGGTTATTGTGTGGTTGGGTTATTGAGTGGGTGGGTAGTTGAGTTAATTAGTGAGTGAGTGAATGGTTAAAGGATTTTGTGAATGAGTGTGTGGTTGGGTTATTGAGTGGGTGGGTAGTTGAGTTAATTAGTGAGTGAGTGAATGGGTAAGGGATTTTGTGAATGAGTGTGTGGTTGGGCTGGGTATTGTGTGGGTGGATGGTTGAGTAAATGAGAGAGCGAGTGAGTGAGTGAGTGCGTGCGTGAATGAGTGGTTAGGTTAGTGAGTGAGTGGTTGGGTAGTGTGTAAGTGGGTGGTTGAGTTAATAAGAGATTGAGTGGGTGAATGAGTGTTTGGTTGGGTTGAGTTAGTGAGGGTGCAAGTGAGTGAATGAGTGAGTGAGAGAGCGAGTGGGTGGTTGAGTCAGAGAATGAGTGGGCAGAAGAGTGAGTAAATTGTTGATGGAGGCAGGATGTGAATGGGTGGGTGGTTTAGTGAGTGAGTGAGGAAGTTATTGTTGGAGTGTGAAAGAAGGGGGAGCATGAGACATCCTACATTTCACCTTACATAATGTTGTATCATCTCAGACTTATAAAAATGAAGCTGAAATAACCTCTTGCTCATGGATCCTCACGGTCACTTAAACACTGAGCAGAGGCCTCACGCGCGCACACACACAAACACACAACTGCAGAGCATTAAACCATCCACCCATTTCACACACCATAACACATGCGGTCCACTGTGAGAAGATCTGTCTAAAGATGAAAGTGAGAGAGACAGAAACGGTGAGACAGATAGTCAGAGAGAACGAGAGTTGGTATCAGTGATTTTACAGTTGAATTTATAGTGAGATATAGGAAAGGATTTCACTTACTAATCAAAAGAAAGTCAGCATGTTTATGCTTTTTATGTTGACATTACTTTAGTGACAGGCTCATTTACATATCAATAAATTACCATAAATTTGTTCACAGTGAAGCTTTTACTTTGACTCTCAACCCCAAAGGTTCTGAATTTATATAAGTGTGTAAGAGAGAAAGGGGGGAGAGAGAGAACAGGGAAGAGAGAGAGGGAGTGTGTGAAAGATTGTGATTGAATAAATATGTAGGAGGTTATTCTCTCTCTCTCTCTCTCTCTCTCTCGGGTAATGTGCAGTGATTGAATCTTCGCTGGACCCCTGTGTGCATTAAACACAGAAAACTGCGTGTTTGTTTCTCTCAGGCGAACAATGGTGAAGCAGCGATTAGCACACGTTCAGCTCCACTAATGGTGACGATGACGAGCTCGCGCTTCACTTACTGCGTTTCACACAGTCTCATTTATTCAGTCTGAGCGTCTTTGGAAATGTGCAGCCTTTCTGGTTAATAAAGAGCGGAAGTTGTTGACGTACACTGTTGATTTGTGAAGGTGAAAGGTTATTCCAGGTCAGGCTGTGTAGTGTCACTTAGGTGGGTTTTTCATTTCACAGGATCTTCAAACCATTGGATCAATAAACATTTTCGAGTCACGTAGAGAAGACCAAGTTAGAGAGTTTGGTGGTTTTCCAGAGTGTTTAATCTTTAGCTCCATCACTGCAGCAGCTGCCTCCAATTTACACGCTCACTGCTCGCTGCCATCGCATTAAGATGGAGGACACTGATGTTGTCAGTTTTCATCACCGCTGTCCCTTCAGCTTGTTCTGCTTCTGACGTGTGTCTTATGTCTGTCAGGTGGCAGCTTGCCCAAACCGCAGGTGAAGACGGCCTCGCTTGGACAGGCTGGCAAGGCTCGCTCGCCCTTACTGCCCGTGTCTGTGCCCACAGCACCAGAGGCGGGAGAAGATGGACAGAAGCAACCCGACGACCCTGCGAGTGTGAGCAACACTCTCTTTTTCCATCACGTGCATCAAATAACTATTTCCCAGTCCGATCAGCTCACGAAAGAGCCGCAATGCCGGATCTGAGTCGAATTGATGAGATTCTGCTGCAGAAAAGAGTCTGTGTCATGAATATTCTGTGCCGTTTTTCTCCGTGTTAATCATCGAAGGGCAGAATGTCATTTATGATTAATGTCAGAAAGAGAGTTTGTTTAACGATGTTGAGTTTATGGTGAACGAGTGAGAGAGAGAGATAAAGAGGAGGCGCGCAAAGAGAACGAGTATTCGGAATAAGAGAGGGAGGCTGAGACGGACAGAGCGCAAATAGAAAAGAAGTTTGTAAATAAAGGAGGAGAGAGAGAGATTGAGAAAGATGGAGTGATGCTGACGGTGTGTAAAGGTCAGAAGGCTTCATTCGTACAGACGGACGTGTGTAATTGGAACGGCCTTTTCTCTTCCGATTCTGTCCAAACAAACAGCGTCACACTGCAGCAGGAGCGTCTGCTGCTTTATTCACCTCCAGCCGCAGAGAGAATACAGCCGGGAACCAGGAGCCCGTGATTAATGCTGAGAAAAGTGATGCAGTGTGTGTTTAAAGACCTATACACACCACCTGCAGGCACACACATTTAACACACCCACAAATTAAATGTAAAACAGCGAAACAGATAATAGACTGATATGACTGACTGACTAATAGACAGACCGAAACTGATAGCCAGACCAGCAGATATATGCAGACAGATAGATAGATAGACAGACAGACAGACAGACAGACAGATACATATAGATGGATGGATGGATGGATGGATGGATGGATGGATGAATAGATAAAAAGACTGATATGTCCGATAGACATGTAAAAATAAAACTGATAGATAGATAGATAGATAGATAGATAGATAGATAGATAGATAGATAGATAGATAGATAGATAGATAGATAGATAGATAGATAGATAGATAGATAAACAGACAGACAGACGATTGAAAAGACAAGTGAATGCAGACAGACAGAGAAGTGTTGTTTTGGCCCCGGTGAGGTTGTGAGGTTTGGTGCATAGGTCGCGTGATGGAAGGTTCTGAGAAAAAGGGCTTGACTGAGACGAGTGGAGCGCTTTACAGTTATAGATGCAGTTTAAAAGCTCTACCACTCTGATCGATCAGCAATAAAGCCGTCAATGCCTTTCACTGTTCTCTCTCACTTATCGACCTTAAGGTCAAGCGCTGGGCTTGTCCTCATAGAACATCAGATCTCCCTCCATCACGTATCTGTCGGCCCTCACAGCGACAGAGAATAGCAGTAAGTGAAAGGCTTGTGAAATGAGAGAGAAGGATGAAGAGATGGAATGACCTTTTCGCATCTTTTCACTCCTCGTCCACGTGAGACGCTTCAGAGCTGATTGACCTTTACTGACCTTGACGTTGCTCTCTCTTTTTTCTCTCTGCCGCTACTCTCATCTTCATCTACACTGACTTTCTCTCAGGGGGTAAGAGACACTTCTATCTCACTCTTTTGCTGTCTCTCTCTCACCCCACTAACATTCACTTTCTCTTCCTTTACTCTGACTTACACTACAACACCTCTCACAAGCTCACTCTTGTCTCTCTAATCCCTCTTATTTTTTAATCTATCGTCACCTTCACCTGCTTCACACACATTTTCTCACTTACTTTCCCTCACTCCTTTTCACTTCATTCTGTTTTACCCTTTCTCTCTCATTCACATACACACTTTCACTTTCTTTCTCTCACCCTTTTTTTCCCATTCCCATGACTAAATTTCACTCTTTCACTGCACTATCATTTTCACTATTCTTCTAACTTTCACTTCACCTTTTTTCACCCTCTCTCTCTCTTTCACTCACATATCCCTGGGACTCATTTTTTTTTCGTTTTCACTTTCAAGGCCTCCTACTAACTTTCACTCACCCTCTTTCTCTCCCAAATCTCTGACTAACCTTCACCGTCTCGCTCTTTCACGTCATTCTCTTTCACTCTGTGAACGTCTGGTCTTGTTCTCCTGCAGGTGTATGAGCAGGATGACCTTAGCGAGCAGATGGCCAGTCTGGAGGGTCTGATGAAGCAGCTCAACGCCATCACAGGTTCAGCCTTTTAACTGCAGTGGAGCAAAGGACCTCTCGGACTCTTCTGTTCTTCTTCACCTCCAAGACTCCAAGGATCCTAGAAAAGAGAAGCTCAAGTGAAAGAATTCCTCTCTGAACAGCCCGAGGCCCTGCGGATGACCACACCTGGGCCTTTTCTAACATCCTTTGGATTTTTCTACTAGGTTATTCTCACTTGTATTGTTTCGGTGGCTTGTCCTGGACCCTTCGGCTCACGTGACATTTCTCTCAGATCTTTGGCATCTCCTGTTAAGCCTTGGTGGATCGAGATCACTGACGATCAGCTCCACTGATCCTCCCAAACCTGCCAAAATCACCAAACTCGTGAATCTTCTGAACTTATGCCAATCTACTGCTGCCAACGCTCTTCAAAACAGTCTCTACTCTCTCACACTTTATATTTCTAGAAGGACTTTTGGAACCTAAATAAATCCGATCACATTGTTGATGTAGCACTGGTTTGGTTGGAGATAAACCTCGTTATGGTCGAGGACCAAATGATGGGGATGTGGTAGCCATGCAGATGTTTGTTTGTTCACTCGGTCATTCCTGTTTTTGTTTGCGTTATACCAGGAAGAGACTTTCGGTGCCTATGTTTCCATTTTGTTCATTTTATTGAGATGTTTTCAGCTCCCTTGGACCCCAAAATCATCCGTTTGGTTTCCGTTGCATTGAGCCGAGGACTGACTTTTGTACTGTACAGTTCTAGAGCGTCATGGACTCGGGTGGGATGGGTTTCTACTGATATATTTAATATATGATTTAGAAAGTAATTTATGAGGAGCGCGTGATTACCTCTAGAGCCATTATTTAGTCAGTTAGTGGAACAACCAGAGAAATTCTGGGACAGACTCTCACTGTGTTTCTGATTGGAGGATTTAAATCCGAGGAAAAAAAAAGTATTTTTTCAGTCTCATGTCACTCCACCACTCCAACCGTTGTACAGCGTTGTCACCCAGTTCCCCTTTTGACGTTTCCCTGCGGAAAACTGTGAATCCAGAGCAGGACGATCATGTGATGTGATGTTTTCTGTGTTGGCAGTTTGAAGCCTCCTGTCAGTCGTCTCTGGTGTGGAGGCCTGATGTCAGTGAAAGGCCTGATGGGATTGATTCGTGATGACAGCAGTAGTCGGAATGAAGTTTGTCCTTAAATCCACGTTCTTGATTCTGTTCTTCCGGAGGAGGAAAGCATCCTCATGTGTGTTTTTCTTCCATCATTGAGTTGTCGGTCAGATTGGTGTTGTCCCCCTCGTCCCAATCCTCTGACACTTTCTACATGACGTTGTATACGAGGCTTTTCTAATGCACTGTAGAACGGTCCAGTGTCCTTTTCTATAGAACTGTTGTTTGAATGGTGCGTTTTTGTTTGATAAATAAAGCTTTTGATATTAAACCTCATTGGAGCCGGTGTTCCTTCATTGATTGCTTCAGAAAGCGACACTGTTGTTGACTATGAGAATTGATTTTTGTTACTCTACTCACTATTTATTCAGTGTCAATAACGGACACGGAAAGTGTCTCTGTGTGACACCTCAGTAGCATTGTGATCCAACCCTCACGAGTGATCCAACACTCAAGATTGTCTGAAGGTGCTGGATGCACCTTTAGAAGTGAAGCAGAGGAACTGAAGTGTGTCCAGGACACCTACAGAGACGTTCCCTGAGCCAGAAGATCCACGTCCCACTGCCAGACGGATCTAATTACTCCTGTCCGCAGCAGATGTCCTGTAAACGGCCGTGATTAATGGCCGTCCTGCATGGCATACGCTCCAGCAGATGGAACAGGCCACAGGAAGCACCTGAAGCCTGTGAGGACACCTGAAGTCTATCCACCAACACATTCAGGTCATCTGGGTTGTTGGTTTTAATGAATGCGCACTAGAATTGACAGTCTTTTGACAGGTTTGCTGCTTTGTGTGTTTCAGCCTTTAAACCCGGTTGCCACTTTCTACTGTGATGTAGCCCAGAAGCATGAGCTGGATCTCATCTGATCTTGTCATTTTCTTCATCTCTAGCTTTGTCCTGGTCCGAAGCAGCACGTTCTCATCATCTGCTGTGTCCACCGGGCTGAAATCAAACCAGCTTGACGTCCTTGTGGCACTTCAACAACACGTTTATTCCTAGCTTTGAGTAAAAGTTGCCATACACAAGGAGAAAAGAACAGTAATCTAAAATGATTTTTTTACGCTGGGCACATTAGAACGCACAATTCCACAATGTGTTTGCATACAGATAGAAAATGCGTATTTAAATCAGCATCTAATCTTTTTTCAATCCAGCTGAATTTCATGACAGACATTTTACTTACATTATCGGCGTCAGTTTCCAGAATTCACACCATCTCTTTCTTTTAACTGAAACATAATCATGACACCTTTCCTGGAAGTGTGGAAAGGCTTTTTGTTTGAATCGATTTTGCTTAAATGTGCTTGAGTTTTTCCAATGCATTGTCAAATAGTTTAACGGTTAAATTCTGCTTCTAGTTAAAGCACAAAATCAAGCAGCTTTGTGTAGATATGTAATTGTGTGTTATTTTTCATTTCCGTTTTACTGAGGTGATTGGCGCCTAAATCTCGTCACGTGGTGCTGGCTTTCAGAATCTGGCGCCTTCTGTAATTTTTCTCCCTTTCTTAATTAGTGCTAATGCACACAAATGTCTCTTAATAGCGGCAGCTGAAATGGATGAGAAAAGGCGGCTTTAATTAAAAGCAACACAACGATAATAGCAGTGATTAACAGCTCAGTGTTCTCGTCGCGCGTGTGGCTGTTTGCTTGTGTGTGTGTGCTGCCGCTCGGCGGGCGGTCTGACCCGTTTATCCCGGCCGGACGAGCGCTGATGGGATGTTGACCTACATCGGCGGCGCAGCGGTGTGACTGATGGAACAGTGGGAGGTTTTAATCTGCGGAGAATAAACCTGGAGACAGGTTTAGCAGACGGGACTTGATGACGTCACGTGTCCGGGTCGAGGGTTCGAGTCCGGCCTAGAGCTTAAATTTTCGGCTTTCCTTCAGGTCCCTTGGAGAAGACACGTCAGCGTGTCGTTGCTAATTCTGCGTGCCGTGCTGTGCTGTGAACACAGTTTCCTGCAGGACTTGTGAGTTTAATGAAGGAACTGATTAAATCCAAACACTAGTGACATTTTGAAGAGCGTGGGGTTTAATCAGAGACGGGGGAGGATTCGTGATTCAGCCCGAACGCGTGATTAATGCAGATTATTTATCTTTTTAGTCGCAGTCCTGCAGAATTTCGAGGAGTTCTGATGGGATTATTAATCTTTCGCACACCTGGTTCACGCGCGCACGTAAGTGACGTGACACATCAGCAAAATAATAGATGTCCCCGGCGCTGTGGGTAAACGTACTTCAATATTCAGCGTTAAATATTTTATTTTGTCGTTTTATTCCCATTATGTCTATTTTTATTTCATTACATCTTCATAACACATTTAGCGTTTGGTGTTTGCGTATTATTTAAAATCCCCCCTCTCTCATCTATCGCACCCCTGCTGTTTTATGAATACTAAATGTTGGAGCTGATTATAACAGTGTAAACATCTTCAGCAGAGGGTCCTCGACTGGAATTACAGATCAGAGGAAAGTAGTCACGTCTTTGCGCTGAGCGTGGGTTTCTCTGGCTGGCGACTGATGCTTAATGTTTCTGGACACGTCGAAACACTAATCTGAGCAAACCGTAGCACTCTGTCCAATCTCACAGTGGTGTGTGTCTGTGTGTGTATTGGGGTCAGGTCTCTCCAGGCAGCAGTTTATTTCCGATGGATGTTGAAACTTCACAATGAAGATCAGATCTGTCCTTCGCTCTCTCTATCTGTTGTCCACATTCTTTCTCTCCATCACACACAAGCACTTTCTTGCTTACTCATACACACGTCTCCTTTGCCTCACTCTAACGCTTCCTTTCACTCATTTTCTTCTTCTCTATACCTCGTTGGAGCATCCGAAGACATGCTGAATGTTGGAGCGATGAGGAGCCACTCGTGCTGTCTAATTTAAGCAGGACATGAGAATTTCAGACATTAATAATGGATGTTAGAGCATCTCCGTCTTATTGTGTCTCTGTGCGACTCCAGACTCTGGATGAATGATTTATTCCCCGATCATTACTGCACATTTACATCATGTTTCAGCAGCTTTCCCTCCGACTTCTTTTAACAACTACTTTTTGCTCATTGTTTGTGTCAAGTCGTGCGATAGTCACATGACACAATCCCAACTATGCTCCTCCAGCTTCTCCCTCTTGTTCCACCTAAACTCAAGAACCACTTTTCAAACACCTACCAAGTTCTAAACTAAAACCAATTTTAGCAGTGGTTTCTCCACATTAACTACACTTGAGATTCTCTCTTTCCATATTGGTGACTAGAGTGCGATTATGTGTGCTGCAACTTCGTTTAATCGGAATCTTATGAGAGATTTCTCAGCACACTTTAAAGCCATTTTTAAGACTACCCAAAAATGTGTTTGCACTTGTATTCGCGTTCACAGAAATAAATTGCGTTGGCGTGAGTTCTGACTGAATGGACCGGGCGGTTACTTAAAGGCATCTGCTATTTGATTATGTAAAAGGTTGTCAGACAAACAATATGACAATGTATTTACAATTTAAATTCCGATTGAAATGTCCGGAATATTGTTTTAGGAAGATTGTAACATGAATTCTGACAACAATAATGGAAAAAAAACACCCTTTACAAGACATCCTTAAGCCTCAGGACTTTTTGTATTTCTGTTTCGTATCTTGGTAATTATGTGACATTGAGTTTCTGAGTCTCTCTCGTCACAGACGGATAAACAACTGCATGTGAACGATGTGCGTCATGATAATTCAAGTCATGACTGATGCCACATACAACGTGTGTGCTGATGATGTTCTTCAGGCGTCACAATTAATGCCCAATGTCAAGCTGAGTTTTAAAAAGCACTTCTCAGTTGCAAAATTAACTATAAAAAACAACAAATTAAATTCAACAATGTCTATGACTTAGGCTGTAATCAGTGAGCAAGCAAATCGGTGACAATGGCTAGAGAAACTAATAAAAAAGCACTATAATATAATAGAAATATAATAAGAAAAAAACCCTGGGAAAAGCGAAAGAGAATTATTTATGTTGGTCGAGAAAGTAAAAATATTTCCTCAATGTGGTTTTCCTCAATGTGTGCTATGCAATACATATTCGAGTTGAATTCAAATTTGAGCAAGTATACAATAAACTTGAATTTAGTGTGTAAACCTCAAACATGCTTAGCAATGTCAGTATAACTCTTATGCGCTTGATGTCTACGGTCATTTAAATTACGTAGGAATTGTTATGAAAGTAATTCCACCTTGACCTTATAATCACACGGGTGTTTTATTCCCGTGTTCAGACGGAATCAGTTAAAAAGTGATTCGCCGGGGGTTTTATCGCCAATTAGCGTCTGTATTTGTTGTGCCACTTATACGTTGTTCAGTCACAAACCTGAGGGCAGTTGTGGCTTAGCAGTTAGAGAGTCGGACATGTGACCAAAAGGTCACAGGTTTGCATCCCGGACTTGAGGGCTTCATAACTGAAATGGTTTGGACTACCTGGCGTCTTGTACTTTTCCTCACTTTCCTTTCCTTTCTTTCTTTCAGCCTGAGAGGTGCAAAGATTCATCCAGTCTCTCGCTGAAAACCAATTTGAGACTCGAGCGCTTCCATGTCTCCTGCCCGCGGCAATAAACCCGCGACCGGGGAACTTCATCTGGAAGAGGCGTGTTTTCTTTAATAAGGCTCGTTTCATCTGCTCGATCTCAGGGCGGCCGAGTTCCCGCTTCTGCCCGGCAGGAAGACACGAGCGCTTTCATTTCCGGTGATGGCGGCTGTGTGTTTTATCTCCTGATTAATCCTCCTTCTCCGGTGAGGGCAGGTCTTTCAAGCTACTCTCTTTGTTTTTAGATTTCAATAAAACGGAAAGAAAAGCTGAAGCAGTTGCGAGGAAATGGCTTCCCCTGATGCTCATTCCCAGTCAGATGCGTTATGCGTCGCTTTTAATGGCTTTTGCACTTGTCTCATTTCAAAAACGGTGATAGTTAAATGAAAAAAAGCAACATGTCACATTAATTTATTGAATTAACTCAATATTATTATTGTTATTATTATTATTATTACTTGTTTTATTATGTATAAACAATCTTGCACTAAATCTCTAAATTGCACTAAATACTACAAGTATTATTTACAAGGAAAGGAAAAGAAAGGAAAGAGAGGTTATGGCAATATCGCCACTAGGGACCTTACTGAATTTGTGCTCTGCATTTAACCCTGCCAAGTAACATTGTTTACCTTGTTTTTTTTTTTTTTTCAGAATTGTCAATTCCAGTCCTTTTTTGATCAGCTACTCAATTATCCAATACATTTTATACTCAATAATCTATTTAATTAGTTATTTTCTCAGGGATTTGTTCTTGTTATTGTTGTGTTGTATTCATTAGGTGTTGGAATGGTAACATGTCACTCTGTTTATTAGAAAGGAATGCAAAATGCATAGGATGGAAGATATAAACACGTTTGTGTTTGTTTGTGTGTGGGTGTGTGTGTGTGTGTGTGTGTGTGTGTGTGTGTGTGTGTGTGTGCGCGCTCATATGATGTTTTTCTTGGTTGTGTTGCCGATGCCGAGTTGCTTTTTGGGAAGAATGGATGATTTCACCGAAGACGCACAGGAATCATGGTCAGATTTGGGTGCATGATGAGTTAGTGACTTTGATTGTAGTGACTTTCATGGGCTGCTGCTTCTCTGGTGTGTTAATGGCACTTAATGAAGCTTGTGTGGCTGACGTCATCCGCTCTGAAGATCAGCTGAAGCTTTGGGCATCTAAACGTCAACTAGCCTGTGCGTCACCTATCAGAACGATACTGGTCCTGTCACGATTCTGCGGTGCTTCGAGAAAACAAGTTCTTTTAAAGGTTTTACTGTTTACTGGAGTTATGATTAAGACAGATGGGCAGATAGAGACAGACAGTTAGTTGACAGAACATAGGCAAATAGAGGGAGACAGTTAAATGAAGAGATGGATGGGCATGTCTTAGGTGAGAGGTTAGACCAATGGACGAATATATAGACAGAGTAAATAATAGTTGAGAGGCAAGCAATGATTTTGTAGTGTTAGAATAGTGTATTGTATTGTAGTTTGTACTGCCAACAGGCACCCGGCACACTTAGATTCAGCCTCAATAATAATAATAATCATCATAATAATAATATTAATAATAGCGCCATTCATACTAATAGCAACAACAACAGCAATATTTAGAATAAAATGCAAAAGTTAATCAACCACTAGATTCAACCACAATAACTATAATCATAATATTAGCAATAACCATTAATACCAATAACATATTGATAATAAAAATGCTAAATGCTAAAGATAATAACATAAAAAACATAAAACTTGTATCACAATCTCATGAGTCCAGCCATAACAACTGATACTCAGATAAAACAAAAAAGTCGCAAAATCATGTTTAAAAAAGCAAGACTTCAAAAAAAAAGCAAAAAACTAAAACTAGGTCACTTAAGATCCTCATCTAAGGATCTTCATCTAAGATCCTCAGCACAAAAATGTCTTCTTATTAATGAAATGATTTTGGATAATAAGCTTGATGTTTTAGTGCTCAAAGAGACATGTCTGAAACCAGACACACTAATCTAAATTAACTCAATGCCACCTATTTTCTTTGCGTTGGTCTGGGGCTGAGAAAGCGCAATATAAATAAACTTGAACTTGAACTTAGAATGCCAGAGGAGACGGGCACGACCGTGGGCCGGGTTCTCCACAGGGAATTTCCTCGCACCCGCCAGTGAGGTTTTTTTTTTTAACTGGCCACTGTCGCATATGTTGCAAATAGTTGAAGAGTTTTAGTTATTAATTGACAGAAAAGTACTGAGAGGGGTATTGAGAGGACATACAGAGAACATGAACAACGTTTAATAGTGGCAGTCAGTATTAAAAAAATAATAATGTAATAGGTGAATATGAAATGTAACGGAAAAAAGAGATAGTAACAGTTATTTTTTCCCTTTTTGGTTGGATGACCTTAGATAGATTCACCCTAAGTGACCTTTGACTTTGTGCACACACACACACACACACACACACACACACACACACACACACACACACTAGTTTTTAAAAACCTTTATATTCTAAACAAATCATTTAAATTTCAAAAGGATGTGATGTATGCTTAATTCCACAAGTAAGCAAAACATGTTTATTCATATAAAAAATATTAGACAAAAAAAAATTTGTTCATGTGTAAATGAACACAAATGTATAATTTGTATAATATAAATATACATGTGCAATAGAAATATATTTGACACGCTCTTGCAGAAGAAACATTGGGAATGGAAAGCAGTGGGCTGCTTTGAGTGTGCTTCCATTGTGTAAAGTGAACTTGGCCCCCCACCCAACGCCAAAAAATGCGAAAATAGTCGCATTCGTTTGTGCTCGTTTGTGCTGCAAAAAGTTTCGTTTGTGCTTTTTTTTTTTCAGATATTAAAAAATATTTTATAGGTCATCTAAGGTTACTCAGCCCCCCAGATAGCTCCAAAATTAACGGAAAACAGTCTCCTTCGTTTGTGCTGCAAAGATTTTCGTTTGAGCTTCTTTGGTTTTCCAGATATTAAGCTATATTTAAGCTAATTTATTTTGTTTAATATCTGAAAAATTATAAAAGCACAAACGAAACTTTTTGCAGCACAAACGAAGCACAAACGAAGGAGACTATTTCCACATTTTTTGGCGTTGGGTGGGGGGGCCAAGTTCACGGAGGTTTCCTTTTCATTGTAAGAGAGGTTTAATTTTGATCATCATGATTGATAATAGTGTGCGAATAATGTACTAATGCCGGGAGACTGATTGTGCACGCGGCTGTGTTGATCAACGGTTCGCATTTCCGTATGGTACGTCTCGTTTCCTGCAACGGCGGATGAGAGAGAATCCATTTCGCGTTTATCATCACTGATCGAGCTCGTGCATCAGCGCCCTGACGCTTCATTAATATGCGCAACTAAATAAACAAATACATTATAGCAGCAGCTGCGAGAAACTGATAAATGAAGCGTTTAGAACACAAAGAACACAGAAGAACGGGAGACAGAGAATGAGAGAGACAGATGGACAGCAGGAGAGAGATATTGAAAAAAATCGTGCGTGCGTGTGTGTGTGAGAGAGAGAGAGAGAGAGAGACGAACACTGGCTCTGTAAATAAAGAGCATTAAACTATGTGATTAATTCTGACGCCGATTTAAATCAGTTCATCATCCAGCGCTAATTATCACTTCTCTCATTTCATGCTTCACACTCCAAAATCATTTCAGCAAACCAGTGTCACTCCACATTCTCATCACTGTCAAAGCAACGCACGCGCGCGCGCACGCACGCACGCACACACACACACACACACGACAGTTGTTGTCCAGTGGTTGAGTTATGGACCTGCTACCCGATAGGTGAATGTTCGAATCCCAGTTTGGTGGATTTCACAAGTGTGATTTATTGGCAAGAGAACTTGCTTATGGCTAACACATGCCCCAGCTTAAGACTGCCCACTGCTCTGGGTTTGTGTGTAACTAACTTCACTGGATTGTTAAACGCAGATAAATGTCAAAATGGTCCCCCTGCTGGCCAAATAGATAAACTCACTCACAGTACTTTCTCACGCTCACACGCACTGAAATGGAATATAATTCTTGTAAAGTTGTAGATTTGTATCAGAGTGTTAAATCAGGAGGTTAGATGGATTTGTGAATATAAGCATTTATTTCTTCTAGAATAACACAAGAAATTTACATATTTCTCTTAGAAAATGTCTGTCTTAAATAAGCATTTGTGGTGGTCCTCTGATTGGTAGCTGTGAGAACAGAAGCTGAAGAGGATGATGATGATGATGATTTAATGAAGATCAGAGGTCATTGGCCTGAAACACACCAACACACAGTGTGAGAAACACATACACACCAGATTCAAACATCAAAAACATTTTTTCCTCCTCACACAAACATACACACTGCCCCCACAACACACATATTGGACACACTCACTTTTGTCCACATATTTTACACATCACACACACACACACACACACACACACACACACTTTCTATTAATGGTGATTTTATCATTAGTCAATATTTCTCAGTGATCAATCAATATAAAGTTCCATGTAATTTCCAGTTTCACCCGTTCAACCTTCAACCAGCAGACCCCCCCCCCACCCCACACACACTTCCCTTACACAGCGAAATTCAAACGTAAACAGAAAGAGGGTTTCAATCAGGTCCTGTGCAGTTCTCAGAGACGCCGCGTCAGTCATTCACATCTTCATTAACACAAGATCAGATAAAAGCCTAATTAACACAGACTCGCCCAGAGAGAGACACGTGTGTATGAAGGAGAAAAGGGGAGTGTGTGTGTGTGTGTGTGTGTTTTAATCCAGTGTGTATTAACATGCTGGGATTAAACTCCTTCAGCAATTACACAATTAAACATTATTCATTAAGAGGAATAATCGTTTTATCTTCCAGTAGCAGAACCGTCTTCACAAAACGCTTAGAAAGACGAGACATCAGCAGCGTCAATGATAAAGCGAGGAATAGAGAGAGAGACTGCGAGAGATGGAGAAAGAGAGTGAAACACACAGCAGTAAATCCGCTCTCGTTGAAGAGCGAAAGTCTCTCCATCCTTGTTCTAATGAGGCCTTGAATATTTGATGATGCCGCGACCTTCCACCATCCCATAATCACTAGCACCTCTCTCCATCATCACTCACTCTCAAGCCGCGAGAGCGAGGGGTGGGTTTCTATGGTAACCGTTTACAGCAGCAGCAGCGACGTCACGGCTTCCTGTGTCACTTCCTCTCTCTCACCTGCAGGGTGTCGGGCTGCTGGAGCGTGGACTCTCGTGTGGATTCAGCCACTCGTGCCAAGCTGTCGGCCGTCAGAGCCTCTTCCAGACTGCGACGTGCCTGCTGAACCTTCAGCTCCTGCTCCCTGAGGAGAGAGTGGGGGGGGTGAGGAGTTGACCTTTGACCTCCTTATCGTCTAAGACCCCCACCTGTCAATCACCTGTCAGGAGCCCCTCTCCAGACACAGAGATGCAGAATAACTGATCATTTAGACTTTTTATAAAAACCTTATTCTTCACTAGATCAAGATGCTTGTCTCACTCCCCTTTTATCACTCTTTCGTCATTCTGTGCATCTGTCACTCGCTTTATTTTGCGTTTCCCTCCTTTTTCTCTCTCTCTCTCTCTCTCTCTCTCTCTCTGCCTGGTCTGCATCGTGTTTTTAAAAAATATACATGTACCTTACTCTCTCCCTCCTTTTTCTCTCTCAGTCAATTAGTATTTGTGCCCCCTTTTTTTTCTCTCTCTCTCTCTCTCTCTCTCTCTCTCTCTCTCTCTCTCTCTCTCTCTCTCTCTCCCTCTCAGTGAGGATCTCCCGCTATCGGAACAGACTCGTCTGATGCACTGTTTGTTCACTCGTAGCACTTGCTTTCTGTTCATTGTCTTGTTAATGCCTTGTGTCTCTGAACTCTGTAGAAACGTCTCGGTTCATTGTGCCGCATAAGTTGATGTGTTGAAATGACAACAAAGGCCTCTAAGAATGCAAGGAGGGAATCAGAGTAAAAGATGAGGGAAAGAGATATGCTGCCACCTGCTGTTCACAATACAGCACTGCAGAGGATGCAGCTCGACAACACTGGATCTCTGAGAACATGAAGAAATGGAAAGCCCTTTTTTGACACACTTTGTGTCAGTAAAGCTAGAAACAAGTGCGTTTCGACATTTGGTCACTCATCTGTGCTAAACTGTAGTTAAGCAGAACCAGCTTAGAAGGAGGAGTTTTCCAGCATGAAGCACCTTTTTGAGGTTACTTAGACACAGCATCTCAGTAGGATTCATGTCAAGACAATCACAGCTCCTTTAGTTCTGTATTCGTTCAGAGTTGAAGATTGTCCTGCTGCAAGACACAAGCTCCCTTTACATGACAACCAGAAATTGTTCTTCAGGATTGCTTGGAAGAAGAACTCGTGGTTCCATTTATCAAAAGCAGCACCAGGTCTTCACACCACAACTGTAATTTACTGGTATACGATGGTCTTTTCTGAAAGTTGTGGTCCAGCGGTCGGGAGTTGGAATCCTGGTCTGATGGGTTTCACAACTGAGTGTCCTTGAGCAAGACACCAACCACCAGGTGCTCCTGGGTGCCACAGCTTAAGACTGCCCACTGCTCCAGGTTTGTGTGTGACCCTAGTGGCCATATTGACAAACTCACTAACTTCACTTAAATAAATAAAATGAAACAAAACCTTGGAAAAAAGTAAAACTTCTTTCATCAATTTAAAGTTTTTATCCAATACTTCTAGGGATCATTAAGATTTACTCTAGCAAACTAAAATGAGACATGCCATTCCTGTCAGGTCTCTTTGGATGATGTTGGAAGAATTGGTGGCTGTTCTTGAAGCTATTCCACAGTCAGTTCCACACCATTCCATGATTTTTCCACATTTGTGAATTTTAATTGAGATACTGAGATGTTTCTCTCAGTGGGGTTTGCTGAAAGCCCAAATCTAAATCCTTACCCTGACTGATTAATCTCAATGACATATTCTCACTGTATTTGGATCTCAATAAGACATCAAGATGTGGACATCAAGACACATGCTCATGCTAATGTCGCTCTCACCGAATGTCGTCGTCTGTGACGGTGAAGGCTTTACAAAGAGGTTGACCGCTGTTGATCCAGATGGCCGGATTTTTTTCAGCAGCGCTGGACGTCTGACCAGTGATGGGCATAGAGCTCATATGAAGAGCACTGGCGATGGCTGACAGTAGAGTCTCGTCCGATGAGTCGGGGCTGATACCTGCATCAGCACCAAGATATAGTGTGAGAAAGTTGATAGTGAAGATTAAAATAGAAATTAAAAGAAGAGTGTGTAAGTGTGACAGAGAGAGAAACGAAGCAAAACGAAAGTGAGATACGTATGTGAGAAAGAGAGAGGCTGAGAAAGTGTGTGAGAAGTTCAGTGTTCAGAACAGAAAAGATCAGTTTGTGTGATTGATTAATTAATTGATTGATTGATTAATTGGTTGATTGAGTGAATGAGTGAGTGACTGACAGTGAGTTAGTCAGAGACTGTGTGTGTGTGTGTCTGTGTGTGTATGCGTGCGTGTTCTTGCATATAGCACAACGTTGATGGGGGGGATTCTATAGTTCGGGTTACAGTGTTATACCACATAAATACGTGTGTGTGTGTGTGTGTGTGTGTGTGTGTGTGTGTGTGTGTGTGTGTGTGTGTGTGAGTATTAGAGAAAGAGGGGGGCAGTATGTTACTCTGTAAAGATTTGGGCAGCTCCATCGTTCTCAGAAGCTCCTCCCTCACGTCACACGAGCGCAAACCCTTCAGACGTTTCTCCCAAAAGAGCTACAGACACAAGAACTCATCTCATGCTGAACAGCAGCGTTAGCCCAAAGAAAGAGAGAGAGACTGACAGACCTGTCTGGGCTGCTCGCTCGCTCTTTGTGGGTCTGTTTTTACTTTGTTGCTGGGATGATTCACAACTTTTGTGACAGGCTGTTTAAAGATGGATGCCGTCTGTCTGATGGGCAGTGCTGTGTTCAGATCCGGCTTTCCCTGAGAAAGAGCGACAATGTAAGGGTGAGTCAGAGAGAAAAAGGGAGAGATAAATGACAGGAAGAGAGACAGAAAGAAAAAAAGAGAATGATAGAGAGGAATGAAGGCTGCATACTATTTAAGAGCAATAGCAGAGAAAGGATGGGAAAAACTGTGTGTGTGTGTGTGTGTGTGTACCTTTGTGAGACCAAGGTTGTCATTACGAAGTCTGTGCTTGTTCTTCTGCATTTTGCTTGGCATCATTTTTCCTGTCCGAAAGTCAAAACTTCCAAGATCCACAGTATTGCCGAGGTAACGGGACAACTGAGGTTTACTCCTGAACTTCTTCCCTGATGGACTGAAGCAGATGACAATCACAAAGAGAAACGCATGATGTCTACAGTGCTAAGCCCTCTGTCCGTTTGAAGACCACAAAACATCTCCCTGGTCACATCTCCTGAATGATTCAAGTCCAGTTCAGATCCACTTTAACTTACACATGACGCACATCATCAGACTCTGAAACGTTCCCTCCTTACATAACA
>CM051502.1:9096817-9196977 GCA_028031935.1 Paedocypris micromegethes
ACTAATGTGTGTGTGTGCGCAGTGGTTGGAAACGCGGCCGAACAGACAGGTGTGTCCTGTGTGCAAGGCGGGAATCAGTCGGGATAAAGTGATTCCTCTGTATGGCAGAGGCAGCACAACACAACAAGATCCCAGAGAGAGAACCCCTCCTCGACCCCAGGGCCAGCGTCCAGAGCCTGAGACTCGTGGGGTGAGTGTCCTCCTTTACTCTCTTGGCTTTGTGTGATGAAAGGTTTGCACTGTGTTTGCAATGGTCCTGTGGGGCCCGTTAGAGGCGTCTTCCTGGGACTTGAGTCTGATGACGTCACACGTTTGCATCAAATGTTGCATCATATTGATGCGAGTGTTCGTGGATCGTTTACCTGTGTTGTGTGTGTTTGTGTTTGCAGGGGTTTCAGGGCTTCGGATTTGGTGACGGAGGTTTCCAGATGTCGTTTGGCATTGGAGCGTTTCCATTTGGGATTTTTGCCACTGCGTTTAATATCAACGACGGACGACCTCCTGCAGGTTTGTTCTGAAGCATTTACTAGCTCACTCCTCCCTTTCTAGTGACCACATATATGGTGCTTTCACATATAGTTTGTTTAAAACTAACCAAACTTAGTTCTGTTAAAGTGAGCCAGAAAGTGACGTAGCATAAAGTGAGCTCAGTTTTTTTGCTGTTCACAAACTTGGAAGAGAACTTCTTTTTTCGCTCCTCTTCAGCAGTAAAGAGATCCCACACCCTTTCTTGTTCACACATGAATCTGTTCATTTCGCAATCTCTCTTCTGCAATGTTTTTTGCCCTTTTCTGGGGTCGACAATAAAAATGGCCCGGTGGCCTGGACCTACTTTTAAAACCTACCGGGCCACCAGATCGGTCCAAGTGCTAACCCGGTGGGGCCAGTGAAAGTGACTTGATAAAAAAAATCTAATTTCTCATTATTTACCTGCATTTCTGTTAAATCGTTTGCTCGCTAACTACCGCTAACGCGTTATGTGATCCCCATAGTCTTACTATGCAACGAGTTTTTGGTGCTGGACCTCCGCGGTCACTCCTGCCCAGTCCCACGGCTCAGCCGTTGTGCGCGCGCTCTGCGGTAAATACATGTAGCAATTTCCTCGCGAATGATCTTGTTAAAACTGGGCATCAGAAATGAAAAGCGAGATTAAATAAAGCAGCGCGGGTGAAAGAAAACAGCAACTACTAAGCGATAATTTGTTTAAAGAAATGTTTGTTAAATCACGAAACGCTAACGCGGCTATATTTACGCTTTTCACGACTGTGCACACTTTACTATTGAACCATAATACAATGGCCAAACTACTATCACGAATATTACGCGAAGAACAGCGTATCTGACGTTCGTCACATTCAGACGCAGCCTCATCACACGAAGTGATGTCTAAACACACGTTTGAAATAATTTATTTGATGGTCTTTAATAAAAATATCCAGACATTCTGGGAGTTAGATTAAATTAAAATATAAATTAAAATATATTTTTGTATTTCCGGTTATTAAGTGTTGTTGTTGTTGTTGTTGTCGTCGTCGTCATTGCAAAATGGTTTTTGCATTTTTTTTTTGTAAGGTCAAAACTTTTCGCAGTTTAAATCACTCTTTTACTTTTACTCTTGCACTTGGACGATAAACGTTCTTTTATTATTGATGTTTTTCAACTGATACTGATTCATTTTGAACAGAGCAAACCAGACACTGCAGGGGAACTATATGACAAAACTGCCAAACACACTTGAACTTTTTAAGATTGGATGCAGAATAATTTGTGCAGCAGCTCAGTCAGTAGAGCTGGGGTTGGAAACACCAGATCATGGGTTCGATTCCCAGGAAAAACTACAATTTTTACAAATCTTAACACATTTTTAATGAAATTAATGTTGCTTTAGATAGAAGCATCTAACTGACAGTAGGATGTAAAATAAAATAAGTGCTGTGTTGGGCCCAAGACACAAAAATGTTTTCCAATGGGCGCTGAGCACTGAGCTAAGTGACATGTGTTTTTTTTTCTTTTCTTCCTTCCCGAAACGAGAGAAATTGAGAGAAAGCGAAAAAGCAGAGAATTGCACTTGTTCTGTTTTTGCTCAGTTTTGCTGCACTTTGCACTAAACCTACATTAAACAAATTAAATGATTTTCATGTTGTTCAAGCAAGAATTTTCTATTTTTATTTTTAAATTTTTTTTGCGATTATTGGGATAAATACACAACGCGTCGACCTGGGCCAGTGGTTTTGATATTCGGGCCAGTGAACTTCAAAAGTTACTGTGGAATATTTCCCTTATTGTCTACCCCTGCACTTTGTTGTACGTTTTTTAACACTTTAACGTGGTTCCGTAAATTCCAATTTACATTATTTTCAAAATAATTTCAAAGAGATATAAAAAAAAAAGACTTAATTTATTAGGAATAATTTATTTATAAAAAACTTTTTTTTATGGGAACTGTTTTTATGGGTTTTATGGGAAGAGTTGTCATTTCATGCAATCGTCTTTCCATAGAGTTTTAATAAATCTCCGCCTGGCACACACAACCCCCCGACCAGCCATTATGAAAAGGGGTTTTCTATGGAATTAGATTAATGCCAAAAATATCAAACGTAAATTAGATACGAACGAAAATGCTTCACATTTACGTTTGTTTTTAATTTTTCGCTTGCAATTACGTTTTATGGTACTACGTTTTATGGTTATATGGTAATTAAAAGTATTATGGTGATGTGACTGATTTGCGAGTACCGAAACCTTCTGATGCATCGTACGCAGCAAAACGAACCGCACTCAGACCACCTCTGGAGGAGGACCAGGCACGGTTCGATTTTGGGGTCATTAAGGGCGGTCTGAGATCGCTTAGTGTGTTCACATATACGCCCCGAACCGCTTCGAGTGCGTTTGAAAGGGTTAAACGAGCTAGGTCTGAAAGTCCACTTTCACACTTTGTTGTGAACTGATGTGTTGCAGTATTGAAATGTTCAGCCAAGCGCAAAGCAATCACACTACACAATATTTTGTCGGATTTATGTTTTTCCCTTGTGTCCGCAGCAGCTCCTGGAACCCCACAGCACACAGACGAGCAGTTCCTGTCGCGGCTTTTTCTGTTCGTCGCATTGCTCATCATGTTCTGGCTGCTGATTGCGTGACGCCAACTTCATCTTTATTGGAGGGACCGTTAATCTCCCAAAAATAGTGTAAATTGAGGTGCTTATTGTGATGTTCTGCAATTGTGTGTATATGTGTGAGAGAGAAACTGTCACAGGGCGAATACATACAGTCGTCACAGTTAATTGAATAAAAGTTTTATTTCAAAAATATAATTAAGATAGTATGGTTCAATTTATCAGGTCTCAAATTTGGACATTCCTGATTGGCTTCTCGGAGGAGGAATGACAAGTCATTTAGACTGTCTTTTTATTCTATTTTTGTGAAAATCTACAATGCACTCATGTTGAAACTGTGCAGCATGTTGGCTTCTAAGTCGTGGCTGCATATTAAATCCTGAAGACTTCTGTATCAGTAAAATCAGACTGACGCCACACTGCCACCTGTAGGTCAATCCTTGTTTTATAACGATTTGCAAATGTTAGCGTTCCTGTGTGAGTCATGCAGAATAACTGAAATAATTTTTATTATTGCAAAAAACGTTTGTAAAAGACAAATACTTGTCTGCTCAGTATTTGATGAGTGATTACTGTCTGACTGCTCTTCATCCTCTCTTTCCTCCGTCTGTCAGAGGGATTTGCGAATGAAAGCAGCAGTTCAACAGTCTCTGACCCCAGAGACAAGACGAGAACAACTGCGTTTGACTGATAACACTGAAATACAGAGGCACAAACAGTATCTACGATCGGATAAATGTACGTTTTTAGATATTTCATATCTATGTGACTGGTAGTTTATTTCATTTTTTATTTGATATGTTTAGGTAAGTTATGAAAACCTCTGTTCACTATAACGACATACAGAAATAATTAGCATGCAAAACAAACACTATTTGTTGAAATAATTTAAATAAATTCAAAACATTTTTTATTATCACAGCTTTTACGTAAACCCTTAAAGAAACGCAGGAAAAATTCCGCAATAGAAAGATCCTGACCGGGCCTCAAACTCACACCTCAAGTCTTGAATCGGTTCTCCTTTGCTGTGAGGCAATATTGTTCTGTCATCAATATTAAATAAAGTTATACAGTATATTATATAACATAGACGTAATGTGTTATTAACACAACTATTAACACTACATCAAAATGATACGTGTTTTGTTCAAATTTTTGTCCAATTTCAACGATTTTGTATAATAAATTTAATAATACATAAGCATTTACTATACACAGCAAAAATGCATTCATATACAGTATATTCTAACGTACAGTATACTTTTACGGAAGGGTTGAAAATTAGGAGACTGCTTCTAATAAAAGGCCACTTTTATACAGATAAAATAATGTGTGACAGACTGCTCTATCACATCCTGTGTTTTTTTACAAGGACATACACACTGCACCGTTTTAACTGCTGGAACTACTTTACACTTGCCTGACAACCAGTAAAATACAGTGCCACCCATACCATATTCATGGTATATAAAAAAAAAATATATATATATATATATTGCTTCAGTTTACCTCTACTGCCAACCAGTAAAATACAGTGCCACCCATGGTAGAAGGCCACCATTGTGGAAGGGTTGAAAACAATATATATATTGCTTCAGTTTACCTCTACACTGTTTTACATTTATCTTAACTTCAGCTCAACACTTTAATTAAATGGATTTATTTTGTGTTGTGATGATCAGTGAGTTAAGTGTGTGATTTACAGGTGTGACGTCACTAAATCGAGCCCCGAACCCTGGCCGGTAAAGCTCGCGCTTTATCTGCGCGCAACAATAAGGATTTCTACCTTTCCGCGTCTCGATTCATACAGAGAAGAAGATTCTTGTCAGGCAAAGCCAGATTAGCCGAATCTGACACTCACTAACACCTTCACAAAACCGCCAGATTAGCCGGGATTTTCCCCACGCTTTATATCTGTTTTCCCTCTTTTCAGCAGCAAAGAAGGATTATGTTTTGTCTCCTTGCTTTTAATCTATTTGGTAAATGGGGGTTTGACACACACTCGGCTTTAAATAAATGTGTTTTACTAGAAGAAACCGGCTTTCTGGCGCCAATGTGCCTCGAACCCTCGATTCAGAAACATGTTCGCCGACGAGAGGCGTCTGTCCTTCACCATCGACAGCATCCTCAGTCTCCACCCGCCGCACAGCACGAGCAGTCGCGCCGTCTGGGACCCAGTATCACGCGAGGAGGATCCGGACTTTACGGCAAAGGAGGAATCGGTCCCAGGCTCCGTGAATCATGATGAACCGATGAGTGACAAGCGCCTCCGCCGCCGCCGCGGCTGCTGCTGCTGCTGTTCTCTGTGCGGGGAGATCGTGCCCGCGTCAGCCGGTGAGAACGAGAATACTCCCTCTGCTTAATTCTTCATATTCTTCTAAAGTTAAATATTGGAAAAACGGAGTCATCTAATTTTAGCAGGTTGTACAAAACAAAATTGATGTTTAAGTCCTGCAGCTTTAACCATCAAATATGATCGAGTTTTACCTATAAGAGCAAATAACGCGCTACCAAAAGAATAATGTTTTTGGTTGTGTAAACAATGATTTAAAGTCAATAGACTTTAGATTGCTAGATTAGAAAGATGGAAGGATTAATTGGGACTGTTGGGTTAGGATTGTTGGATGGGATTGGGTTTGCTCCAGAGAAGCAATTAGCAACAAATCTTATTGTGTGCAATGTTCTGTCAGAATATGTAATGTGAACAGATCTGTAAAAATTCATCTGCTCTGGTAGTGTGAGAAAAATGAGTTGAAGGCTTCAATGAAATGTGAAAGCCTCTTGTTCACTTCTTCAGTGTGTGGTGTGTGGAGAGAGAGGACGTGCGAGGACAAATATGAGCACAAGGAGGCTCCTGGACTGCGGAGGGTCAGACGTCATCGTACCATCTTTACAGAGGAGCAGCTGAAGGCTTTGGAGAATCTGTTCCAGCAGAACCAGTACCCTGACATCAGCACTCGGGAGCAGCTGGCTCGCCGGACACTCCTGCGTGAGGAACGAGTGGAGGTGACACCTCACTGTCACTCTCTCGTCAGCCAATGATTAATCAACTAGGATCAATTAGAGGATAAAGCCCATTTGTATTATTAATTTGGCATGTAAATGCATAGATTAATGAACAAATAAATAGATGTTAGATGGATTAATAAAGTAAATAATGAATAGAATAGCACAAAAATTGTAGGAAGGAGACTTGGATAAATACATTTAAGAGTGAAAGAATGAATGTATGGCTGATGTAAGATGGGGGAACTCAGTGAAGAATGATGTGATGACCGATAATGAAGAAGGAGGCATTGAATTTATTGGATGGTTGGATTTAATGCTGGATGATTTCATGATGATTTCTTGTCATTTTAGGTTTGGTTTAAAAACAGACGAGCCAAATGGAGGCGACAGAAGCGTCTTCCTTTCAGCCGCCAAGGAGACGACGAGTGGAAGACTCTTCTCCATCATGTCTGAATCTGTTAATTCATATACAATCCAACCGTCCGTCAGCAATGATTTTACATCACATCTAAATAATAGTAACTTTTGTCGTGTTTAAACATGCAGTTTTATAACCTTTGCTCAAGAAGCCTGGCCTGGGCCATACTGATTTGACAAAGTGTAGAGTAGACCCATCTCTAAGTTGCCCTTCATGTAAAGAAATTTAGAACAAATAGTTTATGTGCAGCTGAAATCTTTTTTAGATGAACAAAATGTTATAAAAGTCTTTCAATTTGGTTTTAAATTATTGCACAGCACAGAGTCAGCACTACTGAATGTTTTTTTTTAAATGACATCCTCCTAAACACTGATGCGAGTGGTTTTATGATTCTTGTCTTACTTGATCTGACCACTGCTTTGATTATGTTGACCACAATATTTTCTTATCTCGATAGCATCTTGGGGTCATCCATGGTACAGCCCTGGCATGATTTAGGTCCTATTTGCCCGACAGAACGATATCTGTAAACATAGCTGGTTCAGCTTCTCTTTTATATGGTGTTCCCCAAGGATCCGTGTTAGGGCCCCTGCTGTTTTCTCTTTATCTACTTTGCCTGGCCTCCATTCTGAGGAAGCAAGTTATACCGACAACAGTCAAATTTACAAGCCACTGAAGAAAAGTGATGCTTTTAGTATAAAATCCCTTCTGTCATGTCTCGAAGATTGGATGGCCCTACGTTTTCTTAAATTTAATAATAAAAAATATGTTTGTGTTTGGTCCAAAAGGCTCCATGGTGGACCTAGGACCAGGGGCGCCGCTAGCAATTTCGGGCCCCATGAAAATATTATGTGATGGGCCCTATACCTGGTCGCTGGGGGCCCCAAAAAGACCGCAGGCTCCCAGAATTGTCCTAACCTTCCGCCCTTATCGGCGCCCCTGCCTAGGACTATTAGCTCAGTTCGAGAATCAAGCGTTCTCTAACCTGAGCGCGACAGCACTTTGGACTATTGTAACGATGAGATGAGATCCTGATGAGATCTAAGTCCAGGCGAAAGCTCAGAGGGGATCAAGCTTTTGCTATTGCAGGACCCAATTTTGGAATGCTTTACCACTGCACCTTAGGCAGGCACCTACACTGTCCACTTTCAAGTCATGTTTGAAGACTAATTTTTATTCTCTGTCTTTTAACTGTGCACAAGACTCTGGTCTTGCTATTGTTCCATTGTTTTACTCTCCTTTAAATATTGCTGTTTTTATTGATTGTGTTTTATTGTTGTTGTATTGCTGTGAAATTGTATTTAGCAATTATAGTTTTCATTTGCTCGTTTCTATTGTTCATCAATATAAAGTTTTCAGTTGAATTGAGTTGTTTAATATGTTGTAAATTTATATATTTGTTTTTTTGTAGTTGATCAATTATTTATTAAAAAGTTGCCTCATTAAAAAAAACAAAATGTAATAAATTTAACTTATAGGAAACAATTAGGACAAGGTATTGTTTATTTATCAAAGTTTTTTCACTCTGATTTTTCACTAGTTTTTTCACTCTGTTAAATTTTGTGAGAGGGCAATATAACTTTAAAAATACGCAAAGACGTCGACTTGGGATACGTGAGAAGCCACTATGGCAAGCGGAATAGTAACCCTGACCCTAACCCAGAATTAACCCTATGGAATAAATGTTCATTCTACTTGCCATACTAAACAGCGTGCATATGGATGACGCTTTTTACGTGCTGGAGATCAGCAAATATGGTTAACCCTAAGGAATAAATGTTCATTCTACTTGCCATACTAAACAGCGTGCATATGGATGACGCTTTTTACGTACTGGAGATCAGCAAATATGATTGGTTGTAAAAAGAAATTCTGATTGGTGGGTTGTGTGCTACCTCAGGTTCACCGGCGCTACCTCACTTTCGTTTCACTTCAGACGAGAAATAAGTACATCAAGTACGTGACTGGCTGGACACTCAAATCTACAATCACTAAGCGCTTTTCTCAGGAATATCCTAAAAGTAAGATGTTTGAATCCAATTATTGTCATTTTAGCAAGCCGTGAAGAAAGCACCGAGAGAAAGAGAGGCAAATTCTATTGGTGTCTGTGAAAACCCTCGTTCACATTTCGTATTTTTGCACACAGTGTTAACGAATAAATAAGAATAAACGTTCCATCTATTTTTTTTCTTTCATTACTTTATTTTGTGCTGGTTCTGTTGCTGCCAGTACAACATGTTTTAACTTATTATGTTAGCATTAGCCGCTAGCATATCCCGTTTGCAGTCGCTTGGTTTTGCTCTATCGTTTTATCACAAGATTATTTGTCATATTTTTTCTTTTTCGTTGTCGAGATGTCGTGTTGTTTTGTTAATATTTCAAAAATTGACTGGCGATGCTTTTGAATATCGTCTGTGGTGTAATTTTCACAGGATTTTTGTGTGAGGTAAACTCTTTTGATCAGGGCTGGACAAACTTATTAATTCGCGGGCCACGTACAGTAGAGTTCTAATACATATATAATATACACACATATTTATATATATATATATATATATATAATATATATATATATGTTTAATATATAGGACATATATGTATATTGTTAAAACAATCCAAAATTAATGTAACAATTTACAAATGACAAAGGAAATAATGTAAATACATAAATGTACAAAAATAAATGTATGTTTACAGTATAAACTAATAAATATTATTACAACAAATACGAAATAATTGTAATGCGTATCTATATAGTTGTATGTATCTCTATTATATACAAGTACATTTATTTTCTTTGTCTTTTGTTTTTGAGCGTGTATGCGTGTGTGTATGTGTTTTTAGTTTACTGGTTGGATGGGTGAAATGCAAAGCATACTTTCCTGTATGGTTTTGACCAGACATGGCCTCTTTTTCTCACTTTCCATTCCTTGTTATGTTTAAGCGAAGAATGTTTCGACACAAAAACAGCAAGAACACAGCCAGATGCTCTGCATCTTCAAAGGCCAGAGGATTGAAAGACATTTGGGTGGATGAGGATATAAAAATTGCCATACACATGGCTCTAGAGAGGTTCCAGCGTGGAGCGGAGAAAGGTCTGAATCACACTTCAGATCAGAACATCTTTTGCATCACTGCTCATGTAATCTGTGTCTCGCAGAATTGGAGTTTCCGTCTTCATTTACCCACACCGAGAGAGCATTTGTTCATCGTCTTGCCCGCTCTCTGGGCTACGTCTCTAAAAGCCACGGGTAACACACACATTCTGTCAAACATTCCCGATATCAGGTATTGTAATCGGTGGGCAAAACCTGACCACAGTACTGTACCAATCGTTTTGTCAAAAGCAGAAGCATTAAACTCATAAAGATATCAAAGCACATCTTAATTGTGTGTATTATAACGTCTAAAATAAATGTATAGAAAGTTGCTGGCAGGTTTATTTGAATTAAATAATAGAGCTATTCAGTAATAATAGTAGTAATAATTCAGTAGTGAAATGATTAAGGTTTTTTTTTAATACATCTTAATGGATAAAGTTTTTGTTAAATAAAAGAGTGCAATTATTGTCTGAGAATGTAATACAACGAAGACATAAACCAAAGAAAATTAACTACATTACAGTTTTTGAAAATGTTGGTGGCGTTTTGTTGCAGTAAAGGTATCCACCGATACCTCATGGTGAAGAAGAAGGATGGGACAGAGCGGCCTCATCCAACCATGATGTTTTCCCTTACTCGAAGCTCAAGACACATGATACAGAGCTTTCTGCAGCGGTTCCCCATCAGTAAACAAGCGCTCCTCGTCTCCCCGCAGCCCACAGGTCATACTCCTCCCCACCAAACCCACCAGCAGCTGCTACAACAAGCCCACACAACTCTTTCTGCTCTAACCCTGTAGACCACTTCAGCAGAACCAGTGGTCGAGTGATTCGGGGTGTACCTCAGGTACCTCCGATGAGGTGCTCATCTGAGCTGGACTCGTTTCGTACGGCGCTGCCCTTGTTCCAGCAACAGAATGAGATCTTACACACCATCAGGGAGAACCAGGTTGTGCTGATTCTGGGCGAGACCGGATCTGGTAAAACGACACAGGTCTGGAGGAGCTTTGTATCTCACCATCCCAAGTGATCTCACGGCATATCTCATCTCATCTCTTTCCAGATCCCACAGTTTCTTCTGGATGACTGCAGTAAAAACAAAATCCCCTGTCAGATCTTCTGCACCCAGCCCCGGAGGCTGGCGACCATCGCAGTGGCCGAGCGTGTGGCTGCAGAGCGTGGTGAGATCATTGGACAGACTGTGGGCTTTCAGATCCGCATGGAGAGCAGGTACTGTGGCTTTGGTTGTGTGATGTTGCTGTGTTCATCATGCTATTTAGATTTGTGTTGGTCGTCTCAGGGTTTCTCCTAAAACCTTGCTGACGTTTTGCACAAGCGGTGTTCTTCTGAGGACGCTAATGGCCGGTGATGAGGCTTTTACCAACGTTACGCATGTCATTGTGGTGAGGATCACAAGCTCTGGGCAGGCAGGTGATTGGCCGGTGATGAATAGGTGATCACAGGCTCCTCTGCTGCAGGACGAGGTGCATGAGCGAGATGGCCTGACTGATTTCTTGTTGACGAAAATGAAGGAGATGTTACAGAAGATCCCGTCTCTTCGACTCATCCTCTCTAGCGCAGCCCTCAATGTCGATCTATTCGTCAGATATTTCACTGCTTGTCCCGTCATCCACAGTAAGACAACTTTTTAGTATTATGCCAATAATTCGAAGTATACGTCAAATTGGTTTTCATAGTGGTACATGAATACCATCACTAGAGTATTTTTCTCTTTTGCATGATTTTTGCATGTTTTCCATGTAAGCGTCTTTTTAAAATGTACATGAACACAAAACACAAAGTTTAATTTACTTTGATTTATTGATTTTGACACTAAATTTTAACCTACACAACGTGCACTAAGTGCATCACACTTGAGTTACATTACCCAGTCTTGGAAGAAAGGAATAAGGAAGAATAGAAAGATAATGGAAATGGAAGTTCAATGTCTCTGAAAATTTGAATAATGTGAAAGGATTTACTATTGAAGACACTTGGAGCCACAGTTTAATCCGCTCCAAACACCTGCAACGGCCCCTAAATGGTCTCAATATAGTTCTATAGGCTACACAATTATGTGGAAGACTGCTGACTTGACAGTTGACAAAAGTCCGCCATTGACATTGCTCAAGGACGGGCAAGACACGGAAAATCATTGCAAGAAAGTTGGCTGAACTTAGAACTCTGTGTCCAAGCACGTTAATAGAGAGACAAGAAAGGGAATACAGTTTGTGGTAGACTAAAAGTGTACCAAAGCAATATCGATACCACACCCTGGAGAGGATTGTGAAGTAAAACCCAGATTCACTTTGAGTGGACTGCCACTGGATTGATTTGAGAACCACTACACACAGTAGTTTTTTAAGATATCAGCTTAAGCCATCACATTTTTGTGAAAGCCACGTTTGAACAAAACTCTTAAACTTTCTCCTGACAATCTAGGACACAGTTCTGCACTGTCCCGGTGCTCTGGACACAGGACAGGATAGTTCAGGCAAAACTGGCTTCAATAGTGGACCATTAGTGTCACTCACTCCTGGAGACACTCACTGATCTGGAGAGCAGCTACAGTGACGGACTGATCCAGCCTCACTCAGGGTTCCTACGGGAAAGGGGTGAAAATGCTTGAATTTAGTTTAGTTAAACAGTGGTTTCCGGATAAGTGAACTTAGAACTTGGCGGAAAGTCTATAAAACTGTGTTTCAATCATCAAAACAAAGCCTTTTGACTGTTCTTTCATTCGTGTTTTCTTTCAAGGTTGGTGTTATTTTGCCAAGCTGCTCTTTGTTTTTTAGAATGTGTGAAATTTGGCTAGAAAGAGTAACAGAAAAAAACAGCAAAAGTCTTTGCGATGGCCACCTGAATTATTTTATGATATAAAACGTCTTTTTTTTCCACAAGTGATCTCTTTGATCGTACAAGATTTTGACGTCTTGTTCATACTAAACTTTAGATTAAACTGTAGCACATACATTACAAATTTAAATGCACTAACTCAGTGATCCCCCAACCTGTTTGTCGTCACGGACTGGTCAACGTCTGATAATTTTACTGCGGCCTTGCGTTGGGCAATTTTTTTGATTTTAGTATTTAATTTAGTATTTAACATTATAATAGTATTTATTTGTATTTAATCATGTATTTAAAAAAAAACTGTTATACCAAAATACAAATATAAAGTGATTTAGCATCTAACTGGAATGAGGACAAAAAAACTTTTTCTCAAAAATGGACCTTGAAAGTGCTTGAAAAGTGCGTGAATTTTATCTTTCAAAAAGTGTAGAAGCCCTGCTCACTGTCCGAAGGAGAGATTCCGACGATCATTCCATCAATGCTTGTCAACTGTTTAACTTGAAACATATTGCAGATTTCTTGTTCTTGCACTGTGCCCACTTAAAACGTCTGGACGTCTGGTCATAACGTGTTAAGAACGTGTTGCAACAGGACAACTATTGAAAACACCCCAACATTACATCAGAGTCTAAACTAAATTACCGATGTTTTAGCTTAAACTAGAATGTCTAGAGCAGGGGTCACAGACCATTTTGAAACCGAGGGCTACTTCCTATGCCCTCATGAAGACAAAGGGCTACCAGTTTGACACATACTTCTGAAATAGCTAATTTGCTCAATTTATCTTAAATGATATGTTATTATTAATAATTGTTGGTATTTAGCTATATGTGAAGACACTGATCATATTAATGATTTCTCATAAAAATATCAACCATGTAAAAATATAGGAAATAAATTGGTATCAATATGCTACACTTTATTTCTATATTTTCAAATTCCAGTTTTTCAAATGATCACTTTTACAACAGTGCTAGGAAATCACCATGTACTTGTGATTTTTTTAAGAAACGTCCTGCACAAGCCCAACTCCCGCATGAATTAATATGAATGTAATACCGCCGAAAAGGGACGCAAGAAACACTGATGCGATTTGCAACAGTTGTACTGCCGCTAATCTTCGCTAAGAAGTAACTTTGACCACTGATATTTTATTTATTTATTTATTTTTCAAATACCGATTTCAAATAATAACATACAGTATTATCATTTCTAATTCTCTTGTAAGTGTGATTTTTAACGAGAATAGCTAAAAAATCAAATGAAATAAAATACACAGATGAAGCTCACTGTGTAAGTGCGTTATTTGAGATAATTTTATAACAGATGACTCACATGGTCCTTAGGGCGACCTGGTGCTCACGGGCACTGTGTTAGTGACCCCTGGTCTAGAGTGCTAAAGGAGCTCAGTGATTGTCTTGACCTGAAATCTACGGAGGTGCTGCGAAATCACCACAAAAAGATCTTGCGTGACTAAATGAAAAAATTAGCAAATGCTAATTTTGCTAAAATGCTAAAAATTAGCAAATATTATGAATTAACAAAATGGAACATTTTTTTTAGATGATTTATACTTTGCAAAATGAGAATTTTCACTAAAAACTGCACGTAACTGTGTCTATATTAATGTACATTTTCAAAGACGTTTTTTAAGTACTGTTCCCATTTATTAGACCTAAAACCAAACTACCATGATAAATGTGGTCACCCTAAAATAGATGTTATCCTCAAATAGGCTTTTGTGTTATACACGAATGTCAAAGAGTTAAAAAAAAAAGCCAGTAAAACAAACCAAAGCACAGACCATTTAAACAACAAACAAGGAAAATACTGTACCAGTTCTTTCTCTCTGCTAAACATGTGCCTAAACTCAACGTTTCCCCGTACAAAGTGATGAACCACTAGACTCAAAAATGTGTGCAAATAGTTGAACTTTCCATGAATAATATATGTAAATAAATCAGTTTCAGGAAGTCCCTATGAGGTGAAGCAGCTGTTCCTGGAAGATGTTCTGAGATCTACCGGCTACTCAAATACTGACATGAAAAAGTATAGAAGAGAAACCCAGAAAGGTGTGTCCTCACACTGTCTCACTCTTTTACACTCTTATGATCTGGCATTGTACTTTAACACTATCTTCCTCTCATGCTCACACTTACACACACTTACAACTTCTCTGCCATCTTTTTTCTTTTACACACTCTTACTCTTTATCGTGTCTCATACTCTCAAACAGTTCTCTCACTCTTTTACAAGGTCTCACTCAATTTACATAATCTCACAACATCTTGCTGTTTATCTTCACCCCTTTGAATAGAATAGAATGGAATAGAATAGAAAGTTTTTATTGTCACGCCACCACATCTCTTGAGCTGTGAAAGGTGAAAAGCTTGTGAAAAACTCCATACAGTGCAGACATACCTGTACAGTGCAAAATACAAAACAAAGTACGCAATTCTGAAGAGGCAGTGAGATAAATATTAATACTATGTAGTATGTGTTTTGAGATGTCTCCATGTCACTTTATGAGATTGATTGTGTTTGTGTGTTCAGGAGAGCAGCAACAGAAGTCTTTGACACAGCGGAGTAATGGACAGCAGCAAGTTTCTAAACCTGACGAAAGAGACCAGATGCCCTCATGTGTCTTTCAGGAGAACCCGCAGCACTTTGATGATGATGGAGGAGGTTGTGGCTTTGACGAGAACGTACGTTTTACACACACAGTATTCCCATTGTTCATCCTGCCTGTTGACTCAGCACATTTACCCTTCATCTCTGTTTATTCAAAATCGATGCTGATGCGTTTAAAGCACCTTGTTGCATTGATGTTTGTGATTTTTTCAGAGTAAGCAAGATGTGGTAGCCATTGAGCCCTGGCTGCTCCTAGAGATGGACAGCTGCATTTCCAACATCTTCCTCAAGGAAGACTCCGATGCCTTCAGTCAGATCTTCAATCTCATCATGAACGACAACATCAGTGGTACACACCATCTGTCTGCGAATTAAGTTTATGTTTAATTATGTAACACTTTTCTTAGTTCGAGTCTAACGCAAAGTCGCTATGCAAATTAGGAGTAAAAAATAGTCTTTTAAATAAGAAAACTGTCCATTATCTGTGTTCAAAAATTAGTCAGTTAAAAGAAAAGGAAAATGTCCATTGTCTATCGTTGTTCAGACTAATTACGTTCCTCTTATCTTTCACTGAGTGACATTTTTCTTAACTGCCAGCAATTTTTCGTCAGACATTTTTCTTTTTCAGCGACTGAAATCTTTCTCTTTTTTTCAATGTTTTTTCTTTACTTTAAGCAATTTACATTTTTACCTTCTCTGTCAACAACTCGAGTCTTTCTTCTGTGTCAGTCATTCACATACATTTTTCTTCTGTGTCAGTGAACTACAGACACACTGTTACTGGTGCCACGGCGCTGATGGTAATGGCGGGACGAGGACACTTACCTCAGATAGAGAAACTTTTGCTTTTGGGAGCAGATGTGAACATTAGAGCTTCCAATGGCTGGTAAGGGACTGTCTAATACATTTTATTTATAAAGCACTCTACATTTGCAAGCAAATCTCAGAATCTTTAAAATGTGTTACAAAAGAAAAAAAAAATCTTCATAACAGATTAACCGAATTTACATTTAAAATATATCTGACTTTTGTTTCATTTTCACAAGTTCGGCGGGCCGGATTAAAACATTTAAAGGGTCCATAGTCCATAGTTTGCCCAATAGGGCCTTTAACGTGTTGCTTGATGCAATCCAGAAGGTCTTAACTCCATACCAAGTTGATTTGAGGGATCGTCCACGTAAATGTTTTGATCTCAGATTATCAAAATGTCCGCTGCTGTCAAACAAAGAGACAATAGGAGATTACGAAGCTCAGCAATAAAGCCTGTAGACCAGTGGTTCTCAACCGGTGTGCCGCGGCACTAAGGGGTGCCGTGATATCTTTTGAGGGTGCCGCCAAAAATTCGGGGAAAAATTGCTATTTTTTTTATTAAGGCAGAATGTGTAAACAGTATTCTCATATCATCTAGGACTAGGTATAAGGTGTTGTTGCATGCAAACTCTCGAAATGAAACAAATAAATAAATACCGTATTTTCCGTCCGTACAAGACGCACTTTTTCTTCCCCAAAACTGAGGGTGAAAAGTTGGTGCGTCTGGCAAATAAGAGATCCGCGGAGCGCGGTCACCGCCATCTAAGTGTGCAATACCGCGGTATTACGTACGTTGTCTCGCTTTCTTTCTCACGCAGAATCTTGTGGAAGAATGAAACCACTATTTCCAAACGAAAACGAACTTCGATCAAAATAAAACAAGCAGATTTTCTCAAGTGCGTCTTTAAAACCAAAACAGTCGCTCTCTTAAAGGCACAGCGCAGAAAACGGAGCTTCACGCATTTGCGCGTGAAGTACAAACTGTATTTGATTAGCAATGTTCGTGCCGTCAGTGGCGGTTCTAGGCGTGGCGAACGGGGCAGTCGCCAGGGCGGCATTTTTTCCATGTCACGTGGGGGGGGGCACGAGCGCGTCCGCTAAGCGATTTTCTATTATATATTCGCGGCGCCCCTGTTTGAGTTTACTGAAGGAGTCGTGCATATAAAATGTGAGAGAGGTGGAAAACAGAGGCTGAGATGCGGCGCACACGGAAACTCACGTTTCTCAAAAATAGAAGCCGGCGGCCGCACTAAACAAAGTCTGCGGCGCGCCCGAGGGGGATAATCTGTTGATTCGAATCTTTAAAGCTATCGGGTGCGGTGCACAATTTAGAAAACATAGAGACATAGAGAAAACGAGTAAAATGTAAAGGTGTGCAACAGCATTCTCTGTGTCCCTGTCTTCAATAAAGGACAGTAAATACAGTGTTCGATATACGGTGAAGAAATGTATCCGTGAAACATTGTACTAATATTTTTTAAGTGAGTGAGATTATTTTCAAAATATATTCATCCAAATATATGGGCCATTTAAAACATGTTCTTAACATATTTTAAAAAATAGTTTTTTTTTGTCTTTATGCGGTATTCTAATAATTTAAATTAATAATGATTGCAAAATCCATACCGTGGCACATCTCAATACCGGTATACCGGCCACCCCTACTTTCACTGTTATACTGACTTTACTGACATACAATTGTTCTTAAACTGCTGTTAACTTTTATACAATTGATATAAAATATTTTACTACAGTATTCAGTTCAGAATCTTTTTTTTCTAGATTTTCCTCCTTTAAAATGGAGTGCGTCTTATATGCCGGTGCGTCTTATATGGCGAAAAATACGGTAATAATGTTTTTAAATATCTATTTCCTTATAAGGGTGCCGGGAACTTTTGAAAGGCTTTCCAAGGGTGCCTCAAACAAGAAAAGGTTGGGAACCACTGCTGTAGACTGTTTGGGGAGGTCTGTAAATAAACATTGTTGTCATTGAGACAGGAGGTTTAAATTTGACAGCAAGGCACTATAGTTCAGGAAGAGGGAGTAAATGAAATTCAAATTCAGTCCGATCAACCTGGGTGTCACAGTGTACTCAATTAGTGTACACGATTAGAGTCAGTTCACCGAGGCATGATACGAGTCACATGTGTTGTTTACATGTAGGTTGGCTCTGGACTGGGCCAGACATTTTGGACAGGCTGAGGCGGCGGACCTGCTGGAGTCAGCCATGTGAGTGGTGAGGTTCTCCAGGCCCTTTGTGCCCAGACGTATCATGTGTTGTATGTCGTGCCGGTTCAGGTCTAGTGCTGATGCTGGGCGGCCAGATCGGCTCCAGGCGGCGTGTTCTGAGCAAAATGTTGAGGACCAGGAGCTGCTGAGAGCATATCATCACAGCTTCGATGATGAGAAGGTGGATCTGGAGCTGATTCTGCACCTGCTCTGCAGCATCATGCAGAGCTCAGATGAGGGTTGGTGTCCATCTCTCTGTCCATACATTTTTTTGTAACCTTCAATCTGTCAGACCATTCCACAATCTCTTTATCCATCCATTTATCTGTTTGTTGTTCAGGAGCAGTGCTGGTGTTTCTGCCAGGTTATGAGGAGATTGTGTCTCTCAGAGATCGGATCCTGTTTGATGATAAAAGATTCATAGAACAACAGCAGAGGTGCCTTTTATTTTGTTTGTGCCGTGTGAGAAACAACTTCATTGAATTACTCACTTCTTACGCGCTGCTGGCAGGTTTCAGGTGTTTCTGCTGCACTCCAACATGCAGACGTCAGACCAGAGAAAAGTCCTGAAGCCTGTTCCTCCAGGAATCCGCAAAATAGTGCGCCACTGTCTCTTTCTTATTCTTTTTTTTCCTAGCTTTTTCTTTCTCTTTCTTTTCTCATTTGCTTTTTGGTTTCTTCTCTCTGACTCTCACTTTGTGTCTCTCTTTCTCTCTCACACACACACACACACACACACACTCTCTCTCTCTCTCTCTCTCTCTCTCTCTCTCTCTCCTTCTCTCTTTCTTCCTCGCGCCACACACGCACATTTTTTTAAAGAAGAAAAATCTGAATTTTTTCACAGATTCTCTCCACCAACATTGCAGAAACCAGCATCACTGTGACCGACGTCGTCTTTGTCATTGACTCTGGCAAAGTCAAAGAGGTTTGGGCTTGTCTGTTTTCTTCTTCAAAATCCAAAAACCAAACCATGGTATGATATGTTTTTCAGAAAGCATACGACTCTCTGAATAATGTGAACATGTTGAATATGATGTGGATCTCAAAGGCAAGCGCTTTGCAGAGGAAGGGCAGGTCTGAGGTCACACGATGCTTGTGTGAGTGTGCTTGTGTTTTATCGTTGTGTTCTGTTGGTGTTTCCCCGTCTAGAGCGGGTCGTTGCAGACCGGGGCTTTCTTTTCACCTGTTCAGTCGTCTGAGGTACAACAGCCTCTTGGAGCATCAGATACCACAGCTGTTGCGCATGCCACTGCAGGTACACGCACGCACACACTGAAAACTACTGCACACACTTAATCTCTCTCTGTCAGGAGCTGTGTCTACACACTAAACTTTTGGCTCCGATCAACTGTCCAATCGCTGAGTTTCTGAGCCAAGCGCCGGAGCCGCCGCACATACACGCGGTGAAACACGCTGTGCAGATGCTGAAGGTCAGTATGTCCTCACATTGCTCACGGAGCACTGAGGCCCCTCTCCTCACACAGACTATCGATGCAATGGATCCGGTGGAAAACCTGACAGATCTGGGCTTTCACCTGGCTGACATGCCGATGGAGCCTCACCTGGGCAAAATGGTGCTTTGTGGAGTGTTGCTGAAGTGTCTGGACCCCATCATGACCATCGCCAGCACGCTGGCTCATCGCGAGCCTTTCATTCTGCCCACTCACACCGCTCAGAAGCAGATGGCCCTGATGTGTCGGAAAAGATTTGCTGCTAACACCTACAGCGACCACATGGCTCTGCTCAGGGCCTTCCAGGTGGGCGGGGCAGCGATGTCATATCTGCAGCTTGCATCTCTTTTTTTTTGCAACACTTTTTTTTTAATGTTCCTAAGTAGACATGCTGCTTTGATGTCTTTGTCTTTCTCACTCTAACAATCGCTTTTTCAATTTTTTTTCGATGTCTCTTCCTTCAGCTCTGGCTGAAGGCTCGTAACGATGGCTGGGAAAGGTCTTTCTGTGAGAAGAACTCCGTGTCTCAGGCCTGTATGGAGATGATTTTCGGGATGAGGTCCCAACTTCTTGGGCGTCTCCGGGCCACAGGTTCCAATCTTGTTGATTTCTTTTTTTCACTAAATGATGTGCATATTTGTGCTGCTTCAATGGGGCCCAGATGGTCGGTGTGCAAATGTGTCCCAATTAACAGAAGTGGACTGTGTATAATATAGTGGTACCCCGACTTATGAATGTCCTAGATAACAAAAATTCCAAGTAACGAAATGTGTCGTCGCTTTCGTCAAAACTTGCGTCCCCAATTGCGAAAAATTTTCGCTATACAAAATGAGCGTGTCTTTTTCTTACCACAAGCAAGCAGAGATGAGATGGTCCAGATGTGTAAAAAACTGTTGTTTTAAACTTCATGCACAATAACGTTTTCAAACAACAAAACACTTTAGTTTGTTTGAAATATCCTTCTTTCAAAACATAAAAAGTTTGTATTCTCCCCGAATGGAGATGTTTTTTTTCTCTCCCGTCTGCTAAAGAGCCGCTTCTTCCTCACAGTGTCACACACACACACACACACACACACACACACACACACACACACACACACTCAGGCTTCAACCGACTGCTGCTCAGAGGGAAGTTAGGCACAGAAAGCAGTTACATGCACTATTCTTGCTGGGTTTTACACTCTATATATAACATTCTGACGACGTCAGGTCTGTTTCCGTGCTGACCAAGCAAAATTACGGATATCTCAGGGATGTGCATATTTTAATTAGACGATGGCAGAAACAGTTTATGTGAGATTGTCCACTGTATCATTATATACTGTACCATGTTATAAAAAAATGTTTGTCTGAAATCGTGGCACAGACTAGTCGAATTGCCTGTAAAATATGGCTCAGCCAACAAAATTCCTGCGTAACAAAACGGTTAATTGCACAAGTAGCGGTACCACTGTGCTGAAAGAATCATCTAGAATGATGTTTGGGCTGGAAATAAGAGCCATTGAAGATTTGCGCAGTATAACTGGTAGTGTTGTGCTGTGGATGCGCTGCAGGATTTGTGCGAGCTCGGGGCAGCGGTGACATCTGTGACGTCAATCAGAACTCTGACAACTGGGCAGTGGTGAAGGCGGCGCTGGTTGCGGCCCTGTATCCCAACCTGATCCACGTCAACCGGGACAGCTTGAGCCTGGCCGGCGCCAAAGAGAAGAGCGTCCGGCTGCACCCCTCGTCTGTGCTGAGTCAGCCCCGGGGAGACGGGGTGCGTCAGCTCCTCACCAGGGAAAAGAACCCGTAATAAACACCTGGCTTTTCTTTCAGGCGCCAGCAGCCAATGGCCAAAGAGCAGCGGTGGAGTCTCTGCCGACCAATTGGCTGATTTATGAGGAGATGTCGCGAGTGCACGGCGTCGCTAGCGTGCGGTGCTGCTCGGTTGTGTCGCCGCTGACCGTGGCAGTGTTCGGAGGATGTGCCAAACTGCCCGGCCCTGCCACGCGCGACGTCGAAGCGGCCATGCAGAGATTAACCCTCAATGCCACGACCAGCAGCCGAACAGCAAAGAATCTGGATGAAAGCAGTGACAGCGAGGCCGAGGATCAACCGCCTGGACATAACGCTGACCTCTGCATTGATGAGTGGCTCCAGTTCAAGCTGGACCACGAGGTGAAAGCTCCATCGCCAGTGTCACGTTGTGTGTTTGGTGTGTCTTTGATGCGTGTCGTCTGCGCAGACGGCGGCGTGTGCCTATGGTCTCAGGCAACGCTGGCAGAGTCTGCTCTTGCGCCGCATGCACTGCCCGTCTAAGCCCTTCTCGCGGTTGGATGAGTCCACCATTCACACGCTGGTGTCCGTTCTGACTACGGAGGAACAAGCTGTGGGTCTCGAGCAGCCCACTGGGGTCGGCCAAAGACCCCAACCACTGACCATCGGCGGCGACAACAAGGCCTCTAGGATTCAGCAAGTGCACACAGACAGGTCAGAGAGACTTAAAATGTGTAACAAAAAAAAAAGAGATTATCAGGGTTCCTACGGGTGCTTGAAATCCTTGAATTTCAGTTACGTATTTTCAAGGCCTTAAAAATGCTTGAACTTTAAACAGAGTGCTTGAAAATGCTTGAAAATATAATTACACTTATTTCACAACAAGCAAATACAGTGGACCCCCGATGTACAAAAATAATCTGTGCCGACAGCATTTACTTAAGGCAAAAATTTCATAAATCGGACACAAATAACATGTAAATGCCCTAAAGTTCCAAACCCCTGTAAATTCCGTCAGTTTTTTTTATATTTTTTTTTATATATTTAGTTTTTATATATAGTTTTTATATATTTTTATATCATAAAAACGTAATACAAAAATCATGTTACATAACAGTTAAAAATGAGTTAAACATTTTAAAAACGTTAAAAATGAGTGATATGTAGTGGTGGGACCAGAGACTTTTTCCACGAGACGAGGCGATACACTGGGTTCACGATAAGGAGACAAGACGAGACAAAATTTAGATTTTTTTTAAATAAAAAATGCAAAACATGATGCCATAAATTGCCAGGCATGTAATTTCACCCAAAAAATGTATAGTATAAAATGGTATAAAAAAAGTTGCAGGCATTAAACACACTATTTATAGACAAAGACAAGTCTTCCAGTAACTTCCAGTAACAAAGATCCGTGCGCTCAACTCGAGCTGCTCGTGCCGGCAAGAAAATCGGGACACTCGTGCACGTATCGATTTGATTCCATACACTGTAGCAAAGGTAGCGCCAAATTCTCACAATATCACGATATGCAATCGCATCTCGCGAGACGCAACGGATATTGCGAGATATTGTACCACGTGATATCGTCACACCCCCAGTACTATGGTATTAAAGTACAAGAATAAAGTTTTGTTCCCTCTTATGACAGTAAGGAAAAAAAATACACAAAAATGTGACTATTCTTATATATATATATAGTTTATACATACACTAATATTGACAGTCGACTAGACAGCTAGTGACACTCGTCCAATTGCTATTAAAAAGCACAATTTGGTGTTTTGGTGTAAGAGAGATGGTGAGGAGGGTGTGTGAGAGATTGAGAAACTGATGTGGTGTTTTCACAGGTCTCAGGTTACAGTAGAACCGTGTGAGAGTGCTGGCAAACCCTCCTCTTTGCCTAATGAAGTAACTATCATCACCTTCTATTTAAAAATATAAATTGAAGCAAAAACTTCTATGAAATCACATTAAACATACACACACACACTTCACAAAGTCGTGTACTGTTTTTGTACAGGAGGGGGCGTGTGTGCGCTACTTTATCATGAAAAGCAGTAACCTGAAGAACATCCAGCTGTCTCAGCAGAGAGGGGTGTGGTCGACCTCGCCAGCCAATCACAGCCGACTGTCTGACGCCTTCCATCAGAGCAGCGCCGTCTTCCTGGTCTTCTCTGTACAGGGGTCACATCAGTTCCAGGTCAGGATGTCAACGTCGTTGGACATAACATGTTTATGTTACATTATGTATTACATTTGTTTTAGATGGAAGATTTTTTTTTCTGTAGAAAGCTTTTGAATAGAAATAACTTGCTAAAATAAATATAAAATGGAATCATATTAGATTGGTGTAAAGAGATGTCAGATTATTTAGTGTGTGTGTGTGTGTGTGTGTGTGTGTGTCTGTGTGTGTGTGTGTGTGTGTGTGTGTGTGTGTGTGTGTGTCTCTTTCTCTCACACACTGGCTCTCACTGTCTCTCTCTCATTCTCATTCTCTCTCTCTCTTTCTCTTAAAAAAAATTGAATAAACGCCTGGGCTACTTTTTAAAAAATATAAGGTATGGAAAATAGCAGATGCATCTTCAGGTTACCCCCTGCGTCTAATTTCTTTACATAAAGAATACCAAGTTTAGGCAAACTAAACTTAATAATGTAATTAAGGTCTACAAAAATGTAACCCCATACCGATATCGTCTGGACACTGGAAAATACTCATATGAATTTACTCTTCAGTTCTTACTAGGGGTAGGCGGCATATTCATATAGTGACATAACAAGACAACAAGTTTTTAATTGTTTAACAAATTTCAATTTTCATTACGACAATCTGTTGTTTAAATTGATACATTGCACATGTACAGGATATACTATGCATAAAAAATAAGAGTAGTTTTATTTAGAAGAGAACTGCACATTTTTCATATACTAAAAAAACTTAAAAATAATTGTGCTGGTTTTGTGTTAAGGCTATAACATATAAGGCTATAAGGTTTTGTACAAGATAATATTTAGTTTTAATTTCAGTTACTTTGTTGTTGGCTGAATTTAAATGCACTTTGGGGGGGGGGTGTTTAATCAGTTTGGGTGTTTATGCCCCAATGTTTCACATTGACTTTGTGTTTAAAATGTGTTTTAAAGGAAGTGTTGATTAAAAACCAAATAGCGTGTTAATTTTATTCTTTATGAAAAAACAATCAGTAGATTAATCGATAAGAAAATAATCTCTGCAGCTCTAGTAAATATAACTTCAGCAATTCCAAGTACAGTACTGCTCTCTAGTGGATGACTGCGTCATTACAGGACAAAGGGTTTCCAAAGACTGGATTTTTCAACCGTTTGCATTAATTTGGTTTGTATGTGTTTCAGGGTTATGCACGCATGACCTCTGACCTCAGCAGTGAGGCAGAGGTGGACTGGGGATCTTTTGGACTCGGTTGCATGTTTTCCGTCTCCTGGATCCGGATGGAGAATCTTCCGTTCCAGCACACACAACATCTGCTGAATTCCTTGAACCACAACCTGAAGGTCCAGATCAGCCGAGACGGACAGGTGAGAGACGGCCATCTTCAGAGTGTAGATGACATGAGCAAACTACGACCCGGCCCTCTGAACTTGCAAAAAAATTTGTCGAAGATTTCTCCCCCCAATGTTCAAATTTCAGCGCCGCCAGTTAGTAGAGGTTTATTTTTTGTATGAATTTTGCGTTTGAGAACCAAGAAATCACAGTATTTCCTCCTTAACCCAAAATGTGTATTTTTATTTTTAAAAGTGCGGTAACATTTTTTCCTACCCGGGAGAATTTTCTCACCCTATGCGCGTTTAACAAATACGTCATGTTCCGGCCACCTCAGGAAGTAAAAACCGAGTTTTCATATTTAGGTATTTTATCTAGAAAATCACGTATAAAAGCTTACTGGCAAGTCAGGAAACCGAGCATTTCTATTGTAATGGTGGTTATTTAATTTGGAATTTATCTAATTTAAGTTGTTAATATATGTTACATTTGATATTGGTATGGTTGCATTATAATTTAAAGGATTTGTGGCAAAAGCACCCTGTCTCTTTAAGGTGTAAACTTGGAGGGGGATGAGGGGGACCACGATCTACCACAAGAGCAGTGATCAGTGGGGCATATGGGTTAGTGTCTTGCCCAAGGACACAAGGACCGTTGCAGAACCAGCCGTAGGGGGATTTGAGCTTTGGAAGCTGACTGCTACCGCTACTTGTTTTGGAATAAATTATTTGTTCTAAAATTTACAATGTGATCCACCCGTTTATTTATGTGAAGTGATCTTAATTGTTATAAAAAATAAATAAGTATATTGGTGTTGTCAAAGTTAACGCGTTAACGCATGTGATTAATTTGAAGTCCATAATCGTATCAATTATTTTTAACGCCACTGTATATACTTACACTTATTTTTAAAAACAGTCATTCTAAGCTTTGTGTAGACATGTTTACATGTTAATAAGTTACAGTTCGTTTTCAGTTAAACACGCTTCACATTTTAGTTTTATTATTATTATTATTATTATTATTATTTTTACAAAAACACAACGTCCTGTTTTTATTACGAGTGTAACCTAAAAACTGTGTGTTTTATCTTTTATCTTTAAAAACAAAGGCAACACATTGCAAATTGAACAGAAATTATACTAAATAATTTTACACTATTTAAACGAGTGTTTATTTAGTGTTGATTTTACATTAATTTACATATTGCTACAAGCAACAGTCAATTAATCCGATTAATTTGGTCAGGGAAGTGCGGTTAACTAGTTATAAAATAATCGTTTGACAGCACTAAAATATATATATGTGTGTTTATGTACTGTGGTACCTCTCTTAAAGAATGACTCTGGTGTGTTAGTAAATTGAAGGAAAACGCAGCCGTGCGTGAGGTGCGGTGACTTCACAGTCAGTCACAGATGTTTAGACATTAAAACACACGTGATCAGAAGCACGAATAGATAATAAACCAGCGATCGCCATGTCAGACAGTAGCAATGCTGTACAGTAACGTGTGGGATCCTTCTCTCTCACTCACCGTTTGCTGCTCGACCAGAAAGATGAAAACCTCGTTTTTTTCCTTTGCTTTAGTCACACAGAAATCAGAAAGTGTGCCCACTCCTGGTGTAGATGTTGTTGAGTTCTCACTTTTTTTAATGGATGTGTTTTCTATATTTGGAATAATGTCTGAACGGCATTGATACAGTTGATTAATAACTTTTTTTTTGTGCTGGACAGGAAGTGGAGCCTCAGACAGGAAGTCAGCTCCTGCACCTGTGGGACACACTGGGACGTTTTAATGCTTGAAAGTAACTGTTTTGACATCAGCGTCATTTCACATTGAGGAGTTTAAATGTTTGTTTTAGTCTTTTAACTAAGTGACTAAACGTTTTTCAGTTTGAACTAAGTGACTCAGAAGTTGCAGCTGCTTTTGTTTTGATGTTCTTCTCACACTCTCAACGTTCTTAAATTTCTGATCAGTTTCTGGTCATTGCTGCAGATTCAGTGAATTGATGTTTAATGATGTGGTTTACGTTGACCAATGTTTTATGTTGATAAACCATAATGCTAATAAAACAAGTGTAAACAAGCTTCCTTTCCTTTTATCTTGATTGAAGTTTTCTGACTGAAAAGATTATACAGTAATAAAAAAAGGCTTAAAATGAGCGACGAAATAAAAATTCACATTCTGCTCTGTGATTGGTTTGCACCATTACAGGGCGTGTGTAGGGCGAGTTGCTGTGATTGGCTCCAGATACCCAGAAAAGGGAAGAAAAATACAAATTTTAACTTTTTTTTTTTTTTTAAAGCCCCGAAATTTCTCAAATCTAAAAACAAACACTCTAAAAACAACACATCTGAACAAAACCAGGTTTGAAAAACATTGTATTTTCCTTTAAAACTTTTTACATTCCTCCTTTATTTTATTTACACAAAACGCACAAGCGTATTTACATCGACACGTAAACGACGCGTCTTACAACACCATGGCGGGCACGCGCTGATGCGGCGCATGACGAGCCGCAGGTGGCGGGGGCGTCTGCGTCTGCGCGGGTCTGTGTCTGGCGCTCTTCTGGTGCGCGCGCAACCCCGCCAGTTGCGAGTAGGCGCTTTGGCACACGTGGCACTTGTACGGGCGCTCGCCGGTGTGCAGCCGCACGTGATTGCGCAGGGTGGACGACTGGCTGAAGCGGCGGCTGCAGAAGCGGCAGGCGAACGGTTTGTCCAAAGTGTGAATGCGCATGTGCGAGCGCAGATTGCTGCGCGAGTTGAAGCCGCGGTGACAGATGACGCAGCGCATGCGACTCCCCGCCGACGAGGCGCACGTGCTCAGAGGCGGTGGCGCGTCACACATGTGGGAGTCGTCTAAGAGAAAACGAAGAGGGGTCAAAAAAAAAAAGTATGGAATCGGAATCTTCACGTTTTCGTTTGAAACTTTTTGTTTTTTCGCTTCAGGAAAAAACTTTTTTTTGACACTCAAAAGACACAATCTGATTCCATAAAAATTTTAAACATATATATTTTTAATAACAAATTAAGATTAAGAAATACATTTTGTACATGTAAAACTAAACATTTTTGACCGAATTAAATATACTAAACATTTAATTTTGTTTGCGTGCAATTTACACTTTGTATAATGGCCGCTAGATGTCAATGTTGTACGGTGATGATGAATCACTAACCATAAAGTTTTACGCATTAATCTGTGGGCGATTACGCGCGGTGTGTGTGTGTGTGTGGGGGGGGGGGCGTGCGTGCGTGCGTGTGTATGTGTTAGTGAGACAGTGAGTTTGAAAATAAGTGTATGGGAGAAACACACCGTTTCGCTTTCTCTGCTGCTCATCTTCAATGCCAGGCACACCAGGAATTCCGAGAAATGTGTTGTGGGAATTCCCATACCAGACCAGCAGTTCCTGCTCTGGAGGAATTGCCTGCATCCCACAAAACCATTAAAACAGATGAAGATCAAATTAAAATACAGTTTAATGAAGTTTTAGGTTTAAATTAAGTTTATACAATATGTATGTTTATTTTCAATTGTTTATTTTTTTCAAAAATGTCATATGAATATGGCATGTGTTTTAGTGAGGTGTTACGTATTAGTGAGGCATCATCATTTTACCTCTAGGGTTTTGTAGAAGATGTTTGCTCCAATCTGAAGCACCTCCAGGTTCTGCTCCTGCTCGTTCCGCGCACACTTAATGTACGTCATCCAGCTCCTCTGCTGCTCCTCACCAGCGTCAATAAAGCAGCGCACAGTCCCGTCTTCATTAAACACCTGAGCACACACACACACACACTAACACCATCAAACATTTTCACGTCGTCATATCTAAACACCTGCACACAACACCATCATGCAAAAAGAGGGAAAAAGTCGGACGGCACTCAATTCCTTGTTGTTATTCGCGACTTGGCCATTAAAGATTCTGATTCCTAAAAAAAAAACACCTGCACTACACCACAACCATCAAACATCGTCACACACACACCATCATAATTAAACACCTACACACTCCAGCAGTTCAAGTTCCAACACAAGTTCAAGTTCTGAGCATTTGTAAGGCGCTTTTCATAGTTTTAACTGTCAAAGCGCACGCGAGAATATGAGAAAGAATTGTTGCTTTTTATTAATTTGATCATCTGGTTGTTGGTGTTAAGTAAATGGCTATGATTATCACTATGACTATGACAAAGACCTGCACACACCTGGGGTTGCACAAAGACCTGGGGTTCAGTGTCTTGCCCAAGGACACTTAGTTGCAGAACCAGCTGTAGGGGGATTCGAACCTGCAACCAAGTCCCCTACCACTGGACCACAACTCCAGTTACACACACACACACACACACACACACACACACCATCTTCATCATCATCATTACACTTGCACACACAACTACACCTGCAGAAACATCGTCATTATCATAGTTAAACACGCACACACAAACACACACACACACACACACACACACACACACACACACACACCATCATTATTAAACACCTAAACACACACCATCGCGTGAACACACACACATTATCATCATTACACTTGCACACGCAACTACACCTGTAGAAACATTGTCATCATCATTGTTAAACACACACACACACACGCCATTATCCATAAACACCTGCACACACACACACACACACACACACACACACACACACACACACCATCAAGCACCTTTACACAAGCACACACCTTTACTGCAGACAAATCGTTATCATTGAACGTGAACACAGACACACACATACACACACACACACACCATCTTCATCATCATCATTACACTTGCACACACAACTACACCTGCAGAAACATTGTCATCATCATTGTTAAGCACACACACACACCATCATCATCATTACACTTGCAAACGCATCGTCATCATTGTTAAACACACACACACGCCATCATCAATAAACTCCTGCACACACACACACACACACACACTATCATCATCATTACACTTGCACATGCAACTAAATCTGCAGAAACATTGTCATCATCATCATCAATGTTAAACACACACACATACACGCCATCATCAATAAACACCTGCACACACACACACACACACACACACACACACACACACACACACACACACACACACACACACCATCATTACACTTGCACACCCAACTACACCTGCAGAATCCTTGTCATCATCATCATCAATGTTAAACACACACAAACACACACACCTTAAATTTGCACACACTCACCTCCCACATGAGATTGTTGTTCCTGCGCAAGTCCACGTGTTCGGGTGGGATGATGCGCCCGGTGAATGGGCCCATCTCAGTCCCGGCTCTGATCCATGTCTTGGAGAAGATGCCCAGTCCTTCACCGGGCACCGAGCTCTGCGCGATCATGACCTCGCTGGGGAGAACCAAGCTCGAGAGCTTCTGGACCTCTGCAGGACATCACATGCGCTCACTCAGTCTTACATCACCGATTACTCTGAAATCGGAAACGGCGCGAGATACAAATCTGTAATTACCATGTGAGCGTGTGCGCGCACGATAATTTAGTCCGGTGTCTTATTTGTTTAATATTTGTCTTTATTAATATTGCCTTTATAACTGGACACACGTTAACCTTTTATGTTTGCTTAAATATTACCAATAAAGTTCACCTTGTTGTTATTATGTACATGTTGGTCGGAGAAGGGAGAGCTCATTTAAATTTTGAATTATCGGTATATAAGTGTTTTTATATCGAGCAAATGAATCCTTAATTCTATGATACACGTAGCGTTTTCTAGTCAAATTATACGCATTTCAAACGTATCAGAAATAATTGACGATCGTCTTCAAAATAGTTAAACGTACGTTATACTGACACTGTAAATCTTCATGCTCTTATTTATTGCTAGACCACTTCATACTGCAAATTATTTCTATAATTATTATTTTTTATTATTATATTTCTTTTTTTTGTGTGAGCCACTGTTACCGGAAAGTACTTTCCCCCCTGGGATGAACAAGGTTTTTTAGAATTTGAATTGGGAATTCGAATTTTGAATTAAAAATCCACGAGCAAAACCGAATCAAGCGCAAGCGGGGTGTATACGGAATTCGGCGGATTCGCATGCACGCGGGAATCAAATAAGCGAAGTGGCACTTATAGCCGCCGTGTCGCAATAACCTGCTGCGAATTAAGCGACGGCTTGTTTAAAACACATCAACAAAAAAAATGGAAAGACGATTAGATGCTTGGACACGCCGTGAATGAGGGCAGAAAGAGCCGGTCACGGCGCGTTACCGGAGGGGCCCGAGAGGAAAAGAGCCCGTGCAGGGGCCCCGAATGCCCGAGAATGAGGCTCCGAGCGCGGGAATCCTCTCTGTGCTTTCTCGGGTCAAGCACAAAGTTAAACAGATGAATTTAAAGCCCCTTCATTCAGTCAGCAACAGTTACACGCCGAACACACGGAGTGAAAGCGCCTTTCACCGCCTCAAACGCCTCCGACCGAGCGAAAGAAAAGACACAAAGTGAGAAAGACAGGAGAACAGGATCGCGGAGGGAAGAAGAAATTCCCAGCGCTGAAAAAGACACTTGATTCCCACTGAACCAGAACTTTCCCATCCGCTTTATCTCTATCTCTCTTTCTCCCACTCACTTGGGCAACTTTTTGTTTTGCACAATATTGCATTTTAATAATCAATATCAAATAATCAAACAATACATTATACTAAAACTTTGGTGTTTGGCACCAGGTTTTTGACTGACATTAATTAACAATGTGACGAAATAGATCCGTTTTTTTTTATTCTGTTTTCCGTTTTCAGACAAAAGTGCAAGAAAAATAAATATAGAGGACATAACAAAAGAAACAGTAAAAAAAAAAAAAAATACCACGCATTTATTAAGTGAACACGTGTTGGGCAATTACAAAATATCATTCAAACAAATTATTTAAGGAACGAACGAAACAAAAATAAACATTGCTTTTTGATTTATTCCTTTCACTGATTAGAAGTTTAAATAAGTGGAATTTCGGTGGATTTGTTTGAAGTGTACTTCAATCTATGTCGCATTTAACGACCATGAAAATCGTTATCACCGTTTGCGTTTATTTCATTATCTTTTATAATACCACAACATTTTAAATTAAAACTGCTCGCACAAGAGCCGGAAAATTTTCAAGTCGAAATGTTGTGATATAAAAAAAGTCTTTCGAACCAATGAACCCGCTCGTTCCTGTAATATTTGGTAGTTTTGAATCCATAAGCAACGGAACCAATCAGTAAAGACACTTGACGGGGTGAAACGAAAGCACGTGCTCGCGTCGCTCGGTTCTCACCTCCGGTGAAAGACTGGGCCAGGACCTCCGCGGTGAAGGCGGTTTTCGGGGTCTGATGCTCGTCACACTGGGGTTCTCCCAGCACGTTCCTCCAACGGCCATACAGGAAACTGTGCAGGATGTCGGAGGTGATGATCTCGCACAGCGGAGAGCGGAACCGGGACTTCAGCACGAGCGTGTCCCCGGGAAGAACCGAACCCATGTGTGCGGCGGAGCAAGACGGACAGAGAGTCTGAGCGGCTCTCTCGCTCTAGCGGAGCCACTTATAGAAGCCGCGGGCCTGCAATTAGTTATTAATGACCGCCTTCGCCATCGCTCTCTTGCTCACCCACACACCTAACCTCCCTTTCCACATACACTCTCGCTCTCTCTCACTCACACACACACACCCGCGCGCGCGCTCGGTCTCTCTCTCTCACACACTCACACACACACTATTTCAAACTAGCACGTGCACTCACTTTTTATTAGCTCGACATGTATTTATCCTTCCACACACACTTGTTAACTCATCACACATTTGGCGGCTAGCTTCAAACCCTCTGAGACAATGCTTGTTTGTATACTTTATTAGTTCTGCCACCTATTGCATTTAAAAAAATAACAAAACAGTACGAATTTTTATCTACAAGCTCAAACTACATTAAAAATTAAAATATTTTACTTTGTTTTTTTTCCAACTTAAACTTTTTATAATCCCGTCACGTCATTAAGACCCCAGGAAATAAAAGAAACGGACAGGATGAAGTCTCTCCATATTTTTAATACACGGTTATTATAGCTGTACACATGAGGAAGAAAAGAAACACTAAAATTAAACATTTCTCAAATTATAATATCCCTTTTCATTACGCAATGAAGTTAATACTAGATCAATTTGTAACTAATCAGTCATACATATATTAGATCACACAGCGTAGAAAGAAAATAATATATATATTTATATCGTCATTAAAAAGTTATTGGGTTGGGACTGTACAGAGTCCACAGTGAGTCCTGGCCGGGCCGTCGCTGGTACCGAAGACGAACGCTTGATCCGAATATAAAAAACTACAATTAACTCACACACAGGTAAAGGCTGCGGAGGCTTAGCAGTCTTCAAGTGTCGGGACATTCCACCAATCACACGCCAACGAGCAAGAGGGCGGAGCCAAACAGCTCCCGAACAATTAACCACAAAGAGTTTAAATAAAGCATCTCGTCAAGTATCAGAGCAGAACATACGAAGATCAAAGGCAAAAAAAACCATCACATTAAATCGCAGTAATAAAAATCGTCCATCTTAAAAAAAAAAATAAAAATAAAAAAAAAATAAAACTAGCCAGTTAAACGTCCATCAACAAAAAAAAAAAAAAACGAAAAGAAAATCACAAGTCCATCTTTATCTCCAGACATGAAATAAGATATTGCACCTTTTTTAAACCAGAGTACAATAAAAACACAAAGAACATGAGGAATCGATGTGAGACAAAAGCAAACATCCGTGTAACGCACGCAAAAAAAACGTCACAGTTTCTTTTCATCCGACTCAATTAAAATGCATCAGGAAAAAAAAATGAGATTTTGTACACATTCTTAAAACATCTCGACAGCCACAAACACAAACGTCTTCAAGACTGCTAAGCCCGCGCTCGGGTTTATTGCAACACAACTAGAAAAATAATGCGATTATATTGCGCGAAGGTGAGACGTCGCGACACCCGGGTTGGTTTTTGGCCGTGTGGATGAATTTAAAAGGAAGAATAGAAAACAAACCAACTCCAAAAAGGATCCCAGAACCGCTCGAATCATGACAAACACCAGGATTTAGTAGGAATTTCTGTCCTGATTTAGAAATAGTTCTCTGTTTTAAATCATACAAGTCAATCTACAGCTAGTGTTTCTCTAAGAAAAAAAGTCAAAGTCTTCAAGGCGTTGCAAATCTAGAAACCTCTGTTACAAAAGGTCTGGTTTTCTCCTGCCGTCGACCGGAGAAGCTCCCGCTGAAGTGTGTGCGTGTCTGTGTGTTTGTATTGTGTGTGTGTGTGTGTGTGTTTGTGTGTGTGTGTGCACGTGCATCCGTCCACTTTAGTGATCCTGCGGAGAAAAAAAGGCGGGAAATCAGGCAAAGCGGCAGCGTGTGTCGGGAAGTGGATGCGCCGTGAAGCACCAGCTATTCACTTGTAGTTTTCAAACATTGCAGACTGAACCTTTTATTTTTAAACTTGTGTGTTATCTTGTCTTTAAACCTATAAATACAGACATGTTTCTTTGCCACACAACTCAATGAAACGTGCGTATTTGCTTTGATCTGATCATTTCATCTACCACAACACTTCGGTACATTTACACAACTTCACTCATTTCCTTGATGTATGCAACAGACATCTTTGAAATGTGAAATTAAGACTTTTTAATACTTTTTAAGGCCTTATTTTTACATTTTTAAATGTAAAACTTAAAGAACCCGCGGATACCCTGTATATAAAACAAGAAACAGAGTTTTTAAAAAAAGTCTATTACAGTGTGCGTCGTCCCGTTCAAGTTCTGAACATTTGTAAGGCACTTTTCACAGTTTTAACTGTCTCAAAGCGCACGTGTGAACATGTAAGAGGATTGTTGTTTTTTATTCATTAATAGTTAGTGATAATCATAGCCATATTTTTAACATCATGACCTTGACCAGTGAGCAAGAACATACGCGACAGTGGCCAGGTAAAAAAAAAAAAAAAAAACTCTCTAACAAGGAAAAAACCCTGGGGAGAACCCGGCTCACTGGTGCCAGTCTCCTCTGGCATTCTAACACTACACAATCAGTGCGTTGGTCCTGCGTGTGAGAGATTATGAGTGTGTGTGTGTGTGTGTGTGTGTGTGTGTGTGTGAATGAACTGACCGGGAGCCCCGGGTTCTGCGTCTGGCCCTGGTTGTAATACGCCCCCTGCTGTCTGTAGTACTCCACCCAGGCTGCGCTGTAGTCCGGAGGGGAACTCTGCTGAGAGCCGGGGGCCGCGGCCTGAGCTGAGAGACGGAGCGGCGTGTGAGACCAGCACACAGCTAGACGGCTTCCATCACAACACTCACTCTGTTTCTTGTAATACTCCTCCCACGCTTTGCTGTAGTCTGGGCCGCTGCTCTGACCCTGGTTCTGCTGACCTGAAACAAACACGGCCAAAGCGGTCAGAAGAGCCGACGGTGGGGTCGTTTACACACAGTCTTTCGGGATGTCACGCCACGCTCAGGCCAGCTCGTGCCCTTCGGATTCAAGCACACAGTTGCCGTGTTGCTAATCTTCATGAGTTTGAACTGAACCCAAACAGAGCGGACACTTGCCGAGCTTTTTGTAATACTGCTCCCAGGCTTTAGAATAGTCCATCTGACCCGTTTGGGATCCATTGTGACCTGAAACGAGCGGAAGAGACGGGAGTGACAAGAAAGTGAGATAGGAGGCGTGTGGAGAGAGAGAGAAACTTCGAAAGAGAACGACAGAGACAGAGAGAGAGAGAGAGAGAGCAAGAAAGACAAAAAGACAGGATGGACTCACTCGGGTCCTGCTGGTTCTGCCACGTCTGGTATGTGGTTCCCCAACCTCCAGTCATGAACGTCTGCGGACCACTGACAGACAACAAAACTCATGAACACCATGACATCACAGGAGGAACACGGTTACTTCATAGGAAGAGAAGCCATAGAATGCAAAAGGAGGAAATAAGAAGCAAAGCCACAAAAATGATATTGGATGGAAAAAAACGATACACAAATCCTTAAGAATCTTACACAAGAGAATGAACAAAAAAAGAAAACTTTTCTGATCAAAACAAAACGGTAAAACGGTCAAGTAGAACTAAAGGAGAAAGCAAAAGAGGAAGAGTGGGTGAAATAGGGACACCGTCTCACTTCTGGTGCGGGGTCGCTGCTCCTTGAGAGAACGAGCCCAGTCCAAAGTTACCGCCTCCCATTCCAGAGGCCTACGGGCAGGAGCAGACGGTCAGTGCGGGTGCAGGGTCAAAGGTCGATGGCCTGCCAGCGGTCTCACTCACCCCAATCTTCTCGTCGATCAGCTGTCTGGCCACGTCAATCTGCTGCGGGGAGCCGCGGATGGAGAAGACGCGCACATTGGGGTCGGTGTTGGGGGGAGGATTTCGCTGCAGCTCCACGTGACCCCCGGACTGCTGGTTGATACTCTTGATGGTCTCGCCACCTGAGTGCCACAGTTTCGTGAGGTCATGAAAGCATCATTGAGGATATGAGGGCGATAAAAGAGTGAGAAGAGACAAGGTGAAATATAACAAAGAGAGAGTGAAGGGGAAAATGCTCGCTAAAGAGTTCAAGTTCAGTTACAACCGTCTCAATGCGCATGTGTATAAATGTAAAAAAGGGTTGCAAAAAAAAAAAATGATATTCATGCATTATAATAATTTGTTCGTTGGTGTTAAGCTAATGGGTATGACTAGTGAACAAGCACATATTGGGAGGCCAGGTAAAAAAAAAAAATAATCTGGGACAGAAAGCGAGGAGAAACTGGTGCCAGTCTCCTCTGGCATTCTAACACTAAAGAGTGAGCACTATAAAGAAGAGTCAAACTAAAAAAAGAAAATGCCCCCTGGACCTGATGACGCTGTTTACATGGAGAAATGGAGCCGCCTCTTTCTCCACCCAAATGACAGAAAATGGCACGGAACCACCAACGCATTGATTTTGTAGTGTTAGAATGCCAGAGGAGCCGGGTTCTCCCCAGGGTTTTTTCCTCGTTAGAGAGTTTTTTTTTTACCTGGCCACTGTCGCGTATGTGCTTGCTCACTGGTCTTTGTCTTGTCATAATCATACCTATTTACTTAACACCAACAACCAGAAAATCAAATGAATAAAAAGCAACAATTTCTCTCACATATTCACACGTGCGCTTTGAGACAGTTAAAACTATGAAAAGCGCCTTACAAATGCTCAGAACTTGAACTTAAAAGAGAAAAATGGTTCAAAAACCAAAGACAAAACCAAAAAGTATAAACACTTTCTATTGAAGCCAAAGGCATCTTTTTTTCTTTTTTGCAAATGCAAAAGTGTGCTAATTGAGGTAGGGCTGAAAATAGCAAAAATAAATAAACCATATAAAAAAAAAATCCCAACACAAAAACGACAAAAAAAAAAATATAGCAGTTCAAAAACTAAAAAACAAAACGACACATAAAACGCACTATAGAGCCAAATTAATTATTTTAATAAATATTGCAATCTTTAGGTGTGCTTCGGCAGCAAAACCGAAAGCAGTTGGAATCAGTGACTAGACGAGCGAGAAAGAGAAGCGTGAGAGACAAGGACAAAGATTAGTGAGTGAGACCAAAGCGAGTGTAAAAGAACAGAGTGAGAGTGAACATGCTCCTCACACATTAAGCACTACTAAGGGTGTGAGTGGACGAGCTCCTGACCTTTTCCAATCACCAGTCCGCACTTATCAGCAGGTATTGTGTAAGTCACTTCCTGCAGGGCTCCTGGAGTTCCCATGTTCCAGTCTCCACGACCTCTGCCACGACCCCGAGGGCCAAGGGGTCCACCAAACCCATCTCGCTCCTGCGCAGGCACAAACAGCACGGTGTGTGAGCTGCTCGTGACCCAAAGCAGCGCTGGAGTTGCTGTTACCTGTGCGGTGTGGACCAGCTCATTGATGAGGTGAATGGCGTGTTGGCACCGGTCCTGCTGACCCATCACCTGAGCCACACGCTCTGGACTGATGCCATCATCTAAAACAAACCAGAAATGAGAGCCAAGCTTTCACTCAAAAGCACAACTCGGATCATGAATCAGAATCACCGAGGGGTAAAAATGTAAGTGATTTAAAACCAACTAAAACCTGTTGAAAAGTTTGTACTCTGACTTTTTGAATAAGACTGGACTGGCTTGTGATTGGTCGGCTGAATGAATATTGCCGAGTATGGAAATGACTAGAGTGTGTGCGCTCAACGCGTTAATCCCTGTAAACATCTTAAGCACTTCAGAGTCTTAAGAGATTTGGGTGATCAGTGTCCCAACATGCCCCAACTCAAGGCTCCACCCTCAACTAAGAAGCCCCTCCTTCACAAAACTGCTGCACTTTTGTAAAACCATCACAACTTTATATGTAAAAAAACGAAAACAGTCACTTCACACTTTAACAGTTTGTCAACGTAGAATGTAATTTAGCAAAATTCCCAGTTTCAGTGCCTCAAATTCTGGCGACATTAGTTTCACACAAAAAAAACATAACCACATATTGAAATAGCTGCAAGCAGCAATGGCGGTCCAAGCTTAATTTCGAACTCAAGGACGTACAGTTTAGAACCATAACCCCAACATGTCCACCAACGCCTTAATCACGATTGTTGAACCCATTTGTAAACTGCTAACACAGTGTATTTATTTGTCTTGACAAAGACATGAGGCGTCCAGAGAACGTATTCTCCGTACACCAATCACACATCAGAAATACTGTAACAGATGACAAAAATGATAACTGAAAAGGCAATATTTTTAAGAAGCATTAAAAAGTAAAAAAATATAATAAAATATGTCTAACACTACAACATCAGAAAGTCACATTGCAAAGAAACAAGAAATGGTTCTAATATTATGTAACAATTATGTGTATACAGTACGATACAAATAAGTAATTACTACAAAATTATTCACTTAACATATGCAATCTAATAGGCCGTCTTGTAGTTTATTTGTGATGCAAGTCTGAGTAGCTAAAAGCTAAACATATGGTAAACGTTTTAATGAATTACTTTTAATGGAGCATCAACTTTTCAATGGTATGAAGATGTTGTATTGTACAAAATTCATACTAAAATTATCCTGGTCCATCAATCTTTCAGGATAAGTGCACATCCACATTAGGTGACCCGAACTTGCACTTGCTCTAATCCGGAGTGGACAAGTCACGTGGATTACTATACTCCCACTACTTCTTTAGCTACTACAACTATAGACTGCATTTCAATCATCAAAATGAAGTCTCAAGATTTGACAAAAAAAAAAAAAACAAATCTCTGTGTCCTCTCCCGCTACAGTCTCCAAAAATAATGCAGCGCTGATTGACAGAGCAAGCAAAACACCAGAAGCAGCGATACAGCCGAAATGCCACTATAATGACAAGGCACACAACGCCTTTTGTGTTTCTAGTAATGTAAATTAGAAAAACAATAAATATAATGTTAATGGACATTCCTGAACTGTTGTAGCGCACACACTGTGCTGCAGTAACAGTGCAGAGAATGGGAAGCTCAGGCACATAATAGATAATAAGAATAATAATTGATTTTATTTGAAAGCACCTTTCAGGACACTGAAAGTCAAATGAACAAAGTAAATACACACAGACAAGTGTAAATATGACAAGGGGTAACTTGAACAACGTAATAGGGCTGCACGATATATACCGTTATTGCGATATTAGGGTATGCGATACTTGTATCGCGGAAATTGTGATAAATGTAACAAAAAGGCGTGTCAAACGTTTGCATCATCCAAATCTGACCAATCGAAAGGGACCATTCTGCCCGGCTTCCAAATACACGTTATACTATTGGCTAGACGGCTGAAGAGCGAACCTGAGCGAGCAACGAGCAGATGAGGAGAGGACAAAAATGTGGCAGAAGGAGATGCGTGTTTAAAAGATAACTGGGACGAACTTGTGACTAAAAAGGGCACTTCTGAAATCTGGCAGTAGTTTGGCTTCAGCAGAGAAGGTGTGTCTCAAGCATCAGTACTGTGCAAGTCGTGCCGCAAAACCGTGCTCACGAGAGGAAACTCTGAGCGGTTTCTGTCAGGCCGCTCGTCCGCTCACGCGCGCACATCAAGCAAAACTTAGATCATTTAAAAATGATACAGGAACGATGATCTTGCATTGTTTCTGTCGTATTTTGGTGGGCGTGATGACACCGGAAGCACATGATGTGACGTATGTATCGTTAGGCGGGAATTTCGTTAGCTGAGCTGCATTTTACATGTAATTTGAGACAGTGAATTCAGACAAACATTTTTTTTTACAAATGAAAAACTATTGTTAATAAACTTAAACATGTTACAAAGTGGTTGTTTAAATTGCCCATTGGCAGATGTTAATAAGGGCACAGACAAGAAAATAACGTCTTCAGAATGTTCCGCCCGGACCATATAGAGTGTAACGCCCAATGATATTAGCGCATCCGCGTCAAACTTCTATTAGCTTATTTGCAAGGTTTATGTGGGGAAGTTTGAAAATGCTTCAAACTCCCGCTGAGTAAGTGAGTGTGAGTTGTCCACTCCTAGAGCATGGAGCCATTCTAGGAGAATACCATCTCAATTTATATTTTGGAAGCCATACATTTGAAACTAACCCGTGCTTTTGATGTTTTTTTTGTTTGTTTATTTGATGTGCGTGAGGATTAAACAACTTTTTTACACTTCTGGACTCTCATTCAGGCCTGCTCGTGGGAAGACCAAGACAGCCTCGTTTCATATAGCGAATTTTTTTTTCGCAACCCGGGACGAAATAGTTTGTAGCGATGCATTTCGTCACTCTGGTTTTTTGTTAGAAAGGACATTCGTAGGTCGGGGTACCACTGTACTGTATATATAAACAACCAATCATAAACCATTTGTTGCAAATAAGTGATACTCTTAATTAGGGCTAGGCGATTAATCGCATTTGCAATTTAATCGCGATTTCACAAGACGCGATTATGTAATCGCAGAGACGTGCGGTTATTGCGCCTGAGTTTATCTTGACTTTCCCTGGCTTCATGCAGTATGCACGCCAGACCGCTAGTTGTTCAGCTGGGCAGAGAGAAGAAGAGAAGTTAAGAAGAGAAATTAAAAAATACAGATTTTAAAAATATCAAACGTAAATTAATAAAAAAGCGAACAGAATTCTAAGCATTTTTGTTTCGTTGTTAATTTCACGCTTGCAATCTCCACTATGAAAACTTGTTTTCCGCTGCGTTTGAGTTGCGTGCGCGTGGTGCCTGCGTGTCGCTGTACAAACTTTGCGTGTTCGCGTGTGTTTACTAGACGCGTGTGTTTATTTCTTTTGCAGTTTTCCAAGCAGCGTGTTATGGGGGATGGGTTCATCGTTTAACGTGGGGTCAAATAAGTTAAAAGTTGTAGAATAAGTTCAAGTTTAAATGGTTGCCATCCCGATTTTTACTTTATTTTATTTGTGTTTGATTTTTTGGAAATGTATTTGTATATGTCTGCGTTTATTTTAAGTAATTTTTATTTTTGGTAAGGCTTTAATGTGCATCAGAAGAATAATTATATGTATATGTAATAATAACTTTATGTACTGTACTGTTGTATTTGCTAATTTATGATGTTGAAAAAGTTTTGTATAACTGGTATGGCATATTTATTTATTTTTTATTTGTTATTCAACATGCTTGTAGCTGCTACAAGACTTGATGTTTTAGCCACCACCACTGCAATAAAAAGGTTAAAACATGCAATAGTTAATTTTAAAAGTAGTTTTTAATGTAACTAAATAATTGCCCCAAAAAAAAAAAAAAGCTATCGCAATATTGCTTCTAAATAATCGCAATTATGATTTTGGGCAAAATCGCACAGCCCTACTCCTAATGCCAATACAATACTATGAATTACACAAATTACTTTTAACCGCTGTAACATAACCATGTAACACGCAATGTAAACTTAAATATTTACCAGGCTTGAACTGAATCCGGACCCCTGCATCGTTTTGGATCTTCTTAATCATTTCTCCATTTCTGCCAATAACAATACCCACAGCAAACCTGGGCACTGCCACCTGTGCGTGCAAACACATAACCAAATCACAACAAAACACTAACACTGAGAGTAAAATATGACCCATTGAAAAGTGTGAAATTGTGAAACGCAAAACTCTGTAACATCGATACAGTATTGTCACAATTGTAACATTCTATAACATTTCAAATTTTCCCACAAAAAGGTGAGAAAAGAAATGCATTGAAATGCCTGTGCAACATGTGCAACGAGTGCTAGCATTTTGCATGTTTGACTGGAACAAAGTTGAAACAGAAGAACTTACATCAATGCTGCTGCCCAGCCTGGAGGTGAAGTCGTTGCGGCCGCTCCTGAAATCCCCCTGATCCTTCTCCCTGATGATCTCCACCACCAGCTCCCGCGCTTGCTGTTCAAGCACACACGGCTCAGGCCCAGCTCTCGCCCCTGCATGCCCACTTAACTCAAGCGCCACTCACCTGCACTTTATACGGGTCCCCGGTGATTCTCAGCGGCTTGTCTGATCCAGTCGGCATGGGGTCATCCTGAATCATGATCATCTTCACTCCTGTCCTCTCCTGCTCACCCCAAAAATGGAAGTTAAAAATGGAGCAACGGTTTCAAATCAGAATCAGATTAATTGCCATGTTCTGTGGTTACAGAGCTAGGAATTTGTCTTTGTGTCAAAACCACTGGACCAGGTCGACGCGTTATGTATTAATCCCAACAATCGCAAAAGAAAAACCGTATATATAAATATATATAGATTTAGTGCAAAGTGCAGTAAAACTGAGCAAAAATAGAACAAATGCAATTCTCTGCCTTTTCTTTTCGTATTCTCTTTTGCTTTCACTCAATTACTCTCATGGTTTTTTTCTTCCTTCTGGAAACATGTCACCTTGCTCAGTGGCGCCCATTGGAAAACATTTTTGTGTCTTCCCACACTAATACCGCACCTTTTTTTTTACTTCATACTGATAAACACATTCTCTAAATGAACTGCTGCTAAAATTATTCTGCATCCAGAATAAATGATCGTTCTTGTCTAGTTTTAACGAGATTATTCGCGAGGAAGATGCTACTTGTGTATGCCGCGGCGGTGCGCGCAAAACGGCAGGACTCGGCAGGAGTGACCGCGGAGGCGGAGCACCAAAAACCCGCTGCATATTAGTAAAACTGTCGGGATCACATAACGCGTTAGCGTTTTTTTTTTTTTTTTTTTTTTTTAATTTAGTCATTTTTACTGGCCCCGGGCCAGCAGTAGGACCGATCTGGTGGCCCGGTTGGTTTTAAAAATAGGTTCGGGCCACCGGGCCATTTATATTGTCGACCCCAGCCTTAGTTAAGATAACTTCAGTGGCATAAAGTCATAAAACAAGTGATGTGATAACGGAGGCTTAAAGGGTAAATTGGCTTGCCACTACTCCTGATCAAACACAAGCACTGCCGCTGCGTCTTGTGCTAATGAAATCCGGGGTGAAAAAAGTGGTTTTTGTCAGGCTTGGAACGGCGCATTTACAATTAAATGTGACCAGGTTTACAAAATTTTCGCTTTACGAAACTGGTATAGGCACAAATTAATTTCGAAAGGTGAGGTACCGAAGTAGTTGTAATATTAATAAAAAAATGTTTCAGTGAAGAAAGAAACAAACAAATGTTAAGTAAGTTATGTTACGTAATCAGTTAAAATAAATCACACTATAAAGAGATTCCAAGCTGCACCTGAAGCTGTTTAATGGTGTCTCCTCCTTTCCCAATAACCAGACCCACTTTACTGGCCGGGATCAGGATCTCCTGGACAGCGCTGCCCCCATCCATCTGAGCGTGGAAGCCTGGACCATTCCGACACCGGTCCACGATTTGTCCAAGCAGCCTCTTGGCCTGTCTAAGTTGAAAATACGGGTCATGCATTAGAACAGAAGGGTCTCACAGAAAGATAAACAGCCATGATGTCTTACTCAATGCTCTCTGGGGTCCCTGTCAGGGTGCAAGGACGGTCCATCATGCCTCCACTGTCTGAGGGGGCGACAAGAGGAATACACATATGGCTGAACAGCTCAGGGCATTTGCAGTTACCAAAAACAAATTATAAATATAATAATAATCAGCTAACAATTATTTTCTAAAAGATTAATCCATCAATAACCCCCTGTAAAGTTAATTAAAAGTCAGCAAAAAAAGTGACTTAAACGCTTATCTTGAACATACGTTTCCATATCACCTTCTAAAATAAATTTAGGCCAAATTAAAAAAAAAACTACACAAAGGCCTTAACTCGAAACCCGAGCAAAATTTCAGTAAGCTTAACTGTAAATATTAACGTATAAAATAAAATGTCCATCCTAAAAACATTGAACCACGCACACAAGCATATTGCAAAAAAAGTTAGCTTGTCTACATGCTCAGGGGTGACGCTTGTTCTTTCATTATGTTCCCAGCAGCTGAAAAGACGATCAGAGCAGCCTGGGAGTCAATAAAGTATAAACCCACAGTGCGTTTTTCTGCGTTTGAGCATGTTTCGGCCCGTATCTCGGCCGTTCCCGGTCACAGATGTTCGGGGGAGGGCTCATTTTGATCAGCGCTGAGAGGATCCATGTCATTTCAGAACGACACAAAGTGCACCATCTTATCAGGCCGTTGCTTGAAGTTGTTCACACTATTGACAACTTTAATGGAGTTCTTTAGACATTGTCTGCTCTGCTTGTTTCCCCCGCGCCACCATGTTTGAAAGAAGAACAAGCAACACGTTCTGCTGCTCTAATATTTTTTAATTCAAAGCGAGAACAAGAGACTCAATTGATTTTGTTTTGTTTTGAAAATGTTTAGACAAGAGCATTCAAAAAAAAAAAAAAAAAAATACTGCCAGAAAGCTTTTTTTTGCAGTGATACTGGAAGATTTGACAGATCTGCATAAAGAGCATTTTGATGGTTTCAGTGAGTGCCGACTCTCTGTGGCAATGACAGAGATAGAGACACACTTACCAGCCGCAATCTGGATCTTACAGTTGGATTCTAGCTGGATCCTGGTGATCTGTTCTCCACCACGGCCAATAACTGCAGAGAAACACAGTGAGCGTTTAGCATGTGGCCTCTGACCTGTGAGGCGTCCAATCAGATGCAAAGTACTCACTGAATCCAACCATCTTATCAGGCACTTTAAAGTCTTCTGTTATTATAGCCCTGAAACACGCACACACAGCAGTGAGAACGGCATTGATCTGTGAGAAGGACACAGACGTTGAGATCTTGCTCACCTTGAAGTGTGGACCATTGCCCCCAGCTGATTCGCCACTTAAGAACAACACAAGAGCAGTTTGAAAATCAGCGTAGCAACAACAACTAAAATAAAAATTCACTTCTTACATGATTGTGTATTGTATATCTTCCAATAGCAGCCGGGGCGTTTAAGAAAACTATGCAGACGACCGGACATTTAAAAGAGCTACTCTATTAGAAATGTGTCTAATGGAGACGGTCTGTTAGAGCAAGAGAGAAATTTAAACAGCCAGTAATCGCTATGATCCAGAATCCAACATTTTGAACAAAATCACACTTTGTACTGACACAGAAACTGTAGTGCTGAAAAAAGACGGTCAGAACAGACAAAAAAACGACAGTGTGCTTTTCTCTGTTCGAGGCACATTACACACACACACAGTTTTGGCCATTACAATCGCTAGGAACGTTTCTCAGGACGGGCTACTACTGGAGACGGGCGTCTATTGGAGACCAGGAATTAAATGCTCGCGAAATGTTCAAAACATGCGTTTATAGGGAACGGGCTTCTAAAAGAGACAGGCCGCTAATAGAAGACATACTGTACATAAACAAGCATATACATAAATAAAAATATACATATTGATACACACACGGTAACCTATTCTTTAATGCTCAAGAGAAAAATGGAATTCACAAAAAGAAGTGTAACCACAAAATTCAATCAGTGTGTGAACACTAAGAGTGTTTCAATAATTCACAGTATAGTTCAAATCAAAAATTATATTTCTCAACTTTTATTGTAGCATGAAGAAAATATAGTTCAAGTTCGAGTTTTGGGCATTTGTAAGGCGCTTTTCACAGTTTTAATTGTCTTAAAGCGTACAATATATTGTATAATATACTATACCTGTATTGAGTTGCACAGATTGGGATGCACAGATACCGATAGAGTATTGACTTCAATACCACAATTTCTAAAGTACACGTTAAAAGTCTGCCGATAGCGGAAATGTGCGTGTAAGGGGTTAATCACTAGCGCAGAGTGCCCGCTAGTAAGCGAGTAGTGTTGTCAAAAATATCAATAATTACTGAAAAATCTAAAACGATACAACACTGGACTAACAGTATCATACTAGCATCATCTCTGCTCTCCGACAGACTGGCTGCATTGAAGAATAGAGCCCGCATGCACAGGTGATACTGTCAGATGGCGAGAACAGTCTCAGTGATCGGTTTTGTCTGAAACTTTTCCGGCTTCGATGCAAATGAGCACGAGAAGCGGATGGATGCGGGCAGACGTGCAGGCGCTTCTACTAAACCGGACTAACCAACGGCACAAACAACACTAGTTTGGCTAAACACTTCATGTACCGAGACGCATTCTTGAATAAAGAATTCCGAGAGGTTAGGAGCGGTCCTAACACAAGTGTTTTTAAGATCAGTTTTGTCTTTTTATTGCATTCTAATACAATCTGCCTCGGACCAATGCATTGGACTGGAGATAACGATACTAGAAATGTATGTAAAAATTAACCATATAATCTTTTCAGTTGTATTTACAGTAGATGTCTATGCACTGATCCATGATGATGTTTAATTAAATCCCAAATTGTAATCAGTTTATTTAAATACTGCTGTTCTCTGGTTCATTAAAATATTATTTGAGTCCAACAGGAGATTAAAATGTTTGATAAGTATTTTGTTCATATATATACATATATCTACTGTATACACACACACACACATATATATATATATATATATATATATATACATATACACACATAAGTACTGAAATGCAAGTACTCATACTCGTTTTCAAAATACATCCCTAATATTGAGCAATAATGTTTGTTAATATTTGTTACTTATTTCACAAAAAACATTACATCCATCAAGTAATTATATTTTCTACACTGTCCCCTAATATACACTTTCATTTGTTTCAAATTGTATATTTTCACAATGCTTAAACAATATTTTTGCATTGACCAGCTGGAGGCTAGAATTACAGAGCTTCCTCCAGCGATGACATAGGATTTCATATAATAAAGCAGTACAATCAGTTAAAATGGCCGAGAGCAGTTCTGGTCCGAGTTTGGGATTTACCTCCTTCATCCAGGGATCGTTTCTGAGTTGTATATCCGTATAGAGACGCCTCCACCGCAGCCGCCGCTGCCGAGCTGTTGAGCTGCGCCATCTGATCGCCAGCCATCTTTCCCACCTACAACACACTCTCACTGTCAATAATCCAGCCAATCAAGTGAAGCCAAAATTCATATCGATACGGCTTAATTTTGCCCATTGGTTTAGATATAGCAGGTTAATTCTTAACTTTCACCCAGAAATGCACGAGAGAACAGCACCAGCTCCATATGGTTATGGTGCTCAGTGGGATGTAGTGCTGAGTGACACAGTCTTTGTGTACAATATTTAGAATGATTATCATTATTGTACTAGGTAGAAACATAAAACATGGGTTGGCGCTTGCTGTGAATGGTGAGTTTTGCTACAATTTGTATATTTGATAAACTGGAATGCAGATACCAGATTAGATCACTGAATTGCTGTCATCATTTCAAACATGTAACAGACAGTCGAAATAACAGATGTTATATTGCATCAAAAACAGCTTTGATCTTTACTCTCTTTGCATTTCCTCACTGAACTGAAAACTAGAAACTAGGGCACCAAATCCAGTAAACCAAACCAGTAAAAATGATTCATATATTGACATGATTTCTTTTGAACATTTCCTGATCAGTCATGAACAGTGCTATGCAGAGGAGACAGACAGAAAGACAAAGTGACAGAGATAGAGAGAGAAACAGATATTGAGAGAAAGAAAGCGAGGCTGGCCTCCATCTCTACCCTCCAGCTAAACCCTCTTTCTGGGGAATGCTGGGAAGGAATGCCAGCTATGTGTATGTGTGTGTGTGACAGTGAGAGGATAAATGGGCGACCCTGGGGAGAGAGAGAGAGAAGGTAAACAGCAGGAGTAGGAATTCAGCTGAACAACTGGACACTTGTTGACCGTTTGAAAGTGAGACACATCCTGCGTGATCATGGGTAGTCAGATACGGGATGGCCCGCTTCACTGCGGCCTAGTCATTACCAATGATTTAGTGCACAGCAACACCATTTCAGGTTTTTCTCCCTCAGGCACATGACAAAGAAAAAGAGAGAGAGCAAAAGCAGAAAGAGTGAGAAAGAGGGGCAGAAAGGGAGAGAAAAAAAGAAAATTGACAGAAAGAGGGACAGAGAGGGGAAAGAAGGAGTGACAGAGAAAGGGGGCAGAAAGTAGGAGAGGGGAGTGACAGAGAAAAATTTTTTTATATTATTAAAATAAACATTTGTTAAATATTAAACTAGTAAATAAAATCACAAAATAAATGTCTTTTCAATTAGACAGCAAAGCTTGATTTTTGTATTCTTTGAGATTTTAATTGCATTCGAGTTCTGCATGTTTAATGTAAAAATTCTCTCACTGCACTTTCTGAACAACAGGAAATCGCAAGACTGATGGCAAACAATCTCTGTTATTAAAAGAACACATTTGTAACAACAAATTAACAAAATCGTAACACAATGATTACACAAGTTCTTGCAACGCGTTTGGCATTGCGTCAACTCGTACTAAACAGCGGAGGTAACAGAGCTGTGGTTTTACATCTGCGTTTCACTTACTCGGGTCGTCCGGCTGTTCACATCTCAGCTTGAGATGCAGGACATGCAGAACACGCAGATTTGTGGACGTTTAGTATCAACTGCTTTGGATTTTAGTGACCTCCGCACCAACCGTGTTCTTGGTGTTAGGTGTTAGAATGTAACAATAATCGCGGTATTAAAAGGTCTCGATATACTGTCGTTGTCATTACGGTATAATAAATGTCTCAGTCAAAAAACATTAGTTCTAACTCACTGCATTCATGCAAGTCATTAGCGACTACATATACCATGATGCTTTGCGCGGCGGTTTAGCCAATCGGTGGGTACACTGCACACGCTCCACATCCACCTGCGCCCAGTCGAGAGCAGAAAGCAGCGAAACAGCGTGAACTTGGAAGAAAATCTCGATCTTGAGATTGCGAGAGCCCCTTCAACCTTTACATCAGATGTGTGGAAACATTTTGGCTTTGATGTTTCTACTAACACTAAAGGGGAAAAGGTGACGAACAGATTTGTATGCAAGTATTGCCACACTACCGTGCGGAGCCAGGTTGTTTTCTTTATGGCAGTTATGATGTCAACTTTTATTTAAGTTTTTGGCTGTCTGACAATTCCTTATTACTTTACAGTTGTTGCACTTTAGAAAAGAATAAAATGAGAATCACGATTCTTTTGCTTAGAATAAAGACCACAATTTTTTTTGTTAACTTGAGTTTTGCAGTTTGGAATTAGTGTGACGTATTGTCCTTGTTCTAAAATATGACAATAAAAGGCCTAATTAACAATGGCCAATGATTATTATATTGTCAGCCTTGCTACTATAAACATCAGAGACAAATGTGAAGTCTTCTGTAATATCGTGAGCTTCTACAGGATATCGTGATAAATATCGTATTGTGAGAATCATATCGTGAGATTTGCATATCGTTACATCCCTAGTTAGGTGTGAACGAGGCTCTCAGGAAATTCACGTTTTCATAATCGATATAGAGTTGACAAACCTATGATTTTTCGACAGGAAAATGCAAAAATCAAATCATAGAATGTGCAAAAAAATAAATATTGGTATAATATGGAACCATGAATGTAGGAATATAAATAAACTCAAATCTACTGTAAATGCTACAGACAATGTGTGAAAGCAGACGCTGTATAGAATGCCTGAACCAGGGACAGAATGGGGCAAGCTTTGCATGAAACATGTCGAATTTCAAACATTTCCCAGACACTGGACAATGCCTAAAAGGTGTGTGGAATGAGCTCATCCATGCCAGAACCTTTCATCGGAGGCATCTGAAATTGTGAAAAATAAAAAAACCCTTTCCAGGAAACGTTAATGAAAGGTTATGGAGAAGTACAAAACCAACCCGCAACATTGCGATGACGCTTTGCAAAGGGACCCTTTTAGTCATTTTTATCAGTGAGAAATATACTTCACTGGACTGATTGAACTGATTTCCGTTATGTTACCTTTCTTTCTCTAGCTCGCTCTTTCTATCTAGTTCAGTGGCCACTAAATGGCGGACTGCGGACCCGGACCCAGCAGCTGTCTCATATGGACCAGGAGCTGCAGACCAAACCCCCTTTGATTTAAAATCCAGCGATCTATGGAATCAGATTAGTGTCAAAAATATCAAACTCAAGTTTCGAAGAAATTAACAAAATTGCTTCACATTTACATTTGTTCGTTTTTTTCCCCGCTTGCAATCTTTATCCAAACATGGATGAAGTTCAATCATCAACCTTTTAGTTCGCTTATTTTTTTGCGTTTGAATTTTTGACCCAAGCTTCATGTGGGGGCTTCTCTGATTGGCGGGTGAGAATGTGATTGACAGCTGCCTTCATGGCGAGAATGTGATTGACTTGAAGAGGGGGAGGAGTTTAGCGAGCGCTGAAACACATTCATAATTGGAATGCCTTGATCATCGGAGTATTAAACGTTTGTAGTGATAATTTTGTCTGGACCGACACGACACCGTCCCATCACTGCACCAGAAACACAACCACTGCGCTCTTTGCCGCCTGCATTCGTTATTTAGTGTCGAACGTACACAGGGTCTCACATTAAATTACAGGTTGCATGGAATTATAACAGTTTTTAAAACGAACGAAACCAATCAGAGTAGGGCCGCCCCTACGTGACGCTTTAGTCAAAAATCCAAATGCAAACCTGAAGCGGAAAAAGTAAAAAAAAAAAAAAAAAAAAGTTATTGCAAGCGAAAAATAAAAAAAAAAAAACGCAAACATGAAGCTTTTTCGTTCGTTTCTTCGAAATTTACTTTTGATATTTTTGGCACTAATCTGATTCCATAGCGATCCACCTTAAATAACCGGCACAGCAGCGCATCCTTAATTTTAGTGGACGCAAGAACACATTGGCCAATTGAACGAGTTAAGTGATCTCAGGCAGTAAATTCTGCAGAGTAGAGTTGCAAAGGAATTCCTAATTGCAGCTCCAGTTATTGAATTAAAAGATATCAAAAACAAAGAGAGAAAGACAGAGACACGAACGACAGGTAAAGGGAGGGACAGACAGACAAAAAAAGTGAAAGTTGGGATGGGTGCGATAAAGGAAAAGGAATTTTTTTAATGTATTTTCTTTTTAAAAGTTAAACACTTTAACTTGAACATTTTTATACCCGCTTTTTTAGAAGTAGCACTGCTTTTATGTCACAAGTTAGATAACATGGTAAATATATGCTCTGTTCGGAGTTACATAAATGGCAAAAGGATTCTGAATTGTACAGAATTCCTTTGACAGTCAAGTATTGATTATAAGCAGGCTAACTAAGAAGTGTGTGTGTGTGTGTGTGTGTGTGTGTGTGTGTGTGTGTGTGTGTGTGTGTGTGTATAAATACATTGCATACAAATATTTTGGAACCGGACTTCTTTAAAATGTATTTGAATATCCCTAATCTAGTTCGCTTTCTTGAGTCAGAGAGCAGAGGAGATAAAGGACCAAAGGGTACGAGAGAGAGAACCTTGGTTATTAAACACATGTAGTCAGACAGGAACACGCTGGGAGAAACGGACACGGAGAATGAGAAAGGAGTAGTGAGCGGTCATGTTACGGCCGGACATGTTTGCATTATTTCACAAACTGGTGGAAGTGCTCGTAGAACGGTCCCACCGCTTCCATCTCTGAACGCGCACTGACACCTGAAGTTCAGTGCGAGCACGTGACCAGACCTCGGGGCGCCCAAACGAACTCCAGCCCGCACCGAAACGATTGCGACGCTTGTCGTGGGTCTCCGTGAAGTTTCACGCTCAGTGTGTGACAACAGGTTGCCAGACTTTGTGGCGGCTGGTATATGGAGTTCCTGGCAAAAGTCGTCACAATAAAGTTATAGTGGACGTTGTCAGCGTCGTTGCCTGTTATTGACCTCGCGTGAGTTGTGTTTTTGTGAACTGTTGTGTTGTGGCCTTAATCTGTGAGCGTGAGTGCGTGCGTGCGCGCTGTGAGTTTCTTTAAAGCTCCTGCAGCAGCAGTAGCTAACGGCTAACAGGCTACACACGCTCAGCACGAAAACGCACGCGACACTTATCAATCGCGCGCTAACACGGACTCATCCTCGCGCACACGGTCGCACTCTCACCTGTCGCGCGCGGAGGAACGGGTCTGTGAATCCGTCCGCCTTCATCCCGGGTTGAGCCACCGAGGCCTGTCCCTGCACCAGCTCCGCCATCATCATCATCACACATCTACACAAACATACATGCACATAGACACACACGGAGCACACTACCGACCCCGGAACAGGAAACGCAACAAGAAAGATCGCGAGACACCGCGGGATTTCACACACGTGGTTCTACACGTTGACGAACGCGATCTATGGCACTTTTATGATGTTTTTTTTGTTGCTTCACTCAAATTCACTGTACCAGTTGTAATTATAAATACCAGTTGTAATTATAAATACATATGCTATAATGGTTTAGGAAATATTTAGAAAATATTCGCGTTTTTTTTATCAATACTATGGCACTACTAATTATTTTATGATGATGATGATGATGATGATGATTAATATTATAATAATAATAATAATAATAATATGGCAACATTAAATAATAAAAAAAAACATTAATCAAAGTCTAACATGTAATACAAATGTTAAAGTTCAAAAGTTACTGATACAATAACAGTTATCAAAAATTAATAAAAGAAAGAGAGAGAGAGAGAGAGAGAGTGTGGTGTGTGTGTGTGTGTGTGTGTGTGTGTGGTGTGTGTGGTGTGTGTGTGTGGTGTGTGTGTGTGTGTGTGTGTGTGTGTGTGTGTGTGTGTGTGGTGTGTGTGTGTGTGTGTGTGTGTGGTGCAAGTGCGCGCGCGTGTGTGAAAGTGAGATGACAAGATGGAAGAAGAAAAAGAAAAGTAAAGTGTGCATACATGGAAAAAGAGAGGAGTTAAGAAAGAAAAGGAACACGACAGAACAATATAGAAAGACGGAGCTAGAAAAATAAAACTAAAATGAGAGAACAAGACAAAAAAGAGTTGAGAAATTTAAGTAAAATGAGAAAACAGCATGGATGGAAAAAGAGCTGGAGAAAGAAAGGAAAAAGCTGAAGAACAACTTGGAAAAAGAAGAGATAGAGAAAAGTAAAGTTAGATTTAGAAAAAGCAACAAGAGAGGGAAGAATTATGGGTCGGAAAAAGAGGGTGTTTAGCCTGTGGATTTCAAATTATGTAAAACATCTGGGGGAAAAATAGTTTTTCAGAATCTTAGTGACATTGAGAACATTTTTAGCTTGAAAGAAACATCAGAAATAAAAGTGTATTCTGTGAAAAAAGTTTGGACAGTCTCACTGAACTGAAGAATCATTCAAATCAAAGAATCAACAGAAATGTAAAGGTAAAGGGGTTGAATGTATAGTGCATCAGCAGACAATGAAAGTGAAAGAATATCAACAGGAATACAGATATTCAAATACAACATAAAACAGACAAATATTTATTCTGGTGGGGGGTGGCTTTGGAGAGATTGTGGTGATTGATTGTTTTGAGTGAAATGGACGAATGAATATTACAGTGATCGACGTATGTTTTTGGCTCTTTCACAAACACGGAACACTTTACAGACACTTTCAGACGAGACCCTGCAGAGAAAATCACTAGCGTCTCGAAGACGCATGACCCTGTCCTACTGCTCACCGGCCTCTCTCTCTGACTCTCTCTCCGCTTATCCCTCTCTCTTTCTCTTTATTTCACTCTCTGTTCATCCTCTCGCTCTCCCTCTTCCCCTTGCTCTCCCTCTCTCTTCATTTCACTCTCTCTCCACCTCTCGCTCTTCCTCTCTCTCTCCCTTGCTCTCCATCCCTTTCTTTGTGCCTCACTCTTTCTCCCTCTATTTGTGTGCGCTTCTCTCTCTCTCTTTTTCTACAGAAGATTACAGTGCTGGTGATGCATCTCTCAAACAATCTCTAGCAGATCTGAGAAAAATTTCATGCACTCACAAGCGTATCTTTTTATTGAGACAAGTCACTCAGATAGATCGACGGATGCATTCTGTTGTCTATGTGTTCTGTTGAAATGTCGTGTCTTGTCAATATTTATCCTGCTGTCGCTCAATTACATACACCTTTAACACACATCATCCTCTTATACACACACACCCTCAAATTTTAAAATGCTGTGATTCTGAGGAAAAAGTTTGTGTCAGAGTGTGTGTGTGTGTGTGTGTTTTCTCTGCTGTGCTGGTACAGAACTCAGACAGTGATAAAGGGGCGATCGATGCAGCGTTCGGCTCCTGGGGGCCGGTGTGAAAGCAGACGGTCGAGCAAAGCTGCAGTAAGAGGAGCTGGTGGTCTCAGCGCTCATTAACCCCTCACACACACATCCAGCTAAATATTTCCATGTTTGCATGAATATTTCATCAAACGCAGAGCCGGAAACACGGATAAAGCTTCTCTGATAGTAATGGCCCCCCATCTGCTGCCGGGGACCGGGGGCTCCGGCCCCTGACACTTACTGGAGTCAGATGTCAGTGCACTAACTCTCCTGTAATGGTGGATAAAAGCTGCTTTGAGTTCTCTTGCCCACTGTGCGGCGGAGAGAAAGACTTTCAGCTGATTCTCAGTTGAATTCACACATAGTTTTCATGCCCTGAGGCGGCAGAGCGAGTCTCTCACATCTGAGAGAGAGAAAGAGAGAGAGAGAGAGAGAGAGAGAGAGAGAGAGAGAGAGAGAGAGAAGATAAATCAACAGATGATAGACAGCTTCTGTTGCAAAAGAGAGGAAGAGAAATGGCTAAATGAAGTGAAATACATAGAGAGAGATGGATGGACAGAGCGACAATGATAATTCAGTCAGAGAGGTGGCAGAATACAAAGAAAGAGTGAGAGAGACAGATTGATAGACACAATGATAAATCAACAAACTGATTAACAGTAGCAACAGGAGTGTTACAGAGAGAGAGAGAGAGAGAGAGAGAGAGAGAGAGAGAGAGAGAGAGAGAGAGAGAGAGAGAGAGAGAGAATTTCTCACCTTTGAAAAGGATGAGAGAGGATGAAATGGATGGATAAATGGACAATATGTTAAAGGTGAGATGACGTGACTTATAGATAGCTAGATAGCCAGGCCGATAGACAGATTGACAGAGAGATAGATTGACAGGCAATAAAACAGAAAGACACAAATAAGAAATAAATAAGTATATTGTCATACACAGAGATTGATGGATGTATACATAGGGAAAGACGTTTAGCACCAGAAACATGCCTCGTATTGCTTGCACATTATAAACAGAGATACAGAAGATACACAAACTCTCGGGAGCGTCTTAAACAGCCTGTGAAACCAGTCCACGCTGTTGTCAGACATGATGAGCTCATCAGGGCATGCACACACACACACACACACACACACACACACACACACACACACACAAACAGGCATGCTCGCATTATCAATCTTTATTCTAGAAAAGGGTTTTGCAAACTTTTTGATTCGCGGGCCACATTGGGTTCTAAAATTTGACAAAGGGGCCGGACCAGGCTCGAGGAAAAAAAATACACATTTTGGGATACAGTATAGAGGAAATACAGTGGTCCCTCGGTTCACTAATTTTTGTATATAATTTTATAGTATTTAGTATAATATAGTAAATACAGTATTTATTTGTCTTTAAACATGGATTCAAAATAAAACAAAACAGATATACTAAAATACAAATAAAGTGATTTAACATTTTAACTCACCAAGGAAGGTCCCATTATGATATTAGAATTTTCTTTTTATATCAAATATCAAATTTTTGAATTATATATTATCTATTAAATTATTTTTTAAAATCCTTTTAAAGAAACGTTTTAAACAGACACAATTGTAGTTCCTCATTTATATTAAGAATAAAGTTTTACTACTTAGAAAACGAAAAAGGCATGATTATTTCAATAATCAATTTTTTCATAATTGCTGCTACAAGAGCGCGTGCGGGGATTCGAGATAAGTCCGATTTGGAACAAAAATGCAGCCTTTAACGTGCAGTCTAACGATAATGTGAAGATTGCGAACGAAAAAACGTAAACCATTTCCGTATCGTTTTTTTAAAATACATCTGTTTACGTTTGGTATGTTCGGCACTAATCTGATTCACTTGGTAATCTGATTCACCCAGTACCATTTCATCCACTGACCAGCGATTGTCCGCGGACCGGGGATTGGGGACAACGGCACTGTACTGCGATTTGTGCCTATCAGTGATTGTTTTGGCATTCTTCTGACTAATCTTTTTAAAGAAATATTAAATTTTCCACCTTGTTTGAAATGGTAAATATTTTTCTTTGCTTAATTTTGTTTAGTGGAGAAGCAGTTTTTCTGTGACTGGCTCTATCTAGTGTTGAAAGTGAGAACTGAGTTGAGCTCAAGTGCCTTTTGATAAGATAAGGCTTTATTAATCCCACTAGGGGAAATTTTTGTGTACAGCCGTAGCAAAAAGTTTTAAACAGGAACAAGGACATTTTAAAAGACCACAGGTGAAGGCAAAAATGCCAAAATTTGCAGGCCATATTCAATTATATTTTCAGATTTTGCTGCAGGCCAATAAAAACTGACCCGCGGGCCAACCGTAGTTTGGAGACCCCTGTTCTAGAAGGTAACAGAGCATAGTTTTATTTCACCCGTCATAAAATTACGCGCCATGTTTTTGCAGTTCTATTCTTACAATACAAGTAAATTAAATCTAAAACAGCGGAAAAAAATTCATGTTTTAATCTAAAAAAACAACACATACCCATACCGGTCACGATCCTGCTCCTCGGCTCATGCTGGAGGTCGAGGAGGAAAGCGGCAGGAGGCCTAGTTACGCACCGGCAGATAAGGAGTAGCAGAGGAATAGCTTTCAGCCAGTCAAACTTGGTCATAAGATGTTGTGACAGAAGCGTATTTCGTTCGTGATCTTCTTCTTCTTCTGGATCTTCGGGAACCCTGCCGTCATCTGTTTCATCCTACCGTGACGATAACAGCTCAAAGCTACACTAAACTAAATGAAACTAATCAGAGCAGCCTGCTGTGACTCCACCAACTGACTCACAAGACCTAATCTTAACTCACATTAACTTGTCTAAAATGATCCATACTAAACTACACTCTAACCTAAAATAAAATGGCCCACACTAAAACAACTCAAGTAAATTAGCCAAGCCTTTCCTAATACACGAACATACCTAAACTAAATGAAATTGGCCTATAGAATTCTCAATAAGCACTACAGAGTAATAAATAAAATTAATTAAATAAAAATCATCTTCACTTTGTTTAAATTTGAATTTTATAGCTGGTATTATATCAAAATATTATAAAAAATCTTCTACCGCTTAGTCCTTTACAGGGTCGCAGGGAAATGGCGCCTATTTCAGTGTCTTGGGGCCGGAGACGGGATACACACTCTGGATTGGTGGCCAACCATTCGCAGAGCAGAAAAAACAAATATCTAATATTAATTTAACATGTTATGTATCCGTATGTATTACAAATATTAAATTAACAAGACATAAGTTTACTTTGAGATTTTTCAACTTTGAGATATTTATTCTAAGGTTTTTAGTATATTCTTGTTAAATAATCAAGGTTTATTTACTAATAAAAAAAAGTTCAATTCATTTGCTTAAATAAAAACGTTTATCATTTAATAATCTTGGAAGGAAATAAGCCACATATCATCTTTCCCACAAACACAGATCTTCTTCTGCTGTGCATTTAAACAAATAGTATTCATGACTAAGCTTGTGATTTTAAAGACTTACAGTACAGTCTAGTCAAGTCCCAAAGGGGCTTGATTCCCAAAATTTCAATTGAAAATGAATCGGTAGAGAGCTGAACGTGGTTGCAGGTTTGTATCCCGCCCGGGCTGGTAGGTTACACAACTGAAGTCCTCATCTGAGCCTCATCCGATTTTGTGTAGTGCGATAGAAACACGTGACACGTCTGTCTGGAGTCTGGGGCCAGTACGAGGTCTCAGATTGCTGTAATTGCGGCCGTCAGACCCCCGGCTCATTGTCCTGGAGCGTGTGATGTAGAGAAGAAAGAGAAGGTCTCAGGTTCACGACCGTGTCACTCATTCCATAAACGTCAAACACCAGATTACCTGTTCTACATATTTTTTTACTTCCTCTTACTACAGGCTGCGTTTCATCCGTTTCTTTGTCAGATGTGACGTGAGATTGAAGGAGATCTACGCAAAGACATTCCAAGAGGATCTGAGACATCAGGGAGATTTATTTGAGATGTTAGATTTGAGGAGACGCGAGGAGCGCACCGACAACCCCTGGACGACACAGTTGCTCTTTGAGACGGACTGAGAGACGACAAAACCCATTAGGCTTCATTATAAGTGAAGACCCTCATGTTGTCTCATTGTGTCCCAGAATCCCCCGGGGCGGCACTTAATGAGACTTAATTGAGGGAAGGTCACAGTTAATTCACCTGGACGAGCCGCACAACATCCTCCCACAGACACACAAAGTTGTCTATTCATCTCAATCTGTCCATCCATCACTCTCTCTTTCTCAATCTATCATCTTTTTCTCCATCTCAATCTATACCTCACTCCCTATCTTTGTCTCTAACTCAAATTTTTTATACTCTCACTTGACAAATCACTTTGTCCCACTTTAATCTATCTCTTTCTACCATCACTCTCTTTATTGAACATAACTTTATCTGTATATCAACCTATCTGTAGTTACACTATACTCTCACCCTGTATCTATTCATCCATCCATCCATCCAGGTATAAAGCAATTTATCTCTGATCACTCTCTCTTCATCAATCTATCCATCACTGACAAACTATCTATCTAGCTTCATTCTCTCTCTCTCTCTCTCGCTCTCTCTCACACACACACACACACACACACACACACACACACACACACGTGTGAACAAAAGAGAAATGTGTATGTGTGAGAGCGAGACTGACTATTCATGAGTAACAGAAAATACGCGTAACTGAGAATGAGTGTGCGTATGTGCGCGACAGAGAGAAGCCATATGTGCTTTCCCATAATGCATTTTCAGCTCCGGTGACTTATTCAAACCTGAGTGACGTGGTCTGCGGACCCTCAGAAGGGGAGGGAGGTGTGTGTGTGTGTAATTGGAGTCGCCTGTGGTGTAATTGAGCGGTGGCGACGGGGGGTTCGAGTCAGACTCATCCTTGCTCGCCCATTACCAGCAGCAGGGGGGATCCGGGTTCCATCTCCCTGACCGGCCCCTGGCTTACGCAGGCGAGTGAACGGCGATGGAAGATGGAGAGAGTGGGAGGGAGGGAGGCTGTTCGGAGGAGAGTAAATGGCTTTGAACAAGGCAGAAAATATGAGTTCAGTGATGTTTTCTCGTCTGTTTGAGTTTAGGGCAAGAGAGAAGAATCACAGCACTTATGTCTGGATCTGGATCAGAAAGCAAAAACACACCTGAAGCTTTCAAAGGCTTTAATGGGACACGAGGGGAGATTATACAAGGATTAGAAAGAGAGAGAGAGAGAGAGAGAGAGAGAGAGAGAGCAATCAGAGCTTCTCCTGCAGGCGTTTGTGCTCTCTCAGCCTAAAACACACAAGCGGAAGTGTGAAGCCACAGAGGTCAGAGGTCAGACACAGACACTCTTGCTGAACTGACCTGACGGCGTTGATCTTGATGAATCCTGACGCATCACACGGGTCGTAATCGCCCTGCACATCCATACTGGTGACAGACAGCATGAATAGGAATGCTATTTAGAAATCTCAATTTAGAAATACTCTTTTAATTTATTTATTTTTTAAGATTTTATACCAAATAAATAACACGTCAAATGTTGAAGGTGGCAATGTGAAATGTCAAATCTTCGGCTCATTATGGAGTTCATGAGAGATATGCAATCCAAAAACATTTGGACAGGTAGCATTAAGATCCTGGAAAGGTTAAATGTACATTTAGTATAAGGAACAGCCGAAAAGTCAATTTCAACTTTGAGGTCACTTGATGAGATGAGGTAGAATAACAGTATCCCAAAAGATCGGCAGAGAGCCATCAATTTCCCCAATGGTGCGTAGAGAAATGGCGAAACACTAACAGAACGAAGATTCTCAGAGATAATCTGCTAAGAATTTGAAGAAGCACAGAGAACAATTTCAGAGAATCTGAAATAATCTCTCTGTGTAAGGATCAAGGTCAGAAAATCATACTGGATGTTTGTGATCTTCTGGCCCTTAGACGACTCTGCTTCCTATACGTTTATGCTGTATGTTTGTATGTACGTATGTATCAAAACACGAAGTTCTTTTTGAAAACTTGAGATGGACTAGAGCTAAACTAAAGCGGTTGGACTCGATGTGGACTAGAACTGAACGCTGATAACAACTACTAATAGGAACTAATAAATAAGGCTGATAACAACTTTTCTAAGAAAGAAAAGAAAGTAAGTGAGAACATGATTAGCTTCAGTGAGAAAGAATGAAGTAAATGGGACATTGAGGAAGAGAATAAGTGAAAGAAATCAAGAGAGGAAAAGAGAAAGAATAAGAAAGAGAGGAGTGGTGAGTGTTGGACAAAGCAATGGAGAAACAGAAAGACAGATAGGAGTGATTCATCTGAGACTAGAGTGAGCAACAGATAGGAAAAGGAGGAGAGAGAATAAATAAGTGCTGATGAAGGGTGAGACACAGAGGGAAGCAGAATCAGAAAAGTTGATGAATGATAGAGAAAGAGAGAGAAAATGTAAAAGCAACCGGTGAGGGGAACAAGAACTGGAAACAAAGAACACAAGGTGAGGAGAAGAGAGAGAACAATGAGGAAGAGAGCAAAAATCGGAGAAGGAGATGGATGAGATTGAGATTGAATGACAGAGAAAGAAAGCCCCTTAGCTGCCACTCGCCCACGTAAGGCTTAGAGAGAGAGAGAGAGAGAGAGAGAGAGGGGAGCTAATCTGTCCTCAGGACACAGAGGTCAAGTCTGCTTGACCTGACGGCTCAGGTCCGGTGTCAGTGGACTCACAGAGGTGCTCACAATGGTACCTGACTAGCTCCTGGTTGTAGAGGGAACGGGGCGACTCTCGGCCGAGGATGTTGACCTGACCCTTGAAGACGGAGAGCTGGACACTGCCCTGCACGGCCTCCTGAGACACACTGATGCAGTGACGCACAAACTCACACTCCGGACTGAACCAGAAGCCTGTCAGAACCAGAACAAGCAGAACACCTCATGATTTCAATGATTCATTACTTTTGACCTTATATGTTTATGTGTGTTTGTTTGTTTGTTTGTTTGTTTGTGTGTATGTGTGTGTATACATATATACGTATTGTGTACACACAATATATATGACTACGTACTGAATTTAAAATATTAACATTTACCATTGATTCAAAAATGTAATATTTAAATTGTAACACGTATACACAAATAAAATAGATTATCATTCCGTTTTTTCTAAAAGAGATTGTTTTATACGGTATATGTCCAAAGTATGTGTAAAGATGTGTCATTTGTAAGTTGACATGGGTCTGCAAGAGAGAGAGAGAGTTGGTGGTGGGCAACCGAGTCTCTCTGATCGCCCAACAGCACCTTTGTAATCTGCCTTTAACGGAGCAAATCCTATTATAAGAAAGAAAGACACCTGAGACAGGTGGGGGCGAGTGAAGAGGGCGGAGTTAACAGGGCCATAAAGAGAGGACCTGTCGTGAAAGGAGTAAGTGGATGAGTGACCTAATGAATGAGTGGTGGAATATATAAAGTACCAAGAGGATAGTGAATAAAAAAAAAAGTTAAATAGTTAAAAAATAGAACAAATTCATAAATCAGGGAATGAATGATTAGGGGAGCAAAATAACAAGGGAACAAATCATTTCAAGGGAAACAAATTAAGTCATTATTTGATAGAGTGAATGAAACCTAAATAGAAAAAGCTCGAGAAATAGAAAATCAGACCGGGAAATTTTTGAATGAATGAGTTAGTGATTGGTGAGTTGAATGAGTGAGCAAGTGTGACGGTGATCCGTACCATTATAGATGAGCTCAGAAAACTTCACGCTCAGATTCTGCTTGATCCTCCGCACCTCTCGGTCCATAGTAAAGCTCTCGATGTCCAGATGTGCCTGAAGCAGGATGGTCCCGCCGGGGGTCTCGTAGATCCCTGTCAGACATTCAACTTTCATTTAGTGCGAAAAACGTGCTTGTGATGGGCACATGACGGGCAGCACAACCGTGAATCACAAAACACGCGCAACCCTACAATTCACCCGTCGGAGCCATGGCGCAGATGACACACAAATGAAGCTGTCACTCGGTTGAGCTCAAAAAGGACAAAGGTCAGGCTGTATGAAGGGATGAGAAAGAGATGAGAGGGATGAGAAAGAAGTTTTTCTGGATCTCTGTGAGAAAAATGGACTTTTTTGATTAACAAGGGAAGAATAAAGTCGTATTAATGTGCAATTGTAATGTCTCTTAATCTACATATAGATAAAAAAGACACAGTAAAATAAGGACACAGGAGAAGAGAGAGAGAGAAAGGCGGAGAGATAGTGGAGGATTGTGCAAAAGAACTGAGAAGAAGAATAGTAGCCAGAACACAACAACAAGAAGGAGAGAGAGAGAGAGAGAGAGAGAGAGAGAGAGAGAGAGAGAGAGAGAGAAAATAAGCACAAGAAAAAGACAGATGGGAGAGTATGAGATGGGAAAATGCTAAAAGAAAGAGACAAAGAGTGAGTATGAGAGAAAAGAACGAGCTAAAAGAGTGAAAAGACACAGACATAAAAGTGAACAAAAATATAAATAAATGAAACACAGATCAAATTACACTCTTTCTGATCCCAGATCAGTCTGACAGGACTTAGACACGTGAAATGATGGAGAGATCTGATCTGATAACAGCTAATGGAGGCTTAAACACTCCACATCGGCTTTAACCACTGTCATTAACATGTAATTACATCATTCCTAGATGTAACAGTGACGTAATCAGGTAAGGGGTCAAAGGTCAAGTCCTGGGGCTGTTGATAGTCAGACTCATAAACAGATTAAAGTGGCGAGTTTTTACAGGCAGAGATTTAAAATCGGTGCTGACTGTTGATGCCGGTGTTTGTGGTGCGATGAAGCGTCTCGCGTGACTGATGGAAAGCGTGAACCGGAGAAAGTCGACGCATCCGCAAATGACAAGAGCAATTTCCGTGTAAACAAACGAGCTGAACGTAAACACACGCTGTCAGGCGCTTGTCCTGACCAACTCCTGTCTGACGAGAGACACTTTAATATCCTGCTAGTTTCACTGACAGTCCACAGAGAGGCTGAGTGAGAGAGAGAGAGGTTGAGGGAATATTAAATAAAAGAGAGATATCGTTTAAAAAAAAAAAAAAAAGAGACAGAAGAAAAGAGACAAACTGAGAGAGAGAAAAGAAAATTAGGAGAAATTGTAAGAGAGTGAGATGTAGAGAAGAGAGGAAGAAAACACTGGAGAAAAACAGAGAGAGAGAGTGGGAGAGACAGACAGTAAAAGTGATGAAAAGCATGATAAAAAAAAGACAAAGCTAGAAATGACACAGAGACGTAGAGAGAGAGAAAGACTCAAACAAACATAAAGTGGAGAGTGAGTGTTGGTGTTGTACCTCTGGATTTCATCCCGATGAAGCGATTCTCCACAATATCAATCCTGCCCACACCATGTCTCCCACTACTCACACACACACACACACACACACACACACACACACACACACACACACACACAATACTAATGAATAAAAAAAATCTGAATAAAAGTATCAAACATGTGATTGTTTTTGATTTTTTCACCCAATCAGATTGAGGTAGGTGAACATCTCCAGCGCCGTATTTGTGGACCTCCCTTCCTTCAGGTGTGTGACTCTCACTGGCACACCTACACACACACACACACACACACACACACACACCAATTAGCACAGACGATTCCTCTTCATCTTCAATTAAAAATTGACAGCAGTCTCTTTCTATATCTCCCTCTTTGTCTCACTGTCTCTCTAGATCTCACTCTATATATCTATATCTATATAATCTATATATATATTCCTCTAATGTTTGTGGTATTCTTTGTGTCCCTCACTCTCTCCATCTCCGTTTTATCTGTATCACTTTCTGTCCCCCTCACTCACTCCCTGCTCCTCTCTCCTCTCAGTATTTCTATCACTTTCCGTCTCACTCTCCATCTCTGTCTTATTCTCCCTCTCTATTTCTTTGTCATTCTCATCCTATGTCTCACTCTCTCGCTCTGTCTCTCTCCATCTCAACCCCGATCTCTTTTTCAAAACGCAACAATGGGCCAAAGACACAGTTGTAGGAAAAATTACTGCCGGACGTGTTTCAGCTCTGTCGTCCATTGAGGCCGCAGGGGAGAGTGAGCGAGTGAGGGAGGGAGAGAGAGAGAACAGTTGAAGACAACGAGAGGGAAAAAGATTGGAGAAGAATAGATATATGAAGCCGGGGCAATTGTGAGAATCACTAAAGCAGCTTTTCTCATGGACCTGCTGAAACCTCCATGAATACTGATGGGCGATCAAACCGGATCACGGGACACAATGACACCGGCATTCACATTCTAATGACACGGACGCGCCATTGACCTGCATCAGCGGTTAACACACTCACACACACCATCAGACAGGCCGGGTGACCCGTCTTACCTCTGTGGAAGTGGATCTCCAGTAGGTCGGGCTGACCGGGAGAATCCTGCGGGTTGGTGGTCATCTGGTAAAGATCTGACGGAGCATGACTCTGACAAGAAGTGGGAGAAACCACAGTTATTCCTCTCCAAACTGAAGAATGTCTGGTCTGACCAAGATTCTGAAATCAGCAACAGGCCTGAAACTGACGTGTGCATGCTATGTGTTTAAGAGTTAGTTTTGTGCTCGTCTGAGAGTAGTGTGTGTGTGTGTGTGTGTGTTAAGAACATGGTTTTAATTTCTGATGCTATGACTTAATCACGTTAATCACATTTTTAAAGGTTTAAAAGTGCTAAATCATTGTGTAAAAGATTAATATCAAACATATTTTAGACAGTTACAGTGATTTCATCAACAGAATTAATCACAATCCGTGTTCACTACGGTCAAAAGTATATTAAAGAAATTAACTTCATGTTCCCCCTGGGAAATGATCTCACTAGGGTACATTTTCAGAACATTTGCTCTAGCAAAGAAATCTGTAAACTGTATTGTGCTTTTTAATATGCACTGATCAATACAATATTTAATGATTATTTTATATTTGCCATATCAACAATGACATCGGCAACATAGAAAAGATCAGTCACTTCCCTAAATAATAAGTACAGTTATTACACACACACACACACACACACACACACACACACACACACACACATTTGTCTCGCACTCGTTCTGTCTTTGTCTATCTGTCCATCTCCCTCTACGAGACTCTCAATCTGTCTCTCTTTCTCTTACTCCATTTCTTTTTAAATGATTTTGTCTGTCATTTTTCCTTTCTAAACATCTCTCCTTTTTCCTCTCTCTCTTCTTTACTTTTCATATTTATAATAACATCAATAATACCACTTCAGCAATGACCAGTCATTCCTAAATCCAGCCAATTCAATAGATCACGAGTAATGTATGTGATGCAGATGCACAGATTTGATTGGTACTGAACCAATATCAGTTAACACAGTGAATACAGACATAATAATTCATAATACACACACAGAGAGGAAATAAAAAATCAAATTAAACAGACATAGCAGTGGTTGGTGGCTAATGATTCGTGTGGAAAGTTGTAGATGCGGGTTTATTTGTTTCTCTGTATATTGTCACGCTCAAATCGCTCGTCCTTACAGACAATCTCTCACAATCTGTCCTCACGTTTACTGCCTCATTTACTTTCAATCGGCAGCGGAGAAGCAGAAAGTGTCAGTGAGATCGGAGCACTGGATTGGAAGTGACGCCTAAATGACCGAGTCTCCATAGAAGAGACGAGCATATGATCAGACACGATTTGCATCTGAACTTGTGAGTAAAATAATTCAGTCCAAACTATTACACCACCACAAGCAGAGATAAAAACATCTTACACACATCTAACAGAGAGGGGTGGACAAAGAAAAAGACGATGAGAAAGAGAGAAGAAATAGATAGACAGACAGACAGACAGACAACACCTGGGGGGTGGGGGGGTAGTAAGAGACATATTCAGAAGTAGAAGAGTGACAAACAGAGATTAAAACACACACACACACACACACACACACACACACACACACACACACACACACTTAAAACAGAGAGATTAAAACTGAAATATCTCTATTTAGCTTGAAAATATCTGTAATTGTTCCTTCTATCCTGTCTTCTTTTTTTATCTCTTTCTTTAATATTACTCCTCTCCCTCTTTCTCTCAAACTTGGCATCCTCTTCATTTTGGATTCATTCTTTACATGCCTTCCTCTGCATCTCTCTCTTTCCCACTAGCTGTGTCTCACGGTCTCATTTTCTGGCACCAGAGCCACACAAACTCGACTCAAACTGTCCCGACTCCCGTGAAATTAGGAATTAGCCAAACACTCCCAGACCCAAAATTCCTAAGAACCCCGAACACAAAAGATCATGGTGGGTGGGAGATTGGGATCAGAGGTCATGATGAATACGGAAAGGTCACAGATCCAGAATTGCTCATACCTTCGGATTTTCGAGGATCCCAGACTCGTAACTGAAATACAGACAGACACGTTGGAGCGATGATGACGTGAGAGAACGAGAGTGCGGGCATCACCTGATGTGCATGAGGTTTGCGTCCATGCTCCATGGCGCCTTCGGTGTCACCGGCACCGGAATCCCATGTTTCTAAAGGAGACATAACAAAACTAGAGTGAAGTTTTAGCTTTTGATTTCTCTCCCTGCGTCAACGTCTTCTGCCTCATATCTCACTTTCTCTCAGTTTTATAACATCTACTTTTGAGTTTGTTATGTAGGTGTGTGTTTGGTGTTTTAGTCTGTATGCTGTGTGTGTCTGTGTGTGTGTGTTTCAAGTTTATTGCGTGTACCTCGGCGTACTCCATCAGATCTTTCCTGCCTTTAAAGCGTGTGTAGAATTGCGGGATTCTCCATGGGGCGATGATCTGAAGACAGAAGCAGAGCAAGTGAGAATCCCACAACTTCAGAAACTCACAGAAGGTTGGCACTTCACCTGAACCTCAGGGTAAAACGAATAACATGTCAGCTCAAATCGAACCTGGTCGTTTCCCTGCACACACAAAAAAACAACAGAAACACTCAAGGGACACGTGTGATCACATCAGCACAATGATCTCAATTGGAACTTCTTTCTGTCTTATTGTTCTGCAGTTGGAGGCAATAACCAGAGAATTACCAAGCGTCTGCTGCCATCTAGCGGCGAAAGGTGAAACTACAACATCTCCAAATATAAACTTGAAAAATGTTTAAGATTGATTATAAACTGAATGTTATAAATTTAACAAAACAAAAGTGTTACAAAAGTGTTGTAAAAATAAATTCAAAAACAAATGCAAAAGATATTAACATGCCTTTATTTGTCCCACATGAGACAATTCACATATTTCATAAAATATGTAAGAGAAAATAACATTATATTAATGGTACAATAATTAGACAATGCTAAATATTTAATCAGAGGTGGAAGGTGAAACCGGTTTTCTCAGAAGAGACATAATAGAGAGTAAACTACACATAAAGCAGTAAGTCTGTTGCATGTATGCTAAATCAAAATCCCTTTACGTAAATACAGTGGTACCTTGTGCAGATGTAATTGGTGAATTAACTCTGGTTGCGACCAGAGACTCATTTTTCCACATAGTTCAATGTCAATTCGGTTAATCCTGGTAATGTCGCTACACTGGTTACCTGTTAAATTTCGCATTCCGTTTAAAATTCTTTTAATCACTTAGAAAGCACTAAACGATAGCCTACATGACTGCTGCGCTCACAAAACTCCGGCCTTACAATACCGCATATCTCTAAAATCTACAAGAGATGAAGATCCTTTGCATATTTAGCACCTAGACTATGGAATTCTCTGCCTAGCACAATTCGAGACTCAGAATCAGTAAGTCAATTTAAGTCTAAACCGAAGATGTGTCTCTTCAATGAAGCATATATTGACCTGTAATAATAACATATCGAATAAGTTAGTATAATAGTATAGAAAGGCTGCCTAGTCTAGGTGCTTGGAACCTAATCACACCTGCACCTCCTAAAACTGTCTAAATCTTTAATTATGGTACATCATGTTTTTTGCTTGTTAGAGAGGTTTTTTACCTGGCCACTGTCGCATATGTGCTTCAGTGGTCTTTGTCACATAGCCATTTTCTTAACACCAACGACCAATGAATAAAACGCAACAATCTTCTGTTTTTTTTACATTCTCACACATGCGCTTTAAGAAAGTTGAAATTGTGAAACGCACCTTACAAATGCACTGAACTTGAACTTAATCCGTAAAACACAAATAGAACACAAAAATTACGTAAAAGTAATAAGAAAAATTATTAAATCTTTTTCTTTATTTTTACACTGTCAGTCACGAAGCAATAAAGGATGCACACCCGAGCCTGATAGCACACGCCTGCTCGTGCCATTGTTGATTATATGTATAAAAGGGATGTTTTTTCGGAGTAAGGCAGGTGGGCGGCGGTTATTTTCTGGATCAGTGGACTCCATGGTGTGCCCAGTAAGCACTCAAACTACTTTTGCACCACGTGACAGCCTGGAAATAGCATTAAAATGGCCACGACTCCTGCTGGTGCACAGAGGCGTATTTTATATTGTTCTGTTCGTGAACGTAGTTGTTTTTGGGCAATGGTACCACTGTAATACAATGACCTTGTATTTGTGTAAGGTGAAAAAGAAGCACCTTTCCTGTGGCTCCGTGAGAAACGAACTCGGCTCCCTCCTGCTGGGCGATCTGCACCTGTCTGCGGGCGATGCAGGGCCGTGCGATGGCCGTGCCCAGCAGGTAACGGTCCTCGTACACAGCATTGGCCTGTACAGCCGGCCAGATGAACTCCTCCACAAACTCAGAGCGCAGGTCTTCGATGAACACCTGCACACACACACACACACACACACACGTCATTATGAAACAAAGAACGAGATGATGGTGGACCTGCATCATGTGGTCTTTACCTTTTTGGCGCCAAGTTTCTCTGCCTTCTTCCGGGCTGCATCAAAGTCCTCGTCCTGTCCGATGTTGGCCTACAAAAGAAACCACAACTTTCGCTTTAATCAAAGTTTGCAGAAATGTTAGTCACTGGGAATACGGTGAATATTAGGTGTCACCAATTGGATTTAGAAACCTCTCCTAATCAATTTGAAAACGTCTCAATTTTTTCCCATCTTTTGCAGAAACAAAGAAGAAAAGCAAGGAAAGTGTCTGAATCTGTATATTATTTCACTTGCATATCTTCTACCACTTAATTAATATTATTAACAGTATATATTAATATTAAAATGTATTTAAATATGCAAGCATGTATGAATAAATAAATACATTTTTTACAAACACAAACTAAGATCTATACGCACACGTACACATACATTTTTGGGAAAATAAAATATTTATTTATTTGAGAACCATTTATTACTGTAATCTGTACAAAAGCTGAATTACCTTTTTGAATAGCATTTAAAAAATAAATTCCACAATAAAAAGCCATCTATGTCAAAGAGATCTACCTGTATTCAATCATTCACCTTTCTGTGTCAATCATAATCTCTCAAGACGTAAATGCTTGACTGGAATTCTTGTGTTGTCTCAGTATGCGAGTGATTTAATGCTTCTAGACAACTCATTGTTGCTCACAGTGTTTGTAAAACAACAATAGAGGCGCAGTGAAATACCAACACCGCCATTAATCAGTCAGTGGGAAAAAACGCCACACGAGCAAAATCTAAGCACGCGCTGCAAAGCCACAGTGAAAACAAACCGATGCCGAATTAATGTACCAAAAAAGTTGCTTTACAAAGCGGTTAAACACAAACCACATCAGTTCACTGATTGGTCAGAGTCTGAACAACCCTGACCCCAACCGACCACATTCCACCCCCGCACCCCCCACCACACACACACACACACACACACACACACACACACACACAATTTTTCGGGAGGGTCTGATCCAAGAATAACTTCCACTCATACTTTAGCAGAGTAAATGTTTTTTATTTAGACATTTAAATGGCTAGAATCCCGAAATTGTAAAGAACTTAAAAAAAAAAAAAAGTTCTAAATTTACAATTCTCTGACACAATCAGATTAAACACCCAGCATAATTCAGCACATTTACTACATAATCTAATTTTAAATATCTTTTTTATTAGGGTTGCTTTTATCTAATTCAACTTTTTAGATGAGGATCAGCGTAAATGAACAAAACGCATAATTTTGCAGTAAAATTCTACATCTAGCTGTACTGTCACAGGTCCCATTTTATTTAAAAAAAAATAAACATTGTGCATATAAGAACTTCAAAGTAAAATTCAGTTAAACATTGACTTATAAAGTCCGGATTAACATAAAAAATACATCAATATTCAATATAAACAATAAAATCAAGAATAATTTGTGATTTTTATTTGAGTGAAAGTTAGTTATTCAGGTGTGTTAATAAATACAACTGACTAGTTCGGCCATGTGGTAATTACCAGGTAGGCGATGACGTCATACCCCTGTTCCTTCAGCCACACAAGGATGCATGAAGTGTCCAGACCCCCACTGTAGGCCAGGACCACGGAACCCTTTGACATCTCTGTGCTGGTGATGATCTTCGAGAAAACACAGGAGCATCAACCCGGAAACTTCCAGAAACTTTCCAATTGGCGCATTGCATCAGTTACCAGAAAACTCTTGTTCTTTAACTTCCTTGAGCATTCAGGTCGTGCAAGTTTCAGAAAGCCTCAGCTCAGCCCGAGAATTATATTTCAAATGTACAAGGCAATTACACATTTTTGTACAAAACACAAACGCAAATTCCGCTATATTTTCGCATTTAATTTTGACGGTTGACGTCACTCACCACATCTTAAAAAAAGGGGGTTAAAACAGATTAACCAAAGGACGACCAAAACGGATAATTTCCAGATTATTCAAGATAACCAATGAAGACTTAAAAAGCAGAATCTCACCAAAAATCCAGTAGAGATTACGAAATGAATCGAACGAAGGAAGAAGCGTACAGCTGTGGATACTGTCTGAACGAGTACACTAACCCCATGTGCTTTTTGTCCACTTTGCCGTCCCTTAAAATAATTTCAGCCAATCGAGTCATTCGGTGTATGGACCAGCCAACCAACCAGAAACGAGAGGCGTACGTAGAGAGCCGCAGCCACTCACATTACTGCATTACATTTAGACTTTCAAACTGAAAATGAATAAAAAATGTTCTGAACTACAAGAATAATATAAGAAAAAAAAAAAAAACAACATGTGTAACTACACTCTAATTGTTCAAGTTCAGTGCATTTGTAAGGCGCTCTTCACAATTACTGTCTGCACTTTTCACTGTCTGCATAATTGTCCAATTAGTAAATTATAAAATGCTTGATGCATTGACAAATTACATAGTACAACTAGAATACAGTTTATTTTTAATTACGTCACTAGTAAAAATGTATAGCATATTATAACATCAATATTCTAATAGTATTCTATTTTAATGTCAATCAACAGGTTGATCTGAAAAGCAAACGCTCCAGTAATTTGATAAAGCAAAATAATAAAGCAAAAGATCAATCTAAGTTATAGAAATAGCTATTTGTACTGTGATTTTACATTCGATCTGTGATCAGAGTGTTCTTAACCTCACACTTGCAAACGAAGCATACTCGTGTTGTTTCAAGATTGTTATAAGATTTTATTAAAAACGTTTTATTCAGTCTAAGATGACACAAATGTGAAGTGGCAGATAGTTGTCCTATAATAATAAAAGGCTCATCCCTGCCGTTGTTGCTTGCAGCTATATCTTATAGCATACCGGTGTATTGCGTGCCACATGGGACAAATATGTGAAGCAGTAGATCCTTTAAGCCCTCAAAAACCTCCATCCTGACTGATTTTTGACATTCCACATTTGCTCCATTGGATGTGGGGAATTTGGAGATCAAGTCTTTGCCTGAAACTCCAAGTGCTTCTCAAACAATCTCTGAACCCCTTTAGCTTTGTGAGATGGTAAAATGCTTATCCTGCTCAAAAGCTTCAACGGGGAACAAACAGGCCTAGTTTTGTTATACATGTCAGACTAACATTGCAGTTGCAGGAAATCCTCGAAGAACATTTGCCTCACACTCAAGATCAGGACAACACAACACAACTACACTCTTATTACTGTACAGTAAATTTTTTGCTTGAATATCCCAATATAAGGTCAGAATCAGATCTAGACAAATGTGATGCATGACAGTAGCATTGAGACTCCATGGGTTCATCCAAACCTGGTTTTAAGACAGAATGTCAACCACAATTTTGGGGCAATTAGTGCAAAACAACCACAAGTTAATGAAATAGAGATAGTTTTTTATTTTTTTAAAAGAGTGAATATGAAGAACTCTGTTGTTTAGGAGTTGCAGCTGTGAAGATTTCTAGGTTTTGTTTTGTTTTTTGTTAGAAAACTCTACGCATTATGAAAGAACAAATCACAGAAATAAAAGAGATTCCAGCCATCATCATTTATTCCTCTTCTATTAACAACTACAATAGAAACAATACAAATGAAAACAATTTAAAACTAAATTTAATGTCATTAAAAGCCTTCTACTAATATAGGCTATAAAAAGCACAAAACAACTTGGTGCATATTAATAAATACTTTATTTTGTACATTTTGCACATTGCACTCGACGTCACATTCAAACCTTGGTGTAAAACTTTTTGTTTGGATCACACATCCGGCAGTTGGAGGAAATGATCTGAAGAGATGAACCAACACCAGCACCAGGTTTCTGACAACCTGCGTCCCAATCACCATGTGAAGAGAAAATAGGAAAGTGCAGTGCTGTGATTGGCTTAGAGGGGACTACACAGACATACAGAGCGGGGACTAGTTAACGCTAGTTATGCTGGAGCGGCAGTAGGTGGTGAAGCGCTCTTTCAGCTGTTGTCTGTACTGCTCTCGTCTGCCATAGAAAGACTTGTGGTTCTCCACAAAAATTTGGATCTCCTCCGCCGTCAGAGCGTTCTCCTCGTCCGCTGTCACCTCACACTCAGTCTGTTAGAAACAAAACTTAATCAGCTGGTAACATCATCAACCTCTGAGAGAGAAGAGAGAGAGAGAGAGAGAGGATCTGAACCCACCAGCAGCTCGGCGAGGGTCTTGCTGGAGCTGTCAGGACTTTGCGCAGGCTGGAGGAAGGGCTGATGGGAAAGAGCCGAGAACAGCTCAGAAAGTGGAGAGAGTCCTGTAGAGCAGAGACAAGCAGAGGAGGATGATGATGATGGCTGATGAACCGCTGCAGATCTGGATCCAGATTCACAGCCTCTCGTGCTGCTATCAGACACAGAGCTCTCTTCCGTTTTACAGCCCTGAAATGGAAACAAACCAAAAACATTAAACACACAAAACGCTCCACAATGGTTACAATTAAAACAAAGTGTTGTTCACCTACAAATCAAATGATATAAGTTTTCTGATGGATGTGTAGGGCTGAGCAATAATTATTCGAAAAGCAATCAAAATTTTCAGACATTCGGAACTCTTAATCAATCAAATATTTCCATGTCAATGACTTTCCCTTCATTGGAAAAAAAAAAAAAAAAACACTACTTCTTGTGGAGTCACGTGACTTACGTACTGTTATTCCTTTATTGAGAACGGAGAGCTTAGACACTGTATTTATACAAAAAGCAGCAACGCAGTCTCCTGCTGAAAAACGGTTTCGACGCCCAAAGGCAAAATTATTAATTTATAAAATAATCATTAATAGTAATCATGTTAAAATGTTCCAATAATCAAGTTCTTAGGCCAAACTGCCCAGCCTTAGGTGTATGTAATAAATCAATTGTGTATGTAGCTCAATTCGGAAAATAAACTGTATTAAACTTTATTGCATCTTCAATTTGTGTTTGTACACAATATTTATCATTTAGAAATGCATTATCCTTATTTAATAAATAGAACGTACATGATTGGTCCTGCATTGTGCAGTCTTGTTTCTTCTCTTCTTCTTCTTGCTCTTGCCGAGGGTGTGGTCTTCAGTACTGACCCAGCACTCCACACAGCTGTCCATTGCCTCGTCCTCATCCTCTTTCACTCTGCAAGCGTCCTCACCTGACACACACACTTCATCAGCAGAGTAGAAACATTATGAGCAGGCCACACTCACGACTTTCACAAACACCTGTGTCATAGTGCTGGCACGTGCCATCAGAACCTTCACCAGAACCCGTTTCGCTGCCCTCCACGCTGGAGCAGTAGCCACAGTCACTGCCACTGCTGCCCGCACACAGAGCTGCCACACAAACAAACATGCTGTCAGGGTACATGACGGAGATATGGAAAAAAGAGAGCAAGACAAAGAGGATGAAGATGATAAGTGAGAGAAAAGGGAATATGTCTATACCTGTGCTGATGGTGGGAGAGTGAGTGATGGAGGAAGACGAGGGTGAAGTCTCATTGTTACTGATTGTACTCTCTGATGATCCCCCTCCTGCACACGAGTTACAGCCGCTGTTCCCCAAGACTGAAGGATCCTGCTCGAGACAGGAAGAGGACATTCTTTAGAGGAAGTATGTGTGGTAAAGGGACAGAATGTGAGTGACACGAACCTCATCCAGACTTGGATTCTTGTCAACTTCACTCTCACACTTGTTTTTGCGCCGGTTCTTGCGCTTCTGTCTTTTCTTCTGCTGCTTGAGTTCTCGGGCTCGTTCCTCCTCAGACAGCTGCTCACACAGCTGCTGAAGACGACTGACTCCCTTCACACGCTCCAGTGACATCTACACACCACAAAAGCACACTGTGTGTGAAGTTTAGCGTGTCTGGTGGTGTGTACGTGCGTGCATTAATTCAAATAATTTTGTATCATTTGGATAAACCCTTTTTAATAGTAAAAATTATACATTTGGTAAGAAAATCAGACAAGTGTGGCATGGTGACTGCTAGATGGCAAACAATAGATAAACGTTCTCTGCCAATAATAATCAGTATGTAAGAAAAAAAAAAAGTCATCAAAAAAAATCCTTTTACAGTTCACATCAACTCAAGACACCTTGTTACTCATTGTGCATCAGCGTCAACATATTCCCGCTCAATGTTAAATGAGAGGCAATTAATGCTTGTAAAATTCATCCTTGTGTGTGTGTGTGTGTGTGTGTGTGTGTGTGTGTGTGTGTGTGTGTGTGTAGGGTGACCTCAAAGTTCTTGCGCAGGGCATCAATGCCCATATAGAAGAGCATGTTCCAGGTCTGTTCCTCTGCCCGCAGCTTCTGCCAGAGTCGCTGCAGCCGTTCGTAGAGGTGAACGGCTAAACACGTCAGCACCTCCTCCTGCGCCATGTCTAGTGTCTTTGCGTGGCGCTCCGACCTTCTACACAACAGGAAAAAAAAAACACTTTACAAAAATTGCGATTGCAGTTGTAAATGTTATATTTGAGCCAGAAATAGTTTTACTTGATACAGGTGAACACCATATTTTTTGTGATATGATAGCAAATCATAACGGGCGGCGCCATGTGTATGCATGCATGTGTGCATCATTAATGCACAGTAGAGCTGCACGATTAATCGTTAAAAGATCGTGATTTCGATTCTACCCCTTAATTCGGCATTTATACGATTCTTCCAAACTCTCTGATCTGAGACCAGCGGTTTCTGTCAGACTGCTCGTCGGTCGCGCGCATCGAGCGAAACTCGCGATCATTTAAATACCGTGTTATAACAGAAAGATTTTCTTTTATAAATATTGCATTCAATCTCTCGACAGGCGCCCCAAAATACGACAGGCTAATTACCTGCGCTATAGACGGTGTATGTGAGTCGACTCTAGAAGCGGTCGAGTTTAAAAAAAAAAACAGAAAATAAACAGGGAGAATGAGTGAGGAAACACAACGGTAAAGTAAGTCTGCCATCAACTCAGACATATTAGTACCTGAAAAAGAGATAATACTGAAACAGTATTTCAAAAGTGCTTTTAAACTGAGCTAATAATTTTGTCCTCAACTGTACATAATACTGTTCCTTGGAATGTTTATTTTTAAGCTTATTGGTGATTTTTTTCTTTACAACATTACTTTTACATTACATTTAATAAAATTGAATGAAAAGCAATGTAAAGTATTATAAGTAATACGTGTTACTATATTGCTGTTTGACAACCTGATGTTGAGGATTGAGTATTAAAAATAATAAAATACCCAAAAAGAATCGAGAAAAGAATCGTGATCTTTATTTTAAGCAAAAAAATCGTGATTCTCATTTTATCCAGAATCGTGCGTCATGCGTCAGTCATCAGTCCCGTTTGTAAGCAGATTCAAAAGGTGGGGAAACTTCTCCGGTTAAACTTAACATCGTTATTGCATTTATTAAACTTACAATACAAAAAGTTATACAAGACCAACACTATAGAATTAGTGTTTAAAAGATTTACCATTTTCTATTCAATTTCCTGTCTGTCTGTCGGGGTGTGTGTGTGTGTGTGTGTGTGTGTCAGGGCCTTGGAAGAAGCGCAGACAAGGGCCTCTTTGCAGAGCTCCTTATCTGAGATAAGAAAGAATGCACAGTCTCTAACGCTTACATGATTTGTGAACCTGTTAATTTGGAGCATCTGTGTCCAAAAACAATGTCCTAATTCACGTTTGATACGGGAAAAATGTGAGAAGAACGTGACGTTGCTAAGAGACGGCAAGGGAGTAAAACCGTCTTATCTCCACCACGCTGACGAAACGCCTTGTGATTCACTTATGCAGGACTTTGCTATGCTTTGTGGTTTTAATAAACTGGAGTCTGGTAGTAGACAGTACGGAAAACAAGTGGCTAAAGGCAAAACAGAGAAAGATTTAGGCACTTCCCAGACTCATGTGATTTCACAAACCCTGTGTTCGAGTCTTTTATTTATATTTTATTTAGTTTCACACGGCAAGATTCATCTAATGGCGAATTAAGAGAGGAACAGAAAAGATCGGCGAACGAAAAGCCCTGACAATCATATAAGCAAAGTTTCAACTTAAGGGCAAGCGCCAACGGTAGAAAACACAGAGATTGTTTGTGGTCAAATCCATTAAAATGTCACAAAAAATTTGCATTTCAATAAAAACAATAGTTGTAGAACGTAGTTAAAGGTATTAAGTATTGGGCGTGTAGTAAGACTTGATAAAAATCAAAAAATGTAGATATGTTGATATTACAACAGGAGTTAAAAGTAAAGCAAGTGTGTGTTTTTTTCTAGGCTCACTTGTAGCTGCCGGAGATCTCGGGTTCAGCTCGGCTTAGAAGGTGAGCAATGAAGTCGGTGTGACAGCAGATGTGGACATGACGTTCATTGGGGCAGCAGCGCAGGTCCTCGTACAGAGCAGCGCAGTAGCCCTTCTCATTTGCGCCATCCACTTCGCCCACTAGGATGTGATACGCACGCATAACCTTGTTTTTACAGTCTGTGCAGAACCTGTGGGCCACACAACCATGTTACCAAACAGTTCATCTCGCAACTGGGATAACGAGCAGACCAACCTATGTTTCCTCAGATACGTCTCCAGTGTCTCCAGCAATGAGGAGCTGTCAATCAAAACCAGCTCAGCACGGCACTCCAGTGACATCAGCTCCCACACGTCCATCCAGCTACCCCTGCACAACACACAATACCTCCATTAGAGAGACACACAACAACCACTGATTACCAACCTTAACTATTTGAATCAAAATAAAGCACGCACGCGCACACACACACTGTACCTTGTACACACTAGACTAGCTTCACTATCATCAATTTATCAATTTTGTATTCCCAGTCATCCATCTATCAATCAAGCAAGCAGTGATGTTCACACATCATGGTGTAGTGTTCACACATCATGGAGTCAGGCTGTGACTGTAACAGAACTAGGATTTACCCCAGAGTCTTTGGTTTGTGCGTGTCCAGCGAGTGCAGCAGGCAGCGCTTGTTTTTCTTGCTTCTGGGGATGGAATCGATGATGCTGTTCAACTTGGACCTGCAGGAAATGAGAATCTTCAACATCAGAGGCCCAGAAACCGGTGACTGGTTTTTGCAAGTCTTACCCGTGATTGTAGAAGAGAGCATAGAGTTTCCTGGGGTCGGCGAGACAAGCTCGTGTGACAGACAGCAGCCCGCTGGAGTCCACCGTCAGCGGCTTCAGAGCCAAGTGTTCCGAGTCCATGAGCTGGGAGAAAAGACGCTCCACGCTGCGCCGGCAACCCACACACACCACACACTGAGACAAAGCGCTGAACAGCTCGCGACACGTCACAGTCAGGTTCAGACTCTGCTGCTGCTGCAGTAGCGTGTGATGCTGCAGAGAGAGAAAGGGACAGACATGGAAGGAAGGAAAGAGAAAGAGAGAGAGAGGCATGGTTATGCTTAACTAGGGATTATTTTGGTGCTTACTGAAACTATTCGATATTAATAATTAACCTAAAAATGTCTGCACATTAATTCTATGGCAGCAATGCATTTGTGGGTTTTCACCTGAAGGAAGCGCTTCATCTGTAAAGTGTTAATCTGACTGTGGTCAACATCTAGGACACACTCTGGAAACTCCATCACCATCTACAACACACACAAAATCAACGTTAACATTCAGCGGATACGACTCAGGGCAAGAATGAGAAACAATAAAAAAAAAATTGTAAGTAAAATAAAGTAAAGTAAAATAGAAAGCGAGAGAATGAACATCAACGTAAAGATTAAAAAAGCAACCGGGTGAAACAAGAAAGGAGTGAACGAAGAAAAAGGAAACTTGCAGTGAGCATGTCGTCGATGTACAGGGGAATCTGGCGGGTGAGAAAGGGATAATCGTCCTCTCCATCCCTGCAGACTGCCACCAGACGAGCCATGAGGTCCTGCATGTGGTGACAGTCAACCACACCAGTTTAACCATCTGTTCAACCCTTGACTTAGTAGCTCACAGATACGGTTTAGAGGAATTAAACACACACGATGACGTTGGTAGGCATGACGTCAGTGGTTAACCGAAAACAGCGGAATGCCAAAACTATTTCAAAACATCATCCCCACAGACGGTTCACAGCGGAATACTAACAAACAACCGGGGCGAACGGGGAACTGTCATGGTATCTCGGCGGTAATCGCTAAACTAGTCAATGACGTACATGCTAATTAGCCTGTTAGCCCTAGATGTTGCCGAGCCACCTGTGGAGCTTTAGTGCTTTAAAAACTACGCATGATATTTTAACTGATGGACGGATTGACCGCGTGGTTGTGTTAAACGACTAGTCGAAGATGTCGCGGGAAATTAAAAGTCAGTAACAAACTGTTAAAGTTTTCCAGCTTATTAGCATGCTAGTCAAGTCCGATGACGCTGAACAGTTAATGCAAAATAAAAAATACACTAGTCTTAATACTACATCGCTTATGAACGAAACCCCAAAATCTTATAGTATTTTTAATTTATTCGTTTCTACAATTCGTTTTCCTGACAAACTGTCAGCCTCAGTCACAATCGACAGCCTCCGGGCTGTCATTATTGCACTGCCTACATTTTTAGTCGATATTGTTTAAATAACCAAAAAAATAGCATGAAAGCTAACTACGGTAGACGTACTCACGTGTATGATGCTTTTTGGGACTAAAACAAACAAGTGCGACAGAAATAATGTGGGGCAGGAGAACGTTCTACGACCTTTGGTCCCCGATACGTCAGAAAGTAGTTCCGGCTCTTGCGTGATGACGTGAGCTTTCATTGACATATGGGAGGAGTTTGTTTGGCAAAAAGGCGGAGTTTAGTCAGAAATATTGAATTCGAAATTATCTTTTAAAATTAGACTGTATACTCTTCAGGGTTTGAATAACCTGTAATTTAAAATTTGCACCTACAGGCAAAAATGTATCACAAGACAGCAAACGCACTGAACGTATGTTTTATTTAAATAATATTATGAAACGGATTTGTAAATGTAATTATACAATTACATTACGGTATTTTACTACAAATAATACCCTATAAATACTATAAAACTATCGGTTTTCTGTTCTGATATTATATTTTCTTGTTTTTACTAATTTTATTTATCATTGTATGTGTTGTTTAAAAGGTTTTTTGGGACAGACATTTTGGTCAACTGTGGTTTTTAGGTTCATTATAAATAAAGTTGATTTTCAATTGAAAAATGTTAGCATTTAGTTTTAGGTTAGTTTATGATTAGCCTGCAAACAAAAAAAAAAGAGATATACTGTACAGTACTGCATAGACAAACTCTTTCAAAAAGTAATTTTTAATAGTTTTCTGAACATCATATACAATCATATTCTACAGAATGAGCGCCATAAACAAAATTGTCAGCCTGATGAGGTAATCACCAGAACTTCAGAGTTATTTTATTGACATGCAGAATAAATATGACGGAACAGTTGATGAACATATACAGAAGCAGTGCAATAACAGCTTGAAGGTCACTGCAGTTCAGAGTGTCAATTAACACATTAGTTAAACCGGTCAGAACGTTTGCTAGTAGAAAATAAACCAGTTGGTTACGACTGACGGCCTGGATCAGGCAGTAATCATTCACACTTTTACTCTCTCTCTCCTCCTCGGGCTTCGCGCTCAAACACGGAGTCCATGATGATGACACTAAAGTGAAATTAGAGGTCGTTTTGGAATAAAGCAGCAGCAAATCAGCAACGCCAAAGCAGAGGAGAAAAAATAACGACTGAGCCACAGTCCAGACGCAAAAAGAAAGATTTGCCATTCTGCGTGAAACCGGTTCAATCCACATCTGACATACAAACAAAGCACAAAACAAGCCGAAACAGCTAATTGCAAGGTTACGAAGCACTGTGATCCAATCTTTCACCCGATCTCGTTGTCTCATTAGGCTTCGGCCCACTTGAACCCCGGCCAAGTAAATAGAAACGTAGCCCACAACGGAGAAAATGCCCTCCCTGTTGGCCTGCAGGAATCCACAGCGGTGAGGATTGTGGATGAGAAAGGACTTGAGATCTGTCGTCTCCAAAACAAGCTGGTAAAGCCCACCAAGCACCAGTGCAGGAAACCACGAGGATTCAGCCGGACACACGGTCAGCAGCAAAGACACAGCCACTCGGACAAGTGCTAAAGTGAAGAAGAAGTTCCAGTGCAGGCCATACTCGCTCACGTGTTCGTGATATCCGGATGTTTTGACGCTCACCAGTCTTACAAACCCCAACAAGACTAGCGGCCAGACGGCGAGAAGCTGGATCATAACATGTTTAACCCTTGACCCCTGGCGGCCTTTCCCTCTTGCCTCAGGACACACCATCGCATTGGCCATCACATATGCTCCCACGCCAAAATCCATTACCCCCGTGCCGTACGTTTCGGTTTTGGCGTAACGTCGTGGAAAGATGCTAAAATCCACTGCTAGAATGCTAATGGCAGTTTTTACATTGATCAGCACCCGGAACGCTGTGACAAAAGGCACCAGGTTTGATTGCACCCTGGTGTTTATGAATCTGTCCATGCTGCTGAAGAATGTTCCGGATTCTGGGAGTCTCGTGGTCTGGTACAAAAGGTACAGCAGTGTGAGGTCCAGGCCAGCGATTCCCATAATGACGGCCTGGAGCGAGTTGCTAAGAACGGTGCAGGACAGCACAAGTGGTGCTACCACAACACCAAAGTCCAGCAGGAACTGGGTAGCGCAGGAAAACCGATCAAGTCCTGATGTTCCCTGGTGGAAAAACACAAGGAAAAGTCCCCGGCTCAGGAAACACAACGGAGCCAAAACGGATCCCAGTGAAACTTCTGACAGCGTTGTTCCGGTGAGATTGCTGATAAACTCAACCTTTCCTTCGGCCCACTCCATTGTCTGTAATGACATACATTAAAACACACACACACACAGGTTTACATTTTTTTTTATAAATATACGTACATACTCTCACTCTCTTTCACTCACACACACGCACACAATACATCAAACGGACATTTTACAATCTTTCTAAAACACATGCATGAAAAATAATTACATTTGAAATCTCATATACCTCGAACTCCGTCAATTACACAAGCCAAGTGAAATGACTTAGATTGGAGAATTCCCGTATAACCGGTTAACTGTACGGGATTCACAAATATCCGTAACACACAAAAAATGTAAACAATAAAACATTTACGGCTTGTGTTTTCGTTCACTTTTTTATATTTCATGTTCGTCGCGCAACATACGTCAGAACGTGTTATTTCCGCGTAGGGCGTGCTTCAGAAGCCCACACTTTTGATTGGCTGGAAACGGTGTGACGCTATTCGCATGTTCGTACTTGCAAGGCGGTGTGTGAGAGTGGCGCGCGCTCGAAGTTTGTCCTTCACTCTTGAGTTTTTATGACGGGAAAAGATCGAAATACTCTCAAATTTCAAATGTAATGGACGATATGTAGCAGGACATATTACATATCAGGTACTCTACTGTCATGGCGAATGCCAACGATAAGCTTTTATTCGGTAACATAGCAACGGCAGAGAATCATGATGGGACATTCCAAAGTTTTGAAAAACCAAAAAGGTCGAAGATTGAGGTGAGCTACTTTCAGCGTTTTCGTCTTATTTGGACAGTGTTCGTCCATATTAATCTCACTTGTTTATAATTTTAAACAATCAAAATAAAACGTATTTATAAAATGAAAAACCAGATCACCTTGTCTGATAAATGTTGTGTAGTGTATGTGAATGTGACCTGGGTTTTAAAACAAATCAGACTGAGACATTGAAAACAAATTAATACAGATTAGCAATTAGTGTATTGTTCCACTGTTTACATCTATCCCTTCTGTATCTGACAAGAGCGAATCTGAAATTAGATATCAATACTGTACTGTATATGCATTTTGATACAACTTTTCAGATGGGCTTGTTGTAATTGTGCACTTAGTCAACTAGGTTTTAACTAGTTAATGGTTATTCACATGACAAAACCTTGGCCTACATGTTTAATTTGCTCCGAGATTGTATCTGCAGTTTTGGTCCAATGGGACCTGCCACCCGGGCGTTGCAGGTTTGAATCCCAGTCCGGTAGGTTCAACAATTGAGTGTCTTTGAGCAAGTCACTGACCCACACATGCTACAGGCGCTACGGCTTAAGGCTGTCCACTGCTCCGGGTTTGTGCGTGTCACTTCAACTGTGGGTTTGAAGTGAATGCGTTAAAGGCAGAGCACAATTTCAACATGTTTACTTCACATTACTTCACTTCACATTAATATTCATATTTTGTTTATTGTTATTATTATTATTATTATTATTATTATTATTATTTATTTTAAGCATCCTTAATCTGTTTCATCTCACAATGTCATGTTTTGTTTTGCTGTTAAGTAGGGGACATACATTTTCTATATATCAAATCTTGATGCAAACATGAAAGAAAGTGAAGATGTGATTAGATTGTATACAGTAATTTTACCTTTAGCTGTGCTTTTTTTAGTGCAGGTGGCGCTACGCTGTGATGACATTGATCTCAACTGTACTCCAAATGCAGTTGTATCTTTAGCTCACACCTCAATTTTTGACTTGCATAACAAAGCAAAACTCATACATTGCGTCACTAGTAGGTTTCGTTACTACTTTACCTGATTTGCATTACAGATGACTAATGCAACCTTGAATTCATCTGTCAGAAGATGTCTTCTTGCTTACACCGGTGTGTGTGTGTGTGTGTGTGTGTGTGCCCTTGTCAATGATATTGTCCACACAATGATGTATATCTTATTCCTAATAGAAATATTGATAATAATATTTCCACAACCAGATAAAGAACAACAGCAGGCTTAGTTGAATAATGTGTTGATTTATATGGATATGCTGTTTGTTGGTTCTAGTGGAGATGGTTGGATGGTTACTGATGGATAAAACTACTGATGGATAGTTTTATGATTCTTATGAATGGATAATTGGATGGTTAGTTGAAGTGATGGTTTGTTGATCTAATGTAATGGTTAATAGACAGTTGGCAGGTCTGCGCAACAAGAAGATGTGATGGTTGAAAGGTGACTTGTTTTTAACCTTGCAGGTCAGTGGCCAAGTCATCAGAGAATCGCTTAATGATTCCCTGGATGACAACTTCAGGGATTTCCTCATCAATGAAGCCGAACTTCACACTTATGATGACCTCACCAAGGTGAACCCAGTGACCCCGAATACAGGTACTTTCCAATCAATTTTCTACTTAAAAAGTAGAAATTAGAAATGCCATGGAAATTACCATAATGTCTTCCTCTCTCCGTCAGTGCTGAAGTGTCTGCAGGTTAGATACAACGCAAAGATGTTCTACACCCATGCCGGCTGCACTCTGGTTGCTCTCAATCCTTTCCAGCCTGTCCCTCACCTTTACTCTCTGGATGTGATGAGGGAGTACCACAACGCACCACAGCCTCAGGTGAAATCCTCACTCAAACACAACCCCCGGATCTGTGTTTGACCTCATTGACCCCTGATGGATGATGTTAATCCCTACACAGCTGCTAAAGCAGGGAATGGTGCATTTCTGGAATAGAAGTTGTTTTCTTTTGTTTGTAATTTTACACAAGCATTCCATAATTTTTACTCTCTGAATCTTCATAGTTACAGTAAAGCTTATAAATAGTGCAAACTATTCACTGCATCAACTTTAATTATCGTAGTACTAAATAACAAAACTTTGTTATTAAAAGCACCAAATTCTGTTGAGCTGCAACGGAAAGATATTGCGCAGTGTCAAACCAAAAGACTTACTTTAAACCTAGTTAATATATATTCTTTTTCTTTACTAAACGCAAAGTAAGGAAATATTGCCATTCCTTTTTTTTTCTACCGTAATTTATCATCTTTGTTTTTCATGTTCTCACGTTTGCTTTTCACACGAATCATTTTTAATCTGTGACACTGAAGTGACACTGATCAAGAAGTTCTTGAAATACGTATGTTTGGTATGGTTCTTTATGTAAATGAATAAACATACTTTATTATAAAACCAAGGCAGTTTAGCTTATGCATAAGGTAAATAAAATGTTTACAGCACAACATGGTGCATGGTGCAGAACAACCCACGTATAATAATATAATAATGAGTATTTGTAGGGCGCTTTTCACAGTTTTAACTCTCTCAAAGCGCACGATATGGCACCAGGTTCTGATGATGTCCTGGTTTACTGTAAGTTACAGGAAAACTATCTAGGTTATGAGAATTATAGGAATATAGGACAAAATTATTAGTCCCGGTACAAAGTAATCATTGTCTGAAAAGTATTTTAAAAGTGCTTTTAAAGAGAGCTAATATGTTTTCAACTGTACATAATACTATACCTTGGTATGTTTATTTTTATTACGTTTAATAGAGATTTTATTACTTTACAATATTACTTTTACATTACATTACATTATTTTACATTCCATTGTATTTAAATTTTGTAAAAATAAAATAGAGTAAAATATATTATTATTAATGCTGTTTGACCACCTGATTTTTCAGGGTTAAATATTTAAAATGAAAAACAAATCCAAAATTGTGAAAGAATCGTGATCTTGAATTGTGGAAAAAAAATAAAAGAATGTGATTCTCCTCATTTTATCCGGAATTGCGCATCTCTAGGTTACAGGAAAGTGCAAAGAATGCTAGCATCTCTACTGGATTATGCTGTATATACATATTATTTTGAACCCAACAGCAGCTTTATGTATTTTTGCGACTTTAAACTTGGTTGACAGTGGCTTTTTTGTTTTATTTTTATAATATTATTTATCATTAATCATTTATTATTTTCAAGACAAAGCTAAGATTATATCTTCACTGTCAAATATTGATTGTTGTTAATGTGTTGTGAAGACTGCATGTCTGTTGACATGTTTTTTTATGGTGCAGAGACGACGTGACGATGAGTGTTTTCATCAGGTTGCTCTGTTTCCTGCTGCAGGTTATTTAACGTCATATAATGCAGCACAACACTGGCCGTTTTGTCATTCATTTGAAAGGAATTGGTGCATCACTTTTGTTTCGGCTGGTAGATTTAGTGTCTGTTTAGTGTAAATATTGATAGTTTCTGCTTTACAGATGACAAACCTGAAACATTATTGAGACACACTAACCAAGGACATGGCCTTATTATTTTTTTTTTTTTTTATAGTTTTTCTATTAGTATCTAAAACGAACACATTATGTATTTATTTCATTTAATAAAATGCAAGAAGCAAATGTGGGGTTCAAACCTTTTATGAATCTCCTGTATTGTCATCATGTGAAATGTTAACATGTTTGTCCCAGTAATTTTAGTTGTGAACACAATTGAAAAAATAAAAAACAAATAAAAATCGAATGAATTATTATTATTATTATTAATTGGACAATAGGTGGTGCAATGCCTGTTAGAAATCTATTTAATCTATTTCAAATACTCAATATTTAATCTATTCAAATCAATGAATTCTAGAGCCATGGTTATTTTTTTTTTTTTAATAATGATTGATTAGGAGACACAAAAAATGCACAAAAAGCACAAACTAGTAATAGTTGCAAATGAGAGAAACCTTACTCCAGATAAACTAAAGATAAAGATTTTGTTCAACTGGAGCTTTCAATTCCAATGATATAAAGAAAAATCATCTTGTCATTAGTCAATAACCTGACTTTGTTCCTATACGCTGCGGATGAAATGCTCACCAAAGTGACTGCATATTAAGATGTGTGTGTGTGTGTGTGTGTGTGTGTGTGTGTGTGCGCGTGTGTGTGCGCGCGCGCGTGCGTGTTTGTGAACAGGAGTTCAAGCCTCATATCTTCATTGTGGCTGAAGAGGCCTACAGGAACCTGAAGAGGCAAGTGGAGCCCGTCAACCAATCACTAGTGGTCTCTGGAGAGAGCGGAGCTGGAAAAGTGAGTGAAGCATGTCATAGCAAACATAGCAGAGTTTTAATCATGTAATCCAGGATATACTTCATTTGTTAACTCTATAAATATATGATCTTCTGAGTCAAAGAGCTGTTTGTAATCATTTCCTGCTCGTGTTAGTATTCAGACCAGAAGATTTAAATTTGCAGAATCATCACATCTATCCAGACATCTCTCTGTCAGCTTGTCCATTTTACCTTCAACTTGTCTGACCATCCATTTGTTCACCGTTAAGACTTTTAGTTCTTTAATCACATCCTTCCATCCATCTGTCTTTTTATTTGTCAGGTTGTCTGTTATCTGATTTATCCATTCATCATCTTTTCACCTCATTGTCTATTGTATCATTTTGTTTTCAATGCTTCTGTGTGTCCATCCAACCATTTCTCTTTTTAATTAATCCATACGTTTCCATATGTCATTTTTGGGTCACGGGGAGCAGGAGCCAATCTCAGTTATTCTGGGCCCGAGGCAAAACACACTCTGGATTGGTGGCCAACTATTTGTAGTGCGGGGGACACAGACACACATTTACACACTCGCTCAATTATCTGATCGCCATTCAACTGAAATTAATGTCCTAATAACCACACACTATCCAACCATCCAGTATGTACATTGATTATCCTTAATTGATTCGGTGAATGCGGATTGTCTGTCAAACCTGGAGATCGGCAGTAATGATATCTGTATCATATTTGATGTGGAACTGACTTGTGCAGCAGTTAATCCACACGCCCCGGCTCGGCTGTGAGGAATATTTAATTCCTCCACTGCTGGTAGGTTTTCTATTGCTTTCGACCAACTGTGTCCCATTTCTGAAACCTCCACTGCAAATAATGAGAAGCTTAGCTCCGGGTTTCATTCCTCCAGTTGTGCTACACTGGACTCTGTGGCCCCTTTAAAAAACATATTAAAAAGCATAAAACTAAGCCCTGGCTCAACAACGTAACACGTGAGGCTCGGCAAAATTGTGGCAGGGCCAGAATGGCTCTCTCCAAATACTACGAGACTGTTGGCGTCAGTATCAATAGACTGTAAGTGAATCTAGAAGGGAATACTTCTCTGTCATCATTAGTTTGATCGGGCAAAACACACGTGTGCTTCATAATGTTATTGATGCTGTTTTAAATCCCCCACGAACCATCAGTCGAGGCAGCTGACAATTTTCTGCACTTTTTTACTGAGAATGTTGTCTACACAAGATCACTTATCATAGCCCGGGCCTCTGACCCCTCAGCCTGTGCCCCATTATCTGCCTTTTTTTTTTTTTTTTATTAAACATTGGTTGTTTATGTTGTTTTTGTTCTGCTGTCTTTTCTGTTGGATTGGCATTGGTTGTGTACAGCACTTTGGTCAACATCAGTTGTTTTTAAGTGCTTTATAAATAAAGCTGATTTGATTTGATTTGATACACATCCGTCCATCTCTATGTCTTTACTCGCGTTTCTTGTTGATCCAGCTCTACATCCATCTATTTAGTCATCCACTTGTTGTCTGCCTCTATCAATACAATTCTCCACCTAGAAAGAAACACCAGATTGCTGTCTGTCTTTTAATCTGAAGTAGGAAACTGGGAATCAGTCTTCTAAAAAGAGATTTCTGACTCTCCTCAGACATGGACTTCGCGCTGCCTGATGAACTATTACGCCACAGTTGCAACCTCTCAGAAGGGCCAAAGCACAGTGGAGAGAATTGAAAGAAGAGTACTGGACTCCAACCCCATCATGGAGGCGTTTGGTGAGGGACATCTCAAGAACTCAAGCTTTCAGCTGGTTCCAACAATTGAATTAACCAACATGGATGTTCACTTATCTCTTCTTCTGGCAGGAAATGCCTGCACCTTACGCAACTCCAACAGCAGTCGCTTCGGAAAATACATCCAGCTTCAGATGGACAGGTCAGTGGGGACAGTGGTTCCTCTTGCTGTCTGCAGCTTGACATGTGCTTTTTATGGCAGCTTTCACATGCTGGTTGGCGCTTCCGTGCAGACGTATCTTTTGGAGAAGACCAGGGTCGCGTTCCAAGCACCCAAAGAAAGAAACTTTCACATATTCTACCAGGTAAATCACCACGACTACTCTCAGATATATCAGAAGTGAAAAGGTTGGTTCATGTGTGACAGATGATGAAAGGTGCCAGTGAGACTCAGAGACGGGACTGGATGATGTCTCAAGATCAAGACTTCACCTGGTTGCCCGATCCTGAAAAAACTCTGGAAGGCAAGAAGAGAAGTTAACCAATTAGTCTCAAGGTCTTAATAGGGTCTTCTGACTTGATCTTGTTTGTCTGAAGAAGAAGATTGTCTACAAGCCACGGTGAATGCCATGTATAGCCTGGGCATCCTTCATGAAGATCAAATGCAGATATTCAAGGTAAGTCCCAGCAGTGACTTGCCCCTGAAAGCGGGCAGGTGAAAAGAGAAAAGTAAGATGCAAGTGTTTGTCTGTATCTCTAGATCCTGGCTGGTGTCCTTCAGCTAGGGAATGTGTGGTTCGCTCCGGCATCAGAGGAGGCTCAGCCATGTGATCTCGATGAGGAGTCCAGAGGTTCCTGAACAAACCATGAAACTTTTGTCATAATGACCATATTTCTGTCTTTTTCCCCCCACAATATTTTTGTAAATGCTCCATGTAGTGTGAGACTTTGGCCACCTATTCTGTTTTCTTTTTTTTTGCTTTTTTGTTTTGTCCGTTTCACTCTGTCTAGCCATTTCTATCTGTTTCTCTCTTTTTCATTTCATTTATGCCTTTCTGTTTCTCTGCCTCTTTCTCTCAACCCTTTTCTTGGTATGTTCTTTTAAAGGTCTACTGACCCCCACTGTATTTTTCTCAATTTCTTTCCACTTAGTTATTTGTCTCTAGTTCTTTGTCTCTCATCTTCATCTGTCTTTTTTTCTCTTCTACTTCTCTACATCATTTTTGGATATTTTTTTTAATACCATGTTTTGTATTTGAACGATACTCAAATGTTTGTCATTTTGTGCATGTGATGTTGTAATGGTTCATGTAATTTATAGTATTTTCCCTCGTAGTTTTCCTGGGGAGAACCGCTGCTCTGTTGCTAGTGGCGGAGGATGAGCTGCAGTCGAGCCTGATGGTCAGAACGTTGCATGCTGGGAAACAGAGTGTCCTCAAGCCTTGCTCTCAATCTGAGTGCAGCGTCCGGAGAGACTGTCTTGCCAAACTCATTTATGCCCAGTGAGTTCAACTTCCATTCATATTACTCATAGCCACTTGGAATAATTATCTGTGATTAATACCATTTTTTTTATTTGCTCTGATGAAAATATCTTTTTTACACTATTGGTCAACAATAGAGAAGAAATTTGACTTCATAGTGTTGTTGGTGGTACTACATCACAAGATCAATTTTACCAAACAAATATGTAATTCAATGAACAAACGCCACACAAACATTAAACACCAGCTATTGTTAATTGTCAATTTTGTCAAAAATATTTCATCAGAAGATTTTCCAAAAACGGTGTTTGATTCAACTCAATGATACTCTACTACAGTGTGATTCAGCATCAGGTTCTTCACATGCTCTTAGCAGCTACACATTTTACCTGCATTATCACTGAGAACCAACTGCTAATGATAGACATCAGCATCCCAGTGGAGCTCTATATCTCAGTTTGCTCTGATCAGTTGTTGAGTTTATTAAGCTTCTAATGCATTTAAAGTTGTAGAATTAGCGTTTAAAAGATTTATCATTTTCTATCCCTTTTCCGTGTGTGTGTGAGACCTTGGAAGCGCCTTGGAGAAAGCTGGAGAAGGGAGGTTTCGGTGCAAGTTGGATAACTAGTCTCATATCTGCTGACTAAATGCGCTCTGAGTCATTAACGCGTGACTTGCTATTTTAACTGTATAAATAAAGATTGTCTGGAGTACGGAAATCAGTATGGAACGGAACGAGTGACCAAACCACTAAGTGCGAAGGCTGAAGGGAAAGTTGCGAGCCTGAGCGCTAGTGAGCACTCCCCAGACTATTTCATTCAACTCCTGCTGTTTGAAGTGTCTAAGTGTCTTTATTTTAGAATAGGTTTTGGAAGGCAAGATCCATCTTATGGCGAGTTGAGATATAGGGAGACACTATCTCCGGCATTTTTCTTTGTAGCAAAGGATGGTAAATGTCGGAGGTATTCAAACAACTTGCACCGAAACTTCCCTTCTCCAGCTTTCTCCAAGCCGCTTTTAAGGTCTCACACACCTTGATAAATCTTTTAAACTCGAATTCTACAACTTTAAATGCATTATATGATGCGTATATGTATTTGTGATTGTTGAGATGTTAAATTGGTTTCACTGGTGAAAATAATTAATTGAAATGGGTATATATTTGTTTTTTATTAAGTTGCATTATAATTATGCACAGTATTAGTCACCTGCGTACACGCATATCCTCATAAAATAGCTAAAACTAAAAACAAACTGAAAACTACTTCCAAAAATATTAAGCTTTGATATAAATTTTTTTTTTTCATTGAGAACATGGTTGTTGTTCAATAAGAATATTTATCTTCAGAAATACAACTTGCCTAATACCAGTAGTTCTGCACTCCCTGTATACAGTATATCAATGATACTGACACCATCTGTGTTTAAATCTTTGCATTGTTGTATTTTACAACGGATGTATTTGATTCAGCGTTCAATCAAACGCTGAGTATATTCCTAAAGCACAGAAGTGCGTTTTCTTCGGGAAAATTCATATTCAACCATATGGATTTTAAATCCTGTCTTTTATGGTCAATACCTTTTTATAAAAGTCAAATTTGTACCATCCTGTGGCTTTTAATTTAATAAAAATGTATCTACCTTGATATGAATATATGGAGTGTCTTTATCAATGTTTAGTTAATTTTGATATATGAGCCATGTATAACTGTAGATAAACATATACAGTTAAACATGTCGTGTGCATAGTTTTACATATGAACATATGAAGCACATATGAAAGTAAATAATTAAAGATTAAAGATTACCTTTACATTTAGGTGGTTAAATATGAAATGTAATCATATATATATGCTGTATTTTCCGGACTATAAGCCGCTACTTTTTTCATAGGTTTTGAACCATGCGGCTTATACAAAGGTGCGGCTATTTTTCCACCGCTAGGGCCGTTCTAAGCAGATATAATTTTTATAAGTTTTAATCAGCAATTTTGCTGCCGTGTTAAAATACAGGTTAGGACAGGATCTATTTAGTTACATACATGTACATTTACAATTCAAAATTACAATCACAAAATTGAGCCACAACATTTACGTATTTATTTAACAATTTTTCAGACTTTTAAAACACTTTTCTTTTTTTTACGTAGTATTCTTTATTAAAGTAATGTTAACAAACATCTCAAAAATCACAGGAACGGATGTCAAGTAATAATGCCAAGTAAGTGTACAACATAAAAAAACAAAATGTTAAGCAGTATGTACAAAAAATATTACGGTATTTTAGATACATACAGTACAACAGAACGAATGTCAAGCAATAAAACAGTAACTAAAAAACGAAAAATTTTTAAGATATTAATTTTCAAAGTGTTAGAATGGGGGAATATCAGACGCGAGCGCACGTTTCCCGCCGCTGGGGCTCATGCGGTGGCTGCGGGGAGACGTCCGGGCGTTCGCATCTCCGCGTCCGACAACGCCCTTCTTGAGCCGCTACGAGACTCCTCCGCCGAGATACGGTCGGCCGGCAAGCCCCCTGGTCGTTTGCGCGCGAGACGCGCGGTTGCCCATGAATATTTCGATATATTTATTTTATAAATTATGCATACCTAATAAAAAAATCTGCGAAGCAGTGAATCCGCGAACATACCTAATAAATAAGAAAAAAGTGAAGCAGTGAATCCGTGATAGTCCAACCAAAGTAGCAAGGGAACACTGTAACTAATCCAAAAACATACATATCTGTGGCTTGCAAAACTCTCCAGGTTTCGACTGAAACCCTTGTTCCCTGCCAGGTAACATTGTCCCCATCCGTAGTGTCGAGTGAACGACTGGAAAGGCAACTTTTTTTGATAGAGTGGATGCGGCTTGTATGCAGGTGCGGCTTGTTTATCTTTTTTAATTTTTTATTCAAAAGTAGAATGGATGCGGCTTATATACAGGTGCGGCTTATAGTCCAGAAAAAAAATATATGTATACAGTAATCCCTCGCTACTTCGCGGTTCGACTATCGCGGATTCACTGTATTGCGGATTTTTTTTCTTTATTGCATATATTCGCGGATTCATCTTTTCCCGACTGTATCTCGGCGGAGGATGGTTGCAGTGCCTCTAGACGGACCGCCGCCGGACACGTCTCACCGCGGAGAAGCGAATCGCTATGTCGGACGTGTCCCCGCAACCACTACTGGGCCACCAGCTGTGGAAAATCCTCCCGTTCACACCCTTTGAAAATGAATATCTAAGCGGGGACGACGCGTGCGGCGGGGAGATTGTTAACATTACATACTTTAATAAAGAATACTACTAAAAAAGTGTTTTAAAAGTCGGAATAAGTGTTAAATAAATATGTAAATGTTGTTTCTCCACTTTGCGGAAATTCACCTATTGCGGTCGGGCTTGGAACGTATCTACCGCGATAAACGAGGGATTACTGTATTTACAGTGAAGTCAATAAGTATTTGATCACCCTGTGATTTTGCAAGTTCTTCTACTTAGAAATCATGGAGGAGTGTAGAATTTTTAGCATAGGTGTATTTCCACTGTAAGAGACAGAATCTAAAAAAAAAAATCCGGAAATCACATTGTATGATTTTTTTTTTTAACAATTTATTTGTGAGTTACTATGTCAAATAAGTATTTGATCACTTGAGTCAAAAATGTTTAATATTTGGTACAGAAGCCTTTGTTAACAATTACAGAGGTCAAACGGTTCCTGTAGTTCTTCACCAGGTTTACCATACTGTAATATACCGTTTTGACTAAAGAAAACAATGGGTAAGCCGGTCATAATAAATAAAAAAGAAATAAGTCATTTATTTTGAGGAAAAGAGACAACGGATATGTATTTGTATATTTGTGTGGCAAAAGTAGCTGAAAACGCTGATCACACATTTTTATCTAAAGGAACAAAAGTCCGACATATGGTCTGTGCGCATGCGCACGCAGTCGTCTGAGAGATTGCAAATAATTGAATTGCACTCTATTCTTTCTATAAGTGCGCTGTGATTTCAGCTTTGCAAAAAACTGTACAAACAATACTGAATGGTTTTGAAGTGAACTTCTAAAACCGGAAATACCGGAAAACCGCAAGTGTGATTAATGGCGTTAATAAAATTTGACGCGATTAAACGAATTTAATTAATCACATGAGTTAACGCGTTAACTTTGACAGCCCTAATATATATAATTATAAGATTGAGCTTGACATCCATGGTAGGTCGAACCATAGGACTGAATCATTTTAACTGTAATTTGATGAACTCTATAATAAAATCTGTCTTCCGTCCACAGGCTGTTCAACTGGCTAGTGAAGTTCATCAACCAGAGCATGTGTGCTGATGTTTCCATGTGGAGCAACTTCATTGGTACATCTGATGTGACTGTTCTTCTTGTTCCCGTGTGTGACTGTGTGCGCTTGTGTTCTTCAGGCCTGCTGGACGTGTATGGGTTTGAGTGCTTCCTTCACAACAACCTGGAGCAGTTATGCATCAATTATGCAAACGAGAAGCTGCAGCAGCACTTTGTGGCTCATTACCTGAAGACCCAGCAGGAGGAGTATGTGAGCGAGGGGCTTCGGTGGTCCTTCATACGCTATCAGGATAACCAGAGTTGCCTAGACTTGATTGAAGGAATTCCGGCAGGAATTTTCTCACTTCTCAATGAGGTTTGACTCCAGTAATCACCTCAGTCAGCTACACACACACACACACACTGAGAAAACAGGAAGATTGTCATGATAACATTTTTTTTTGGTTACTGATCTGAGGTTTAATGTTGAACCTAATCCAGTCGCTAATCTGATTTTTGCTTTATTTTTTATCTTATTCATACACATCCACACATTTAAAAAACACACACGAAGGTGCCACAATGCAAACTCAAAACACACTTTCACACAATCAGACATTTAGACAATTAGATCCGACTTGTAGAATTAGATCAAACACACACACCCACTACATCTTTACGTATAAACTTGAAACATGCTCACACACTTGATACTTTTAAAAAAAAGTCACTCACACACAGTTGAAGACTCAACGGACACTTTGTTCACCTAAACCCACTCAAAACACATTTTCACGCACACTTGTCTCAAAACACACTTTCATTTTCTCTCTCGTAGATCTTACTAACACACACACGCACACGCACACACACACACACACACACACACACACACACACACACACACACCATAAGTATATGTCCATAAGTATTTGGGACATCTACAATTTCAACATTTTTGGCCACCACGTGGATTGGAAATGAAACAAACAAGATGTGCTTAAACTGCAGACTGTCAGCTTTAATTTGAGGGTACGTCTTTATTGTACATCCAAATCAGGTGAACGGTTTAGCAATTACAACAGTTTGTGTGTGTGCTTCCAACTTGTTAAGGGACCAAAAGTAATGGGACAGAATAATAATCATAAATAAAAATTGGCGGCACGGTGGCGCAGAGGGTAGCGCTGTGGCCTCCCAGCAAGAAGATTGTGATTCGAGGTGTGAGTTTGAGGCCGGCCGGGACCTTTCTGTGTGGAGTTTGCATGTTTTCCCAGTGTTTTTGTGGGTTTCTTCCGGGTGCTCTGGTCCGAAAAACATGCGTTTCAGGTTAATACATGGTGTGTATGCCCGGGCAACTGGTGTGCGTGTGACTGTGTCCTGTCCTGTAAGGCGACCTTGGGGGTCTCGAAAGGCGGCACAAAAATAAAGATTGAATGCATTATTATTATTATTATTATTATTATTATTATTATTATTATTAGTCAGTCATCTTCTACCGCTTCATCCTTTACAGGGTCGCGGGGAGCTGGCGCCTATCTCAGCTATCTTAGGGCCGGAGGCGGGGTACACACTCTGGATTGGTGGCCAACCATTCGCAGAGCGGGACACACAGACAAACACATTCACACACTCACTCATACCTATGTGGTCAAGGCCCGGCCGGCCTTGAACTCACACCTCAAGTGTCAAACGGAACCATCTTGCTGTGAGGCGACAGCGCTAACCACTGCGCCACCGTGCCGCCCATTATTATTATTATTATTGTTATAAATCAAACTTTCACTTTTTGATACTTGGTTGCAAATCCTTTGCTGTCAATTACAACCTGAAGTCTGGAATACGTTTGTTCCCTGGTGATGCTCTGCCAGACCTCCATTGTTCCTTGTTCCATTTTTCCCAGTGTCAGATGATGAAGGGATTTCTGAAGGGACAGAAAAGGGTAAAGGCTGACAGTCTGCAGTTTAAGCACTTCTTTTTTGTTTCATTTCAAATCAACTGTGGTGGTGTATATATCAATACTTATGAACTTGACTGTAAATATTTCTTTATCCTTATTGCTCTGTCTGTTTGTCTGTCTGTCTCTGTCTTATTCTCTCTCTCTCTTTCTCTCTCTCTCTCTCTCTCTCTCTTCTCTCTCTCTCTCTCACACACACACACACACACACACACACAGACAGTAACTTTGCAGCATTTTTTGTCTAGAATGATGAAGCTTCTCTCTAATAGAAATTTAGCTAAACAGACAACACCCCGCTGTATTCTGTTCCATTAACGGTTGCAACACACATGTGTTAATCAGTGTTTCTGGTCCAGACTCGCTGATGCTGTGTGTTGCATTGTGCAGGAGTGTCATCTGAAGCGAGCATCTGACGCGCAGCAGTTCCTTGTGCGGTTGCAGATGCAGCTGTCGCACAATCACAGCATACGATGGGAGAAGATCACCACACAGCCGCAGTTCATCGTGTCTCACTACGCCGGAAACGTTTTATATGACATCAGCGGAATGATGGAGAAGAACAAAGTAATAACACCTAAGAGAGTGTGTGTTCTTGGCCTCATTGTAGGCCTGAAGATCAATATGTTGTGTGAAAAGTTCAAATGGAATGAAATTCCAGAAAAAAAAAAATGGTGATTTGTATTTGACGTTCATTTTAATTCTGTAATTTTATATTTGCATTCACATAGTGTTGGATCATGTGGTGGTATGCTCCATAATTAATTTTTTTAACTAATTTTTGAGCAAATTTTAGAAACCAAATTGTCTGAGATGTTCTCATTGTACAATAGAATGTTTTTGAGTCTGAAGAAAAATAAACATGCTGACTTTAGAGCTAGATGAGAGCCTTGATGAAGATCTCTCGTTCTCTGGTAGATTATAGGCGGCAGTCTTATACACAAAGCAGCACTGTACAATATTAACATTTCCTTTACACTGTCAGGATCCGGTTCCGCCTGAGCTCGTGTGTCTCCTGCTGAAGTCCAAGCATTCCCTGCTGCAGAGTGTGTTTGCTGAGGGAAGCGGTGAGAGTGGCCGTAAAACAGGCACCACCGTTGTCTCCAAGTTCAAGGTAAGCTGAAGTTTTTGTCTAGGAACGATGCGTGTTCATGTGTCATGTGTACTGGCTGGGTTACTTGTGTTCCAAACTTTTGTGCTCCTGATCTAAGTAATTTAATATCATGCCTGATCCGATATTATTTCTAAACAGATTCTTTTATGAGCAAAAACATACAAATACTAGTGCTGTCAAAGTTAACGCGTTAACGCACATGATTAATTTTAAGTGCTTCATCGCGTCAATAATGTTTAACGCATTATTTATTATTTTTAATGAATAGAACCAAGAGACCCGCGCATGCTGTCTCAAGGTGCTGCTCATTAAGATCAGCAGCTGACAGTCATTGAGTTCAGGTGTTGTCACTATTGTGACTGACTACTTTTGCCCTCTCAGCAGCAAAATAACTTGCTCTGTTTAAAAAGCAGAAGATTTAGATTCATACTGATTAGATAAACAGACAACACTGTATTTACTTACACTTTAAAAACAGACATTCTGAGCTTAATTTAGGGCGCTTTTACATATATACACACACACACATATAGCTCGTTTTAAAGTGAGCCAGAAAGAGAACCAGGGGAAAGTAATCCCAGTTCTTTTGCTGTTCACAACCTAGTGGACTCTGAAGAGAACCCAGCTGCGGGTTTGCGAAACGAACAGCGAAGTGGACCGAGATTTCTTCGCTTTCACATATCACAAAGTAATCGAACCACTCTCAGATCACCTCCGGAGGTGGAACAGGCACGGTTCACATTTGGGGTCATTTAGGGGGGTCTGAGATCTGAGATTAGGGGTGTCTGAGAGTCTTTGTCAGCTGAAAACAAAATAACTTAATAAATACTTATCACTCTAACATGAAACCTATGTCTTAGAATGTACATAAAGTATTGTCTTTATCTAATCCCTATGAATCTACAGTGGCGGCTTGTTGAACAGAGATTTGACGAACAAGTTACGTATTTGCAGTTGAAACGTCTAAATAAGGCCGAGTCTCAGTTTTAACAAGTCCATTCAAGAACATTCAAAACACCCAGAGATTGATGAGACAAGCAAGTGTCTGTCATTAAACACTTTCACCTGCTGCTATTTAGGCGCAAAGTAGTCACTCTGAGCTTCTGATCATAATGAGCCACACCTGGGTGACACTAGCACGGCTCTCTGGGTCTATTCATTGCATTTTCACCAAACCGAAAGTGAAAACAACTGCAACTGTAATTAATGGCGTTAAAAAAATTAACTCGATTAAGCACTTAAAATTGTGTGCGTTAACTAGTTAACTTTCACAGCCTTAATTTTATATATATATATATATATATATATATATATATATATATATATATATATATATATATATACACAGTATATATATAATATAGTATATACAGTATTTTATATAATAGCATATTTAATATTATTTTAATATATTTATTTATTTTATTCATATTTAAAATGTAAAATTTTTAATACATTTTGTGTTTAATTATTTGTCATTTTTTTGTTTTGTTTTGTTTTTTTTTTTACTTTTTTCTGTTCTGTGTTTAGCACCAAGTTTTTTTCAACTTGAGGTGATGGTGTGACATAATTGACTTAGTCATAATTGTCTTGAAGATCGCTCACTATAAACATTACAACCAGACGGAACTGGTTATTGTATTTAATATTGTAAATTAATACAGTATTGTAATAACTGTAATTAAGCAGTCAGAGTGACTACTTACAAGTATTTGAACATTCAAAACTGAAATAGTACAACAACACCAACAGTAACTATTTAAAATCAGGTGAGAACTGTGATCCTTCAGAACTGAATCAAGGTTTTTATTGGGACGTATCCTGAGAAGGGTCGGATTGGGACATTCCTAGTTGCAGGTGATGTTCTTGTGTTGTGTCTCATTTGCAGAGCTCTGTGGAAAGCCTGATGAGCGTTTTGAACAGCACAACACCGCACTACACACGCTGCATCAAGCCCAACCCTGACTGCCGACCACAGACTTTCACCACACCAGAGGTCACACACAGCTAAAACACACTAATGACCTCAGAAACTCACGTTTTTTTTTTTTAATCTGTATGATCAATTGTACATCAGGTGATAAGTCAGCTTGAAGCCTGTGGAATTGTTGAGACCATAAACATAAGCGCAGCAGGATTTCCTATAAGGTACACTGCGTCTCACACACCCACACACACACACGCACACATCTTTTTTTTTAAGTGTTTTACATTTATTACATTCAAGCTTTTAATTCCTGCTTAATTTATCTATTTTGAAATCATGCTATATATATATTTACACACAGCATATCATATTATATATATATATATA
>CM051502.1:9197001-9226967 GCA_028031935.1 Paedocypris micromegethes
TGTGTGTGTGTGTGTGCACACTGATTCATTTTTACCTGTCTTTTATAGGATTCCATTCAGCTGTTTCCTGCAGCGCTATGCACTCGGACAAAAGGTGGACGGAAAGATCAGTACGTAAACATTAGCATTAGCTCTTATCTGTTTCCATATCGGTTGTCCCACAGATTTCAATAAAAGGTTTTGTCAATTTTTCCAAATCTCACTGTATATTAACAATTTAGTTTTAACTTTAATAAATGTATAAACAAGAAACTGACCTATTGTGGAGTGCCGGATGGGTCAAATGCAGAAAACACATTTCACTACATGGTGTACCATGGTGTATAATATATGTATGTGACAAATAAAATTTGAATTTATTTATTTAAAGAGGTATGCAAGATCTCTTGGCTTGAGCACACGAATGAGTGTTTCGTTTATTGCACGCTTCCAACAGGATGATTAAACTTCCGGCTCTCGCTATATACGTAACTGTGATGTCATAACTAACTCCCGATTCTTAAGGGGGGAACAAACAGCAACATGTAACAGAATGCGAATGTAACAGAACACACACAGATTAAAGGGTGAATTATGTACAGTCACTACACTATGACATTTTGGGCTAAAACTAAAATCAAGCCAATTTTTAGGATTAGCACACATACACACACACACACACACAACACGGACATTAGCAATTATTTCCTAAATCATTGAAAATCAAGATTATGCTCTAAGGTAAAGATCCTGGCTTCTGTTCCAGGCATCATGTGACAGGAAGTGCTGTCAAAATGTGATGAATCTTCCCTTATGGAGACTCTTGAAGTGTTTCATCCTGTTTGGGAAGGGCGTGGAGGTTTGAGCTACGCGTGTGTGATTGTCATGAGGGTGTGTGTTGTGCAGGTTCAGGCCAGAGTGAGCAGGCTGTTCTGAGATCAGCCGTGCAGGATCTCATTGACCTTCTACCCGACTCTGACCATCGCATCCGCAGCATGGTGCACTTTGGGAATAGTAAAATCTTTCTCACACATTCCATGGTAAGAGTTCCGATATTTCAAACGGCATCTGTCTTACACCAGGAGTTTGCAACCTCAATATAGGAGGTTTGAGTCTAAGGACAAAACGTTCATTTTAATGTTAAGATGAAGTCGCTAATGAAGCTGTGCTTATGGTGTTCAGATGCAGGTGTTGGAGGAGCAGAGGAACCGGGTCCTGTCCCTGAAGGCCTTCTGTATCCAGTGCTGCTGGCGCCGCTATCAGAAGCGCCAGCGTGCCCTGAGGACACAAGCCGCCACGTACATCCAAGCAGGTTATTAGATATAACCCACTGTTGTATGTTATTATTTTAACAATATAAGACAAAATTCAAAAAATGACTTGCGAATTGTTTACAATTCGGACCAAGGGCAGTAAATGATACATTGTTGCATTTGTCTGGCATTTTAGTCCCTGTTCACACACACTTATTGCTCCCATCCGAACCGAACCAAACCAAAATTTAGTCACGTGACAACATCTACGTCACTCATTGTTCAATTAATCAGAATTGTGGGTAAATTCCATAAATAAAGTCAAGAGACAGCATGCCGTTATTTAGTCTGGAGAGACTTCCTTTGTGCCTATGTTAAACTATACAGTAGAACTATATTATATAGTTTGTATTTATCGCTTGACACAAACATTTATTATATACACACATTTTAATTTGTGTATCGCAGACGCGGCTGCAAAATAAATGTTTAAATGCTGCACGCTGCGAAAGCGCTTCACACTTCACTTCAGGAGAAAGCCTGACACGGAAATCTTCCAGAGATATTCCTCAGTGCAGCTCACTACGGCAGCTGAATTTAGTCCAAATGCGCAGTCGTTTTCAAGTTGGACCGCTTACACACCACAAGCGAACCGTACCAGAGTTCATTTGGTAGCATACCAAGCTTTTTTTTTCTTGTTTGGTCTGCTTTTGGTGCGGATCAGAGTTTGATTGCCATTTTCACACCTGCCCAAACCAACCGCACCAAACAGAGAACCCAACTCTGGTGTGAAAGCACCATCATGCTCCCATTTGAATTTGGGATAATGTACCTCACCAACCACATTATAAACACCGTAAAGTTTGTTTCATAGCCTTTGTACACCCAATTGTTTGTGTCTCATTGTCTCTATATCTCTCTGTCTGTTTTGGTGTGTTTGTTCACCGGTCTCTCTCATCAGGTGTACGGTCGTGGCTTGTCAGGACACAGATGAGAAAATGGCATAAAGCTGCTTCACTCATCCAGAGAAGATGGAGGCGCTGTAAAGTGAGAATCTGTCCTCGGTCTTAGCGAAAGATGTATTTACAGTGGCTTGCAAAAGTATTAATACACCATGAACTATTATAATAATAATTAATTTCAACATTCACACACGGAACCTTCTTGCTGTGAGGCGACAGCGCAAACCAATGCGCCACCGTGCCTGGCTTTTCCACATTTTTGCTCGTTATAACCACAAACATAAAAAATATCTTGTTGGTTTTTTTTGGTGAAAGACCAACACAATATTTCAAAACATTGTGAAGTGGAATGAATATTATACGTGATGCTTCATGGTTTTTTTTTTTTAAAACAAAAAAAAACTGTAAAGTGCTGTGTGCATAAGTATTCATAAGTATTCCCCCCTGAGTAAACACTTGATGAAACCCCCAACCTGCAATTACAGCTGCCAGTCTTTTGTCGTCCATCTCTAAACATCTAGAGACTTTTAAGCTGAGTCTGTTTAGATCTCATTCAGTCTGAGTCAGTTAGAACATTCCAACACATGAATATGTTTCACTTGCAACAATTCCGTAGTTTCAATTCAACTTCAATTGTAGTTTTGTCTTATTTTGGGTTGTTGTCTTACTGGAAGGTGAATCTCCACCCCAGGTTTTAAAGACTCCAACTTCCTCTAAGATTGCCCTATGTTTGACTCATCCTTCTTCCAATCAACTCTGACCAGCTTCCCTGTCCCTGCTGTATAGACGCAGCCCCAGAGCATGATGCTGCCAGCATCTTGTTAGCCAGTGAGTATGGTGTGCTGAGAGAGATTAGTGTTGAAAACACTGTTAGGTTTCCGCCACACACAGCGTTTTGCATTTAGGTCCAAAAGTTCTTCCACACATTTGCTGGGTCACTCAAATGGGTTCTAGAAAACTGTAAATGGGATTTCTTGTGGGTTTGATTTTAATAATGGCTCCCCAATACTCTCTTAACCAACCACAGTGGCTGTTACAGAGTAACAGTAGGAGTATTTGTAGTGGAATGAAATTACACACAAGTAGACTATTCAGTCACAAGGTCAACATTTGATCAGTCTGGGATCATCAGGCCTCTTCAGCTGGAGGCACTCAGAGACAATTGGATGCACTCAGAGACAAGGAGCTGAATGTACATGGCACTTTTTGGCATTTTTTTTGTAAAAAATATTTGGAACTCGTGTATAATATTCTTTATTCAACAAGATATATTTATGTGTGTGGTTTAATGTGCATAAATGTGAAAAAAAATGTGTGTGCTGTCAAACTATACATTTTTTTAACTAGTTAATCGCACTTCCCTGACCAAATTAATCGCGATTAGTTGTGATTAAAAGACTGAAGCTTGTAATATTGGATATTGAGGTGTAATATGCAAATTAATGTAAACTCAACACTAAATAAACACTTAAATACTGTAAAATAATTTAGTATAATTTTTGTTCAATTTGCATGTATTGTCTTTGTTTTTTAAACCTCTGAGGTCGAGTTGTACATTTTTCAAGATTAAAACTACATATAAGTGTTATCCATCAACTGAAAGTTTGAAGTACACTTTTTTTTTAGGTTACACTCTTGACGTTGTAAAAATAATAATAAAACCAAGAAGTTTTGCCTTCTCTTTGTCAGCTGAAAAGAACTGTAACTTAATAAATACTCATCACTCATACATAAAACATATGTTTACATACACTCATTTTTTCACTCATCAACAGACCTTCTAAGCTTTAAGTAAATACAGTGTTGTCTGTTTATCTAATCCATATGAATCTTAAGCTTTGGCTTTTTTAACAGTTATTTGCAGTTGAAAAGGAACTCTGTCTGAGTTTGTCTGAGAGGGGAAAACTAGGTCAGTGTCACTTAGCGCCTAAGGGCCTGAACTCAATGATTGTGCACTGCTGATCTTAATCAGCCTCACAGCGAGCTCAGCTCAGCGTGGCTCTCTTGGTTCTATTCATTGCACGTTGCCAAACCGAACGTAAAAAAAATTGACGCGATTAAGCACAAAAAAAAACATGTGCGTTAACTCTTTAACATTGACAGCACTGATAAATATTTATATATATATATATATATATATATATATATATATATATATATATATATATATACCGGATTTACTCGTAAATTTACTATAAGTTGAGGATTTTTTCCTTAAAAATTTCGGGCTTAAAGTGGGGGGCTTGACTTATACGCGCGGTCTACCGAAATAGAACATATTTTACTCAGAACAATGCGCAGATATTCTCAATCAGAGACAACTAGCTAGCTCGCTGCGCAAGCGTGTTAAAACACGTCAAAACTGAATACTAATATAAATTAGTACAATATATTGTAACATGCGCGTTAGAACATACGTCACTGCTCAGCTGTTCCTAGCGTGCAAGTTGCGCATGCACGCTAATGAAGCGTCACCTCTCAGCTGTTCCTACCTTCCGCGCTGCGTGATAAATGCACTAAATGAACATGGACACTTATAACAATACACACGATATTGTACTTATTTATATTAGTATTCAGTTTTGACGTGACCAGCTGAACAGTGACGTAAGTGTAAGAACTTCTGAGCTGTAGGAAGAATTTTCAGAACACCGGCTTTCGTTTTACGTCATACCTCAAAAAAAAATGTGCGCGAAAAGGAGCACTGACTCCGCTGGCCGGTCGCCTTCTCATGCTGGCGCACGCACGCACGCCCGCACACAAGCACAGTTGCACACTTTTTGGAACACTTTTATTTTTTTCCCAAACCACGAGTCAGCTTTAGTGTCCTTTCTTTTTCCTTAAATGGGTAGGGCACTTTTCCCACAAACCTTTAAAATTATATTGCAACGATACCAAAGGCAAATTAAACCTTAATCATACATTAACAATAACTTTAATAGATTAATACTAACTTAAACAAAGGGTTACTTTTTAATTGGGGAATAATTTTATTATTTCTATGATTAAAGAGCATCTGAACAGGTGTTCTATCTTTTTTTCCCTCTAGCTCTGTGCTATATGTTTATGTTTGGTAAAAAGTATTTAATGATATTTTAAGGGTTACTTCGTCTTATTTCGCAAGGGGGTGTGTGCCCGGCGCCAATTTAGTGTCCCTGTGAGCCCCAAATAACCGGAATTAACTTTAGTATGAAAGTTTCTACTCATTTCTATCTTTTCACTTTTCTCTCCCCCGTCTTATAAGGCGGTCTAAACAAAATACCACTCACAGCTGAAGTAGGGGGGCTTATAAGTCGACTTATAAGCGGATCGACTTATAAGCGAGTAAATATGATATATATAATATATAAATATTTTTTTTTTATCCCCTTCTCTCTGTAGGTGTGGCTGGATGCTTTAGCCAAGGAAGAGCTGGATGATGTGGAAGATTTAATAGAGAAGGTGAAAGTCAGAGATGCTGTGTCGTGTAGCAGCCTCCAGGAGGCGCTTGCCCTGCACTTGTGTCCCCTGGGTCCGTCTCCGGCCTGTGTTCCTGGGCTCAGCGTGTCTCTCAGTCTGTCCCTTCAGCGTTCGTTCTGTTTCATGGCCGCCTTGAGGCTACCGATCAGAAGCACCATGTACAGCTTTCACACCAACCAGTTCCGTCAGGGTGTGGCTTCCATCAGAGCAGAGCCATGGGTAAGAGTCTTGCTGGAATTCTGGGACATTTAAATCACAGCAGTGTTCCTTTCTTTTCCAAATCATTCGCTTTCTCTCATCTTTTTTGTTTCACGTCTTTAGTTCTAAGTTTCATTATCTCTTGCTCTTCATCTTTGGGCCATTGAGAGCAGGACTGTGACCTTTTATCTCTGACATTGACTTTCACCTTATTCACTAATCATGTGATTGTGTCATGTGACAGGGTTCAGTGAAGCTTCACCTGCAGAAGTCGGCGCTGATGTACGCACACACTCGTCCTTTGACACACACACACCAGCAGACAGGACTCAACCAGATCTTGCTGGACTCGACCTGACATCCACAGCAATCGCATTGTTGTCATTGTGACTGGAAATCAGGTGCAGCGTTAGAATGTATTCTCTGGTCAGCTAACACTGAGCAGTAAAAACTATTTTCTCCTGCAGAAGTTTCAGGCAAAATGTGCAATTGGGACCAAAATCACACACAGAGTTGTGCATTATATTTGCAGCTCAGAGATATGAGGGTTAAGAGAACTATTTTTGTTTGTCTTTTTGTGTTTGTCAAAACAATACATCTGTAATGTGTTTTTTGACCCTGTAAGCAACAGCTAATCTCATTATTTTTGTGTATTTTGCTCAACATTTAATTTTTTTTAGGCAGATGAAATGAACAATTACTGTATCTGGTTTATACTCTAAATTCCTGCATTGCATTAATTTAACAACAATTAAAATTAATAATTATTTGGAATGTATTCTTATGCTTATTATTATTTTATTATAACAATATTAAAGTTAGAGTCACAACTTTTTTCTATTACGAAATAAGGATCTACCGTATAAAATATAGAATATTTAAACCCTACCATATCATATAATGTCATATTGTATTATGCTGATATAAAATATGTAAAAAAAGAAAACATTTTACGTAAAAAAGAACTGTCATATTTACTGTAAAACAAACTTTATTTACAAGAGACAGTGTTTGTGTTAATGTGGTTGGATGATACAGTGACGCGTGTTATTGTGGTTGGATGATGCCGAGACACAAGTCTGTGAATTCCACAAACAGCGGCTCCTGCATCACGGTCTTCATTGCAGCTGCCTTATCTTCAGCCGCATCCACCTCCATCATCAGCCGGCGGAGGTGTGGGTTTCTCAGCTGAACTTTCAGAGCAGCGCTCTCATCTGTGAAGAACCAACGTGTCCTAAACAGTCTAACCAGCCTTAACTAGTCTCACAGACAGAAACTCACCCAGCTGCTTCAGCCTGTGCAGTGGCACACGGTCGGTCTCCTCGCCCTCATCCAGCTGGAGGTCCAGGCTCCATGGCTGATCAGCTGAAACACACGTGATCAGTATGGTGCATGTTCGCAACACAAACGCTGTGGGTTTGAAATAGACGTGTTCTGACCACTGTTTAAACTGGACGTCACAGTGTCTCTGCTGGAAGTTGTAGGAGAATCTTTCTGCTTGTGGCATGAGTCTGAAACAGTTTGTGATACACGTCTCAAACACGTTAATAAAAGCAACGCCTGAAACACGCTAATAAAAGGCATTTTCTTAACAAATTGATAATACATCTCAATATATTAGAGATAATGATGTCATTTTAAGCTTGTTTCAGAAATGGATCGTTATCCATCGTATAATCGAATGCACTTATCAAAACAAATTATTGATAATATTTATAGTAACACATTACCGTTTGTAAAAGAAAAGTATGGAAACGTACCTTCATTTTTATGCTGCTTAAAGCAACTAACCGAGCAACTGAAAAGAAAAATGAAACAAAATAAATCATTATTTCCCGATCCTAAAGTAGAAAGAATGTCGTTCAAAAAAGACTTACTATCTAATCTGGCAGACGGGACATTTGTACTTGGGAACCTGATCGCAACAAACTCCACACAGCTGCATGACCTGCAATCCTCTAACAATTCGACTTCTTACTGTGTTTATTAATTAACACGCGACCACACGCAGAAAATATCTTCTTCTTCTTGTGGTTTTACGGCAGTTTGCGTCCATCGCTGTCGCATTACCGCCCTCTTGCGTTCAAAATTATATTTTTCCTCCTTCCTCTTTTCCTTTCCTTCTCCTATTCTATTTTTGTCCTATATTCTCTTCATTAGTCCTGTGTCTTCCAAGTATTTAAATATTATTTCCTTGCTTCGTTTATTCTCCAATTTCCCCACCATATCTTGGATTCCATCTCCGATCATTCCTTCCTTTCTGAGCTCTTCCATCATTTCCCTTCTTTGCCTCTTATAATTTCCACACCTCAACATAACATGCTCAACCGTTTCAGGTGTTCTACATATCTCGCACATCCCATCTTGATGTTTTCCCATTATTTTTAACGTACTGTTAAGATTACTGTGTCCTATTCTTATTCTGGTTATTACTACATTTCCTCTTCTCTTCCCTTCCCATTTCCTCTCTGCACCCACTTCCCTCTGTATCTTATATAAATGTCTCCCCTTTACCTCCCTATCCCACTGTCTTTGCCATTCTTCCATCGCCTTTTTCCAAACTAGACTTTTCCCTTCTGCCTTTGATAATTTTACTTCCACATCTATTCTCTCCTTCTTTGTCACTTGCTTTGCCATTCTATCTGCTCTTTCATTTCCTTCTATTCCCACGTGTGCTGGTGTCCATATCAGTTGCACATCCTTTCCTTTTTTCTTTATGTCTGTATATTTTGATATTATTTTGTTCACTATGTCCTGTCTTGTTTTCGAGTTTCCTGTCTCCAGACTTATCAATGCTGATATTGAATCACTCCCAATCAATGCCGTCCTTATTTGTTCCTCCCTTTCCACCCATTCAACCGCCATCTTTATTGCAACTAATTCTACTGTATATATTTAAATCATCTGCTAACCGCTTGCTCTCACCCCTTTCCAACCTATTCCATATATTGCTGCTCCCGTTCTCCTGATTCCTGGACCCATCCGTATAAATGTGACAGTATTTGTTGAATTTACTTCCCACATACCTATGAAATTCCCTCACAAGGTCTACTTCTTTATTATTTCTTTTAATCCGATGGATTTCCATGTCCACTTTCATTTGACTGACTTCCCACACTGGTCGCTCTGGCCACACGACTGTCTGGCAGAACTCCCTCCCGCTCACTCCATGTCCCTCGCTGATTCGTTCCCTATCCACCCGAAACTCTCCTTATGTGCTCTCCCCCTTTCCCAGCATTCATGCATTGTGCTCTTTGTTGGATGTTCCTCCACATGTCCCTTTAGATTAATCCAATAATTTACTCTCATATGCATTCGTCTTATTGTTATCGGCATTTCCCCAGTTTCAACTTGTATAGCACACACCGGTGATGTTTTAACTGCTCCTATGCATATTCTTAGTGCTTTAGCCTGAATTATGTCCAGTTTTTCTAATACTGTTTTGGCTGCTGATCCGTATGCTATACTTCCATAATCCAACCTTGATCTTATTAAGCTTATGTATATGTATTTCATTGAATAATAATCTGCTCCCCATTCTGTCCCTGTTAGGCATCGCATTAAAATTATGACTTTTTTTTACATTTCTTTTCAACCTGTTTTATATGCTCTCTCCACGTCATTCTTGTTTCGAGGGTCACCCCTAAAAAACAAAATGCCTCAACCTCTTCCAAACACCTGCCATACAACTTCAATCCCAGTTGTTCTCTTTTTTTCCTTTGCGTAAACATCATTACTTTTGTTTTTTCCACAGAGAATTTAAAACCCCATTTTCTCCCCCATTTCTCAACCTGTATAATACTATCCTGTACCTTCCTGGCTATATGCTTTGTGTTTCTTCCTCTTTTCCAGATTGCTCCATCATCTGCGAATAGTGACCTTCCCATGTCCGACTGTATATTTTCATAAATGTCATTAATCATGACTGAGAATAGTGTGGGGCTTATAACACTTCCCTGCGGTGTTCCATTCTTAGCTATCTGCTTGCTTGACCACGCCTTTCCAATCTTTACCTCTATTGTTCGTTCTTTTAAAAAATCCCTTATCCAATTTAACATTCTTCGGAGAAAATATGAAGCCATGCGCTGAGTTTATCCGCATGGGACTTTTAACTAACTTCCGCTTCGACGTGCCAAAAACTTCCGGTGTGACGTGCTGAGGTCACGGTGTCCTTCCACACGTGTGTTTTCAGTCCGTGAGCGATCCACGAGCAGAGCCGCCGTAATGCTGAAGACTCTGAGCCGCGCCGTGCAACTTGCGAGTCGGGTCTCTTGCCAGAACCTCGCTGTCAGACCCGCTCTTCATTCCTGCAGAACCTTCAGCGGCGTTGTCTGGACCCATGGGGCCAACGGACTGGTCTCCGGGCTCAGGCCGAGGCTCCTGACGCTGAGCCGGGCATTGCCCACCCAGTCTTGCGGTTGTGGAGCTCTACACACAGAGGGTAAAAGCGGATTTTTTTCTGTCACACACACACACACACACACACACACACACACACACACACACACACACACACACACACACACACACACACACATACACACACTTCAGCATGTATACATGCCGTATGTGTATTAACCAGGGGTGTAAAGGGTACCGGACAGCCATACTTGAGTAAAAGTACAGATACTGTAAAAATTACTCCATTACAAGTAACAAGTCACCAATTTCAAAAAGACTTTGCTACTGAGTCAAAGTAGCAAAGTATCCAATTTTAAAAGAACTTAAGTATTAAGAAGTATTTTATTCGTACTCAATATAGGCCCAAAAAAAAGAAATGTGAAAACAAACTATTGTTTTCTAATACAGAAACAGAATTTAACCTCAATGTTTGAAAAAAGGTAGAACAAAGTGGATAAAAGGAACAAAAAGTCAGTCTCAATCACTTAAATTTGCAAGTAAATATAAAATATAATTCTTATTAGTACATTATATTTTATATGTATTATATAAAGTTATATATTATATAATAACATTAGTAAAACACGTTCTTCCTCTTTGGGAAGAAACGAAGAGTTTGAGTTGCTTCTCAAGGGATTAGGACGTATTCTCTGCATTACAATTATACAAAGAGATGCAGTGCACTTAAACTGTTGTGATGTATAAATTCAATGAAAATCACATCACAAACTCACAACTAAATGTGCTTTATGCAGAATGTATAATTTAACCGACTCAGTTATTCACACAAAAAATTAGGAGGAAATTTAGTCATGTCACAGTGGTTTTTGCCATTTTAATATTCGTAACATTATGCTTACAAATGCCACTGTGTAGTCAGGGAAAATCTGTATAGTTTAGCTTGACAAAAAATCACTTTAACATTAAATAGACGCAATGTTTTTCACCAAATTTGATGAATTTTTAAAAGCACTTATTTTTGTTGTCCGTGGTAAACAAAGCTGACACTGCATCTTGTAAGAGATGTTCTATTTTTGACAAAAGAAAATATCCGATTCAAATAAGGCTACGGATGATCGTCCAGCTCTTGATGTGCTGTCGTTTGCTTCATCACTGGCGTCAGTCGTGTTGCTAGTTAAACACCTTCTATACGTACATTTACATACATTTAAAATAATTTATATTTCTTGTGGTTTCTAATTCACAAATACCGTTCATTACCTTCAGCAGCCTAAAGATGGCGATATTTGCCTCGTCCGCCCAAAAAATTAACCGTGGTATAAATCGATTCCGGAATGTAACGAGTAACGATAAGTGTCCGTTCAAATGTAGTGGAGTGAAAAGTACTGCTGCTCAATCAGAAATGCAGTGGAGTAGAGAGTAAAAGTTGCTTATATTTGATATTTTTGATACTCAGTGCAAGTACGAAGTAGCCAAAAACATACTTAAGTAAAGTAACCAAGTACATTTACTCAAGTACCTTACACCCCTGGTATTAACACACACATATTATGGGAAATGTTGACTGGCTCTTTGTTTGTCAGGTGATAAAGCTTTTGCCGACTTTCTGCTGGATGAGATCAAGGAGGAGAAGAAGATCCAGAAGAACCAGAGTCTTCCCAAGATGTCAGGCGGATGGGAGTTGGAGCTGAATGGCTCTGAGGCCAAACTGTCCCGCTCCCTGTCCGGAGAGAAGTACGAATCGACCCACATGCAGACGGTCTTTTCTTTAGGGTCTTATTAGAATCAAGACCTGTTCGCGCTGCAAACCTCATGTTGTCCTATAGTACGAGGCTTGTTGTTGACACATGCTTGTGTTGTGTTGGACAGTGTCACAGTCACATTTAATGTGAACAACAGTGTCCCACCACAGCTGGAGGAGGAGCCAGAGTCGTCGCAGACCCCCACAGAGAACGAGGTTCTAATCTATACGCACTATTAAATAACTCTAATAGTCTCTTAAATAACACGCCTTAGTTTTGATACATGTATTTATTGTATTACTTGTTTTTGTAGCCTGATATCATTTCCACACCAAACTTTGTGGTGGAAGTTATCAAACAGGGATCCCAGAATGCACTGGTGTTTGACTGTCACTTCCCGGAGGACGAGGTAAGATATGTTCACGTGAATGTGTCTCTGCTCAAGCTGAGTGTGTGTGTATAGACCTCTCACGGCGAGGGTGAGGAGGAGAGCGACATCTTCACTATTCGTGAGGTCAGTTTCCAGCCTCCAGGAGAAGCCGAGTGGAAGGAGACCAGCTACACTCTCAACACAGACTCGCTGGACTGGGTAAGAGTCCAAACTACTACTCTTTACGTTATGATTTGAGTTGTTTTGACCTCTGACACCTCTGATTCACTAGTCTCTGGTTTGGCTATTGAATTGTGCCTACTGATTTTCAATTCCCATGTTTGATGGTTTCTGATAAAATATTTTATCTCTTATATTGATCTGACTTTTCTCACGGATCAATCCTTAACATCGATACTATTGATATTGGGGTTGTATCGAAACTGATTGATCGATCCAAAAGTCAAAATATCAGTATTATGGGTTTTTTTTTTTCTAAATCAGTGATATTTTAAATATGAGATTTCATGCCAAATTAATAAGCTTGTATACAGCGCTTTCTCTTACGCACGTCACGCACATTGTCCACGCCTCTCTGCTCTGCTGTTTGGTTGCCCTGACATCACGTGACCCAGTAGCGCCAACCAGCGACAGAGAGTGAGAACCGTGTGCGCGCCTGCCTTGGTATTGTGTAGGCTGCAGATAAAAAACCAAGCGCTGTGTGGAAGTATTTTATGAAAACACAGCGGATTGTGATTCCACCACTTACAAAAACACTTAAAACAGGAAACATGTAAAAAAGTGGTTTTCCAACAGGATGATCAACAGTTGCCTGTCATTAGGCTTTTTGTTTCTATATTATTGTTTAGTGCACGTGTTTTAAAGTATTAATCTGTTTGTCCTGTTCTTAATTATATTACTGTTCTTGTAATTTCCCTGCATGTTGCATGTTAAGTAAATGGCAATAATATAGTTTTTCATATTTGAAAATGTCCTCATATTTGAAAATGTCCTGTTATTTAGGATTGAGCAAAATTGAGTGATATTTTGTGACGTCATATGCAAGAAAGTAAATGTAATGTATATTGTGTGCTAAAATCGGTATAGGCGGTATTGGCCAGTATTTACTTGGTATCGGTTCTATATATAATTTTGCAGTATCGCCCACAACTTCTTTCTGGCTTTTGTTTCTAGTTTGACTGCTGACGGTTCTAGTTTTTCATGAATGTTCTGGTTTATTATTTGACCTGTGACCCCTCAGGCCCTGTATGATCACCTGATGGACTTCCTGGCAGACCGTGGCGTGGACAACGCCTTTGCGGACGAGCTGACTGAGCTGAGCACGGCTCTGGAGCATCAGCAGTACATCCGCTTTCTGGAAGATCTCAGCACTTTTGTTAAATGCAAATAATGTCTGGTCTGATGTGAAGAGGACTGGAGTTTTCTCTTTTTTATGTCGTCTCTCCCCACAGTTGTTAATAAAATCAATATGTTCGGCTGTTTGTATTTTCATAACTTTTTTTTGTATTTGTATTATGAACTTTTTTTTATAAATTTGTTACTTTAATATGACCATACAGATACATGAGATTGAATTAAAAAGATATGTCTTGCAATATTCAAATTTCAGGTTAACTGCAAAAAAAGTGAGTCTACTACATGTGCATTGTAAGAAGTTCCAACAAAGTTCAAGTAATTGTGAAACCCGCCTGTTATGTTCGTTTAGGAGGTCCATACGTATATAAAATGTAATTATATACATTTATAAATTGTCTCCCCACTATTATCTAAATGCACATTCAGATGAAACAGAAAAGCAACATAATTTGACTATTACCCTTTTAGGATTTAAATGGAAATGATTATCTGCCTTCTGCAAATGCTGTTTTTCCTAAATCACTGCATAATGTGAAGTCTACGAATAGCCACACGCAAAGAGTCTATGAAATCAAACATAAAATAAACTATGTAGAAGTACACCCAAGTAAAGAAAATCACTAAAACTGTAAACTGAGGACATTCCGAAACATTATTTGATACATTATTTCCAGCGACTGAGAGTAACAATACTTATAATTTGTAATAAACTCATAGGTTTATTAAGTTCTGCACGCAACGTCATGGAAACAAGTACGAGTCTCTACGTCTTACTGATCATCTAATAAAATAATTTTAAATCAAAATAAACTTCACAACACCTTTCTTAAATTGTTACAACGGAATGTGGTTTTTAGCTAATCAAGTAAAGCGCGGATTGGCCGCGAAACAGGCTTTTTTTTCTGGTTTTCTTGCAAAAAACTAAATGTATAAAATATTACGTATATGTTATAGAAAATACGATTTCAATCGAGTCTTCAACTTCAATTTATTTTCAATAGAAGACTTGCGTTCAACTCGTTTTTAACTTCTTGAAAAAAGAAACGAACCGTTTTATCTCCGACATCAACCTATTTTTATAATATTGCGCAATCATGTATTCTTGCGTGACGTATATAATAAAGCCAATAATCCTCGGATGCCTCAAAAAACGATTCTTCAGATCTCGACACATTTATGACATTTGAAACGCCTTCACTCTTTCAAAATTCATTCACTTTTAATTAACTGACTTGATCCGCGTTTATAACTTTCTCCGAAAAGCGTAATGGAAACGCTGTTCAAAAAACGTAACGGAAACCGCCATTTAATATATCAACATATTAACATTTTATAATGCACGTGCGTAAAGGTCTGTTCAATTAAAATAAAAAAAAAACATTTGACAAATAAAAACCACCGAATTAAATGTGATATACGCAAACTATTATACCTTACGGTTTTATTTAACTTTTAGTGTTGTTGCTATAAAATTCAATGACTTTTGTAAAGTCCGTGTTGTTGTTTCAAACGACACGACAGTTGTTTTTACTGGAACCCTTCATTTGGCAGCCGATCTCCGTGTACATCAACTTCACTCCCGTGCATCACTCTTCGCCACCGGGTGTCGCTGTTGTACATTGTACACGTCACAATGATATGAACATCACAATTTTCAATTGGAAACTAAGATAAACTGCATTGTAAATAACCTTAGGTTATTTGATTTGAGGTTAATATAAAAACAAGTTTGTTTAATATTGCTTTCTTTCTGTGTTTGTTTAAATACTTAAAAGTGTGTTTATTGATTTGGTTTCATAATTCAATCTTTAAGTTGTTCTTTAAGTTCTCCGATAAGGACCTTTATTTTTGAAGGGAATCCAACCGGATTTTGGCGGAAGAGCGGAGAAAACGCGGAAGTGACAGAATCGCGCATATAAAAGTTAAAACGGACAATTCGGCAGTTGTTCCGACGGTTTTTGATTTATTTAGTTTTGTAAATAATTTTGTAAATAACTTAGTACCTGGTTGGAAGAGGCACAAGGTTAGTTAAATCAATGTTTGATGTTCGTGTGTTTATTATTGCTATGTTTATGAATATTTTGCTATGTTTGTTAGCCTATTTATTATAAATGTAGATATATTTTACATGTATACTGTATATATATATTAATCTAAATACAGAATCTGCAATATTTAAGTTTATTTGTTTGTTAAATAATAGTTATATGTTATGTTATTGATTTTCTGCATATATCTTTTAATTATAGCTCTTACGGTGATGTGAGGGTGTTGTATGGAAGTAGTGTATACGAAGAAAATAAAAGACAACATCATTGCACACATCAGTGGAAGAGAGACGTCCTTATTTAAATTCAACCGGGCTGCTACATGCATAGAAGTCAATAGAAGCCAATACGGGTAAATATTATTGTTATATATGTAGCAGTGCCACCGGTTCGAGCACACAGTGTGTGTTGCGCTTGGCAAGATGAGGGACAACCTTTCTGTCCTTTTCTTTAATCAGGTTAGTTGGTGAATAAGAACCAAGGCTACTAAGCTCTATTAAAACACAAGTCAAATCAGTGTGTTTGTAACCGGCCCGCCTCGAACCGCCGTTACGACTCTGCGTTGTGTTGTGTAGACCAAAAAGACGCTGGACACACTGCTGGAACTGTCACTGGTTTATTACTGGCCAAACTCCCGTCAGCCGCTCACGCTAGACTCACCATATTATATATATATATATATATATATATATATATATATATATATATATATATATATATATATATATATATATATATATATATATATATATATATATATATATACAACATATGCATCGTACCATAAACATAATACAAATGTACATTAATAATTATGCAATGCAACAAAAACAGTCTTTAAGTCAAATAAATAACCAAATAAGTACCTGGGAAATAAAATAAAAAAGGCCGTCGTGAGGTGTGACACTCGGCTCAATTCTGCCACAGACCTGCGTAGCAATTAGCACATTAGCATACACACGCCACAACCCCGCGACGAATAAACCAAAACTTTCCCACATAACTTTACAACAAAGTATACACAAGGATATAAATAAACACTGTCTTACATATTATCATTGAATAAAGTGAACAAAATGCAAAAAACGAACTTATTCTCCCTCATGAACCGGGAGCTTCATCACCAAACTCACCTCCCGTCAGCCGCTCACGCTAGACTGACGAGAAGCCCGCGGATTCAACTGAAAAATGGCGCCGCCCATGGTTGACGCGTCAAAATAAAAGTTTACATTAAATAAATTTCTCCAATCGAAAAATAAAATCAGGACACATGGAAATTAAAAGAAGGATTGCAGTGAAAGCACACATAACCCGTTACATGTTCATGGAAACTTGTTCATACTATGAATTCATGTTGGTTAAGAGATGTATTATTTCAAGGTCGGTATTACATTTATAGCTATTATTCTTCTATAAAACCAGATAACAACTTTGTGTCAATATTTACACAGTAACAAGCACATTTCAATGTACTAGTTTTTTATTTGTTTTAAAATCCGAATTTGAAACATTGGGTTTTTTTTTCCCAACTTCAAAATGTAATGCAAGGGGGAGGGGCAAGTGTAAATAATAATTATTCAATTTATTAGGCGTATTTCAAGACACTCACACACACACCATTTGCCCGGCAGAATAGTGGCAGGCAAATGCGCCAGCGTCCACTCACATTCGGGCATCACAATTGAAACATGGAAAAAAAAATCTCAAGTGCCTTCACTACACAATGATAAACATAGGGGTGGATGGGTGGTTAAACACTTTGGTCTATAGGGCTTGAAATTCTAAAGAGATCTCGGAGGTTGACTTCAGAATCAATTCGGTGGGGAACCTTGCACTGACTGAAAAGGCCAGAGAAATCTGCCACCTAAAAACAAATTCACCTGAAGCGCAAGTTTTTTTCGGAATGTGGGGGAAGCCAGAGAACACTGAAGAAACCCACGCAAGTACGGGGAGAACATGCAAACTCGTGAAAAACCTTGTTTGGCATTGACCTGTGTGGACAGACATTGTTCCAGTCTGTATGGTATGGGCAGATTTAAGTGGTTTTATATATCTGGCGTATACAAACAAAATGACATTAAAGAACGCATACTGGCGTTTAAGGTTGGCTTAAATATAAGTTAGCATCTAACCAGAAGCACATATGAGGTATATTTTGTTATGAAATAAATAAAGGATATAAAATATTTAGGAATATACAGGTGCATTGAAAAAAATACAGTGATGAGTTGTCTACAGATGAATTATGTAGTGTGCAACAACTACATAAAAGAACCATATACTACACAGAAGGTGCAATGAAATGTGCAAGAAAAAAGTGGCAGTGCAGTGGAGTACAAACTGTTTAATTGCTGTTTAGTGCAGAAATAAACTGTTAAGCTGTGCCTGACCTTTTTCATCCCATATATGAACATATAATGACCACAAGTACTTTTAACTTTAGTCATCATCTTCCAGGGACACTGAAGACCAGCCAAATGTGATTTCCTGCCACTCTGAACAGTGACAAGGCCAATTGGGAGGGTCTTGATCCTCTTCTTTCAAAAACGAAGAGCCCAGATACAGAAACTGATGTCCACTGCGGTGCCACATCTGAAAAACCAAAGTGAAACGGACCAAATTTGCAGGCAATTTACAACCAGAAGTCTTCAGAATTCGGAATTACCTGTGGTAATCTGCTCGAGAACCAGGAAGAAGGACATTTGCAGAGCAGATGCCACCTGAACCAACATGGTATGTGCCAACACATTACTGGAGACACTCTTCGTCAGTCAGCCAGTAATGGTTGAGAATGTCTTTAGTGGTGAACGGCACAGAAGGTTCCATGACCAGCAGATGCTGCAGGAGTTGTACGGTGTGAGGAGAAATATCTAGCTCCGCTATGGCCTGGAAACAGGTGAACTTACTCTTGGTGAGCATGAAGTACAGCACCAGTCCCATACAAAACACGTCATACTTTATGTGATCATCTATTGCTAGCAAAGACAACTGGGATTTATTTTCAAGCGAGTGGCTCTGAGCAAAATCTGTGAGCTTCACATTTAAATCAATATCCAGCAGAATGTTGCCGCAGTGGATGTCTCCGTGAGACATTCTTACCGAATTGTGCATGTAGTGAACTGCCTGAGTGAGCTGCAAGAACATCCTCATGGCATCTTCCTCGGGCAGCGGACCGTTCTCCTGCACGTAATCGTACAGATTGTTGCTCATGTACTCCATTACAATGCAAGACATGTGATCGTTTTCATAAAATCCCAGTCTGTTAATAATGTGTTCATGCTGGAGAAGAGACGTGTCTAGTTCTCTGTTCACTGGCATGTGCTTCTTGACTAAAACTTTAATAACCACTTTGGGGTTAAACTCTGATGACGAGGCCAAAAAAACCTTTCCGCCAAACCGGGACCTTCCAGGTATTGACTTGATTGTTTTTAAACCCCACTCTTCAAGTGTGGTTGTTAAATCCATGTTTTAATTATTTTCACGTGAAGACTGATATCAGTGACTGATTGGAAAGCTGCTGCTTTATTAACTTTGTCGTGATGTAAGGGAAAAAACATTTGCGCTACTGACATCAGGTGGGAAAAATACACTGGATTGCTTTCCTGGAAAGTTTATGCCCGCGGATTAGCAAGATTCATGTGACGTCATGTGACAATATTTGATTTCCTGAACAGTAATTTGTCACGGATAATTTGCAGATGTTCTAAATTATGTCGTCTTGAAGAGATTCATGTTAGATTTAAAAATCTTTTTTTAAACATGACAGACAAAAAGCTATTTTTTTGTGACAGACCCAAAACAGCTTTATAATTGATAATAAACGTAATGAACGAAATTATTTGTATATTTAATAATGAGACAAGTGAAGAATTAACAATAAAGGATGAAAAGTAATGGTGAGCGATTTAGGGGGGTTTCGACCCAGGACGTTTGGCCCCCGGGGCTTTGGACCCGGACGATTGATCCTTAGGACGATTGATCCCTAGGACGATTGGACACTCGGATAGTTAGACCCGAGTTTCGTCACGCGGCTTATTAAGAATCATCGCTTATTAAGGCGCACCGCATCCCAGGCAGAAACGTTACCGTGAGCTGCAGCAACGTGTGGAACGAGCTGTAGCCACGTACAACCGCATCAACGTAGTCACCTATTTGAAAGCCATGGCCTATTTGTCTTGTCTTTAAATGTGCATGTGAAAATTAAACGGAAAAATGTGTTAATATATCTATTGTTGTTTGGACTGTTCTTTAGCATGCTTTGTGTATTTCACCACACGCTTATGGGATAAACAAGTATCGGCAATTTGGAAAGCTATTTAAGCAAAGCGGCTGCGCGCCGCGGGCCGATCAGGACTTATTCCGTGCGATCCCGTGGATGAAAATCGTCGCGAAAACGAACTTCGATCCGAATGGGTTTTTACTCACGCCTGTCAAATTTCTAGCTCGCACGGGCATGAAGATATGAATTTTAATAAGCCGCGGCGCCGGTCAATCCACCGTTATAAGTGCTTTTTTGCGGGACAAAGGCGCTCGAATCGCGGCAAAGTTATGCTTCTTCGTTGGAGTAAATGCAAAGGAGCCGCCTCCCAAATGTCTAGCTCACACGGCCGAAGATATGATTCTTAATAAGCCGCGTGACAAACTCGGGTCTAACCATCCGAGTGTCCAATCGTCCTAGGGATCAATCGTCCTAAGGATCAATCGTCCGGGTCCCAAACGTCCTGGGTCAAAGCCCCGGGGGCCAAACGTCCTGGGTCAAAAAGTCTGGTCACCTGGAGGGCGCAGTCTCACAGTGTTTATGAACAACCACCACCATCTTGAATTTGTAGCGAGAATTTCAGATCTGGTTGGGTTTGTTAGGTTACAGAGCATTACAGACAGTTCTAAAATAAAGGCAATATTTCTCGCTATAATTATGTGTAAAAGTATGATACTGGTGCAGGTTGTGTCAGCGATTATCAGGACTACATGTAATGCATCCCAGCGACAACACATCATGTGTAGAAGCTTATGATAGAACTTGTTTGTAATATGTTTATAATTATCATATATAATTAGCATATTTATGCATATATGTATATGAATATGTTTATATATGCTTACTTGTACGTTCAGTTACACGTACCTGAGGATGTTTTGTTCGTTTACTCCATTGCAATGCAACACCAGTTGTTTTTGCAGTTTTTCTCACATCAATCCATCCATCCAGTCGCAGTTTTCTAAATGGAGTAAAATCCCAATTTAATCCCAGTCTTTGTAAAAGTTGTATTTTTACAATCTTGTCTTTTTACAAGGATTAGTTCTGGCAATATACTTCTCAATCAATGGTGAAGAAACGTCCAAAACGCCCTTCGTCATGTGACCAAATCAAATACATTTTAATAGTGATAATAATAATAATAATTTGGATTTACACACCTTTTCACAACATCAATCTACTTAAAGACACTGTCCTAGAAAATTGAAAATTGCTTCAATGGTTGGTCTCAAAAACAAAGCAGTAAATATTAATAATTTACTAATTGAAAACTGACTTAAAACAAAAAGCTTAAAACAGTTATTGGCATCTTTCTGAAACTATTTAAAATAACTTTGCCTATACTTTTATGTTATTTTCATGAGTGAAAAACATTCTAGATTGTGTTAAATATTTGTAATAAACTAATACAATAGCATAGTTAAATACAAATATTAAATAGAAAATAAAAGGCCCAAAATTCAAAACCAAGACCTTTGAACAAAAAAGATCAACGACATGTCAAACACACAGGAAGAAACCTTCGTAGTATGATTTAACATTTCACAATTCAAAAGTAATAAATCTTTTAATAACTAATGTAATGAAATATTAAAAAAAATGAATTCTAAGTGAGTGACATTTTACTGATCAACAAACTAATTGACCCTGATCAATAGTCACATTAAGTCAAAATGATGATAAAAATCAACAGCAGGGATGGGCTTCATTTTTCCAAGACTGAACTCAATTAATTGCATTTGCAATTCATTGCATTTTTTTGTAAAAAGAAAATAGCATTGTCAAAATTAGCTGTTGTCTTTAAACAAAACCTCTGCTCCCCAAGACTAACTACGATGTTAGCAAATATCTGACATTCTGAGGGACTGTGACACATCTGCCATTTTTTTTAATCAAACCAAAGTTCACTATGAAACAAATGCAGTTTTACTTCATGCAGAAGGTCAATTAAAAGATAAAGATATTTATTTTGTCGCTTCCAATTAAGATACGGGCCAGTTGAAGCCAACCGGCACCGGGGCCGGATGCTGCTCAGGTCTGCATTAATACTAAAGGATCTTTTTTTACCTAATACTTGTAACATTTTTTGGAGACTCGAGCACTGGAAACACTAATCTGTTACTTACACGGTCTTTTCAAGATGGCGGGAACACTTGCTGTTTAGACATGAGGCTAGCTGAAGTTTAGCCAATCGTGATGTAGAATGTCTTCAATGGTAAATAGTTCTGATGGCTCAGTGCGGAGCAGAAGTTTCAGTAGGTGGGTGCAATGAGGAGATACTGGTAAATCATCCAAACATTGATTCCAGCTATAAGAAAAGTTCTTTCCACTGATCATGAAGTACAGAACAAGGCCCATGTCATAAACATCATCTTTAATAAGTTCTTCTGGAGTTTTATAAACTCTGCAGTTTGGGCCTAACCTGGAGTTACTGTCCAGTGCTTGGCTTTGACCAAAGCATGCAAGCTTTACTCTTACGTTGTTATCCAGTAGAATATTCCTACAGCTTATATCTCTGTGGGCTATTCTGACCGTATTGTGCATGTAATACATTGCCAGTGTAATCTGCATAAACAGACTCTTGACTTTTTCTTCAGACAGTGGACCGTTATCTTGCACGTGGTCGTAGATGTTATTGTTCATATATTCCATCACAACACAAGCAACTTCCGGGTTTTCGTAAATTTCCAGTGTCTTTATAATGTGCTTATGTTGGAGAATAGATATAATTTCTAATTCCCTGTCCACGTGTAATTTGCCTATGCCGGACTTATTTAAAACCTTGACAACAACTTCGTGTTCGAAATCAGGTGAAGTGGCCAAATAAATCTTTCCTCCGCACACTTCACCCAGTCTTCTGATTGGATTAAAGCCCAAAGTTGTAAGTGTCTCTGTCAAATACATCTTAAAGTCTAAATTTGTTTTGCTAACAGAGTAGTGACAATTATTTATAACAGATTAAGTGAACTAGACAGCTGTGCAATCGCGCAGTTATATTAACTTTGACAGGGTTGTAATGGAAAAACAGCATTCAGGACATTTCTCATGGTCACATGACGCACTACTCACATGACTACTGCAGCCAGCAAAGGTTCGAAATCTGGTGTGGCACTGACACTTGGAAACCAGAACTTTTGTGGACTCAAGGGTCAGATCAGAATGCAGAAATCTGTTTACTAACTATTGTCACGGTTCTGGTTCTGTGAACCAGACAAAACGATGAAGTTACCAAAAGAACAAGTTTAATAAAAAAAAGACTAGAACTACATACAAAACAAAACATAACATGGCATGGCATGATAACCAGAACAGACAAACACTGACTTCAATAACAGTCAAAAGACAATGGGACAGGTGACGACTTACACTCAGAACCACTTAACAACACAGGTGGAACTGCTCACACAGAGGATGAGACACAGATCAACCCAAGAAGCAAAGGCTCCTGGGACTTTTAGTTCCCGCCCCAGTCCAATGCCATTCCCATGACTCTCCACCATGTGGCGCAGGGGAGCAGGACTGTTACAACTATAGTTGCTGTAATTTTTGTCAGTAAGACAATTTTTTACATGCTTGTGAAAAAGTGAACTATATTCGCAAACCTGGCTCTTAAAATTATACAAACTCTGAAAGGGACTCGACTGGGCTTTGAACTTAAGTCTTGAACGGGTTTTCATTGTACTACCCAGGCTACACATTGCAAAATTATTCCCCACTGTGGGATACGGTATTAATGATTCACAAAATTTTTTTGTCTCATTAGGAAGCAACTGAAATATTTAATTTTTAAAACACATCTACAGCTTTAGAACAAACATCAGTGGAAATGTAAAACAAAAGAAAAAAGTATTATTAATATAATCAGTATTATGATGATTACCAAGAAAATAACTTTAGTTATCTAGTAACTTATAATATCCTCTGTGAAAGTGTACAGATGTTCAGAACAACAGTCAATCAGGTAGCATAGTATTGTCCAGAAGTAACGTAGATTACATGTGTTACTTACATGTGTTGCGCAAAGCTGCGCTCAAAAGGAGCCCTATAGAACTGTTTCATCTGCAGCTTTTGCCGCTGGAAAACTCAGTCTAATGTGGCCAAGCTGACATCATAAATGCTCTCAACATTGACATTACGTATCGGCAATTGCTTTGTCTCTGATCTGCTGGAGTCTGATGACGTTGTTCTCATGAACTATATCCACAATGAGGGTTTCTTGTGCCGCTGTAAATATGGCAACTCTTCCACCTCTATGTGGCATTCTTTCAACTACAGTAACAAATGATTTGAAACCAATAGACTGCTTTCACAGGCTTGCAAAACTATATTGTGATAAAAATAGAGTACCATACATGTTGTGTTGTCTGAATGCCCTGATAATGGTGGCCACACTGAACCTACTCAGGGTCAGCCATTGTCATGCCATGGACAATGACATGGTCAATGTTGCTCGCATCTCGTCCATAATGGCGGTGCGAGGTTGTCTTGCTCTTCCTCTTGGACCTTCTCCTCTTCTTGTTGGCCTCCTTCTGTTCCTCGTTGGCCTGCACCTCTTCTTCCATGACCAGCTCTTCTCTCTCCTGTGACTCGAATTTCTCTTCCCCTGACTCTGCCTTCATCCATTGTGTTGGTTTGGAATCTGCAGCAAACTTGCACTCTGAACTTGCTTTTATACATGTAGTCACAGCATTAGCAACAAGTGTCTTCAATTATGAGTTGTGTGTAGTGAATGATGCCAGGTGTTAATTGTGTTCAAATATTGCTGACTGTGTCAAGCATTTTGCATCTCATGAGCTTTCATTTGAGAATATGAGCAGAGTTCTTTTGCATCTTATGTTTTAGCAAGGACAAATGTGTTTAGTTATGAGAACAGAAGATTGTGTTTTGTGAATTGTGTATTCATGTGAAATGTGTTTATGATAATGGAGAATGATGGCTAGACTTGTGACTTGTGTTAAATGTGTTTAGATGACTGGTCATTTGGTTTAGGTGGGGATTGGCTTTTGTGTTTTAGCATTTGAGGAAAACTGTAATTGTAGACTGAATGGATTCATCTCTTAATAGATACTTGTGCGCTTTGAGACAGTTAAAACTGTGAAAAGCACCTTACAAATGCTCAGAACATGAACTTGAACTCAAGGCTCATTTATCAACTGCTCAGCCATTCATGCTGCAAAACATCTTCTGCTGCTATCCGCTTAACCCTGATCGTGTGAAGCAGAAGCTTCAACAGTTGAGTGCAATGAGGAGAGACTTTTAATTTGTTTAGTTCCTGCTCCAAATGTTTCACGACTGTTCTTTTACAGATCATGTAGAGCAGCACACGTCCCATATAATACAGATCAAACTTAATGCGAACTTCCGCTGTTTGGAAAATAAAAGCGTTTTTATCAAGCTTGATGCTGAGACTAAACTCTGAGAGTTTCACATTTAAATCTTTATCCAGTAAAATGTTGCTAGAGTTGATATATCCGTGAGATATTCTGACTGAGTTGTGCATGTAGTGAACCGCCTGGGTCAGCTGGAAGAACATCCTCTTGGCCTTCTGCTCGGTCAGTGGACCATTCTCTTGCACGTAATCATGAAGGTTGTTGCTCATGTACTCCATTACTATGCATGTCAAGTAAGAGTTTTTGTAAACTTTCAGCATCTTAACTATGTGCTCATGATGGAGACAAGAGATGATTTCTATTTCTTTGTCCACAAAAAATTTAAAGCACTTGTACTTGGGTAGAATTTTGACAACAACTTTGTGTTCAAATGCAGATGAAGTGGCCAAATAATCCTTTCCATAAGGACTTTCAGACAGTGTTCGAGTTGGTATAAAACCCCACTGTTTGAGCGTCTCTGTTAAACTCATTTACTTCTAGAACTTTTGAAATGATTTCCTGGCATAACCTAAATGAACTGAACAGCAGTCCAGTTCCGCACCAATATCAACTTTGTCTGGCGATTTAATGGAAAATCTGTGTGTCATTGCAAGATTCAAGCAATAATTCCCACCTGACTCTAGCGTGATCATGTGACCCAAACAAACGCCACTTTAATTATTTTCCGAGGGCTTACACCACAATCAATTGTATAATGTTCAGGCAGCAGGGTGGAGCAGTGGATAGCGCTGTGGCCTAACAACTAAGACTCGTTTAAGACTCAAGAGGATGGTTTAAGACCGGCCGGTGGCTTTCTGTTTGATGTTTTTGCGTACTCTGCATGCATGGGTGGGTTTCCTCTAGGACTAGAGTCTAGGTCTACAGTCCAGGTGCGTTTGAACAAAATGTACCATATGTGTGAGTGACTGTGAATGTGTGTACTGTATGTGACTGTATGTGTACCACTTCGATGGTTGGTAAAATCCAGGGAGGCCCAGAGTTGCTCCCTAGAAATGGAGAAATTATAGAAAATGGATGAATGTATGGAATAATAAAAGACATTCAGAATTTATTAACAATAAAATACTCTTATTATTGTAACAATGAATGACAAAATCAAAGATACACAGGTTATAAGCAAACATGTGTCAAACCTATTATAGCAAAGCTATAATCTCATAACACATATAATCTTGTGCGCTTTGAGACAGTTAAAACTGTGAAAAGCTCCTTACAAATGCTCAGAACTTGAACTTAGCAGGGAATTTCCTATTTAATAAAAAATATACATGAATGAAAATCAAGTAATATTTAAATTAGGATCAATTAGAATCATTAAGTTTGATTAGCATTTCTTTCATTATTTCAAAAGTTTGTAGAAAAACATGTTTAATTAGTCAATATACTGTAACATTTATCTGTAACATTAGCATCAAACAATTAAAAGCACTAAACAAACATTAAAAAAATTCCAATACTGGAACCTCATTTTAGAACACTATATATATTACAAACAAGTTTATTGTGGGTTCAAGTGCGAAGGACTATTTTTCCTCTCGGGTAGAGTTGTGTTTTAGGAGGGAAAAATAATGTTTACCTCTGTAAACCGTTTGGGCTTAAGCGCTCCTTTGTATTACTGAAAGGGGAGGCTGCGATAAACAAAATTCACATTTCAATACAACACATCATCTTGGGATCTATGATGTCTAATAAAAGAGGCTTTGATTATTAATGTTAGTGTTGGGGTGAATGCAATTTTAAAGGCTTTAAACGTTTAATATTGTATACGTTGAAATACGAATGAGTGTGTGTTGATCTGGTCTGAACAGAGCCTTCAGCAGACAGCATGCCATTCCCGTACCTGATAATGCTGTTATCACGATAACTTTACAAAGACTAAATAAGATGATATTTCCAGCCTAAAACTTTCCATTCTCTTTTGATTGTAATAAATAAACTTGCATCCGAGGAGACGCAGAAGCTCGTGAGATCAGAAGGAGATTGTAATGGAACTTGGTCTTGGAGTCTGAGCTCTCTCTGGTGATTTTGATTTACTATTGTGTGATTTATTTTTAATAAGTACAGCAGCTTGGGAAATGAACCTGGTTTTAAGGGTTTTAGACCCAACAGTTAGTAAAATGGTAAAATGACAAAACTGTGTTATGCAACAACTGGAACTGAAGAACCATTCCAGCCAGTAGACCCATCAGCTTACCTTGCTTATCCATTTTTTTACACTTCCGTCATTTCAGGGTCACGGGGAGCGGCCAATCTCATAATAGCTATGCAACCAATTTTACAATTGCTCTTTCTGAACACTTCCAGAAGACATGCTCCAACAAGACTTCTCAAGCGTGCCCTGGGTTTTCCTGAAAGAGGGATTGTATAGTTTGTTAAGAGACTGTGTCTTCCGCTGGTTTTCTTCTGGATCTTTCTCTTGGTCATCTTCTGGCTTTTCTTCTGGGTCGTCCAACAGGTCTCAATCGTACAAGTACAGACCAATTCAGCATCCTAAAGCGATAAAAGATCGTTTTAGATACGAGGCCAGCTGAATTTCAGCCATTCGTGGCGCAGAACCTCATCCGTAGTGAATGGTTCCGGAGGTTCTGACCTGAGCAGAAGTTTCAAGAGGTGGATACATTGCAAAGACACTGGTAACTTGTCTAATTCATAAGCATTGTGGTTAGAGTTATACTTGGGTTTTTTTACCCTGAGCATGCAGTGCAGGATAATTCCCAAATCATAGACGTCATCCTTTATGAACTGATCTTGATTTGCAGAAACAACAGAGAGGGGAACATAACCAGAGATGCTGTTGTCCAGCAGGTGGCTTTGACTAAAACCTGCAAGCTTTACATTAAAGCTGTTATCCAAAAGAATGTTGCCACAGTTGATGTCTCTATGCGCTATTTTGACAATTTTGTGTATGTAATTTACAGCCAAAGTCAGTTGTAAGAACAGTCTCTTGGTAGTTTCTTCTGTCAGTGGACCGTTCTCTTGTAGATGTTTGAGAAGGTTGTTGCTCACATAGTTCATTACAATGCAAATCATGTCAGGGTTTTCATAAATTCCCAACGTTTTAATAATGTGTTCATGCTGGAGAAGAGAAACAATTTCCAGCTCTCTGTTGAGATTTTGTTTACTTACTCCCCTGTCCAGTTTTGGTATGGAGCTACCTTCTGTCTTATTTATTACCTTAATAGCAACTTTGTCTTCAAATGCACGTGAAGAGGCCAAGTAAATGTGTCTAATTCCACCTTTGCCTATTTGTCCAACTGGTTTAAACCCCCACTTATAAAGTGTCTCTGATACATTCATCTATACAAATAACTCCCAGATTTGTGCTGTATGAGGTGACACAAATACGTGCGCATGGTAATATCAACTTTTTCAGTGACATCGTTGGAAAAACAGTCATGTGACTTCAGTGCCGTCACGTAATTTCCGCTGTAATTATTATTGTCATTTTCAGTCATATTTTCCGACTAGTACAGAGCCACTTTTTTGTGTTACTGCAAAGAGCCACATCATACACATGGGCACACATAAACATCATCCCATTCCTTCATCTTGTATGCACGCACACACACACACACACACACACACACACACACACACACACACACACGCACACACACAGACCTCTGCTCAGCCAGAATTAATGAAAATATTAACTATAAAATAAGTTATATTTTAACAGTTAAAGTGTGCATATTGCATAACGTGCATAACGTGTCATGTGAAAGCTCCTGAAGAGCCGCATGAGCCGCAAACTAGTTAAAGAGCCGCATGAGGTTCAAGAGCCACGGGTTGGTCACCCTGGACTAGTAGAATGTGGATGTAAAGTTTCCTGCTCAAACAAAAATAAAACATTTTGATTCATTTTAACATTTTAAACATTTTAACGAAACCAATGCATCGTTAATGTAATAAAAACACTGGGGTCTCTTCACTGCTGAAGAGGAACGAAAAAAGAATTGAGTTCTCTTCTGAGTCCACTAGGTTGTGAACAGCAAAAAGAACTAAACTCACTTTCCCTTTCTGGTTCACTTTAACCGAACTGAGATGTAAAGCACCCTAATTTTACTACCTGTTTGCACTAGAAAGTGTACATTTTTGTTATTGTTATTTAATTTTGGTATACTGTTAAATAAAATATACTGAAAGCAGAACATGTTACTTTTAGTAACTGTTTACGTTTGTGAAATGTATTTGTTTATTTTTGTTAATACTATTGTTTAAAACTATTTTGAATTTGAAGTGTGAGGTGTCTCTGTCACTGTCTCACAACAATATTAAAATAGTGTAGATTAATGTACAGTGCTTTATAATAATAATGTATTTTTTAGTATCCATTTCATTCATTTAACATATTTAATATTGACAGCAGCAAAAAAAAGCAGCAAAACAAAAACATTGTCACAAAAACGCAATAATAACTTTTCCTAGTAATTAGTTACTTTTATAATGATGTAACTCAATTACTAACTCAATTACTATTTTTAGAAGTAACTAGTAACTGTAACTAAATACTTTTTTAAATAACGTTCCCAACACTGGTTGTCAGTGGGGTGTGTGTGTGTGTGTGT
>CM051502.1:9226985-9264650 GCA_028031935.1 Paedocypris micromegethes
GTGTGTGTGTGTGTGTGTTACATGATCATAAAGTATGTAATTGTATTCTAAAAGTGAAAATCAATAAAATACGTAACTTGTTTGACAGTAATGACTCTGTTAGATCAACTCATTACAGTTTTTTCTCATTTCACATTTCTTCAAAGCTGCTCAACTTTTCTCTATACTTTGAATGCAAAAAAGGTTTTGTCCTAAGGATTTGTAGGTTCCATGTCCTAACACCACAAGACCCCAACGGTGGATAGGTTGAACAATGCCATTACAGTAAACTGAGGGAAATTCAGTCGAAGACCTTTGAGGACGGAAGTGTCAGTCTCTTCTGCTGTCAATTATGTCCTCAAGCGCAACAGACTGCACATATAACAGGGCATGCTAATGCGCATTATTTCTGTTTTGTCTTTTTGTTTAGGTTTTCTGTTTTTGCAAGACACATTTATCCTACAGTGAACAATATATTTTTATTTCTCCAGCTTCGTATTTTTTGTGTAGTGTAGTGTTTTTTATTATTTCATTATTGTGTATGTGTAGTGTTTAATGACTGCTTAAAATTTTATATAGAAGTATTAAAGAAAATAATCAGTGATTCTCAATTTGGTTGACTCGAGACACAATTTAAATTAGTTCAAGACTTAGTTCAGTTTTGAGCACAGATTGAACTGTATGGAGATGAAAGGTTGATTTAGCAAGAAGAGGTTGTGACGAAAGTCTGACATTTTGTGAATGTAGATTGAAAATTGGGTTTTGTCTCCAGGGTTTAGAGAAAAGGTGAGTAGCTTTGAGTGATTGAGAAAAACTGTAAAAGTATTTATCTGCACTAGTTTCCAGATCTTCGGATTGTTCTGATGTTTGGATTCTCCAGCCTCCCTCATGCTAAGACCATGGACAAGAACATACTCAATGACAGTAGCTTTGATTTTTATTGTTCTCATCAAAGATCTGTACGATCTGAACATTTTACACTTGTCATTTTTACAAAGACTAGGCAAAGTGACTTCAAAGACACAGATGTTTCACACCTTGACTGACAATGTCACAAATTATACATTGTTTGAATTTTACGTTTTGGCCAAGGCATTAATACTACTAGTAGTATTTATAAATTATCTTTTTTTTTTTTTTTTTGAAAAAGTTTATTTAATGGTTATGTAATTTTTACATTTTATTGTTTATTGTTATGTTTATCACACTTAAACTTAAATTAAAACCCACAACTGAAACTCCATTACCCAGTCTTGCGCTGCTTAAGTCTACCACAATCTACTTTTAACTTTCAAATGGCTCCAATTGATTTTAATGAGCGTGTTTTATGAGACATGGGCGGGTGAGGGGCGTCATTACACTCCTGGCCTGTTTGAAGGTACAGGGCCTGTTAGTTGACCTGACTCTGACCCTCTCGGAGTGAAGTTAGCCTGACTGTGGCCTTTCCACACCATTGCAAAATGGCAGATTCTCAGTGTAAGGGGCCATATAGGGGAGTTTGTGACGGCTGGCGTTCAGTCACAACTGTAAGTGATTTACACTTGAATTCAGTTCTGTATCTATAGTGGGCGTAGTAGGTTGAGCTGTGTAACGGCCGGAATGGTAATATACCTTTAAAACATCGTGGCCGCAGTGACGTGGTGACGTCAGACCCAGAACGAGGAGACGAGCATGCTCCGATGCCGTTTGGTCCAATCTTTGTTTTGCTTTTGTTTTATTCATTGTTTTGTAACGCTCTCCAACGGGTTGCACGGACAGGAAACAACACTGCCCATTAAAGATATTTGTGAGTTTCCCATCCTCTGCCTTTTTACTTTGGCGAATTCCCGTGGCAAATCTGGGACGGCGTTACAGCTGTTACACTGCAAAAAGGACCAGTTACAGACTGAAGCTTAAGGGAGGTTGGGCATTCATCTGTGCTTGCGTGGGTAATTCCTCAGGTCTCCGGTGCCCTCCCACAATTCAAAAACACGCATTTAGGAGAATTGTAGTCTGGATAAGTGTCTATTGGGGTGAAAAAGTGTGTTGCGTTCTTTGATTGTCTTGCCATTAATCAAGGGCTGTGTTTTGTCTTCAGTCCCAGAGTTGTGGGAATTGGCTCCTGCTTCCAGTGACCCAGTAAACAACACCAAAAATGGAAGGTTTAGTAGTACAACAAGAGCTGTTTCTCTCTAGGTTTATTTCCTATTATTTCCTATATTCAAGTTTGTTTCCTAGTCTCTGTCTCTTTCTGTGGCTCATTGAACACAGTCAGACACTGTTACAATAATCTAATATTCTGTTTGTTTCCCACAACTGCTTAAAGGTCTGAGACAGTGAAAGGCGCTTCTGTTGCAGTTCTGGTCCAGGGGTAGGGAGTAGAACCTGCTACCCAGATGTTGCAGGTCGGAATCCTAGTCCGATGGGCTCTACTTGAACGAGACACTGACCCCCACACGCCCCCACCAGCTTAATGCTACCCATAGCTCCGGGTTGATGTGTGTCACTTCACTGTGTATAACTTTAATGTAGAGGTTAAATGCAGAGAACGTTCCCGGTCCCTGTTACGGTCCCTAGTGAATATTTAGACAAACTCGCCACACTTTGCTTTATAATGATTAAGATAAAATGAACATATTAACTGTTTTAGTTAACTCTTCAGAACTGGTCGTTCACATTTCAGACTGGCACTCATATCATAGAGCCAGGTGGTTTTCTGAGCAGCCCCTCCATATGGAGGCCTTTTGTTTGCCTCTGTCACTCTGTCTCTCTCATTCCCAATCTCTTGCTTTGCCGTTTACGTCTTGAAAAGGTTCCAAGAGTTGACAGTTCTTTGGGCCAGAGCAGACGCTTGTGTTGAACTCATATAGAGTGAAACCGTCCATCCCGAATGCTAATGAAAAGCAGATGTTGGAGGTCTATGATGGTCTACGCTGGTGTGTGTTTTCATGTTTGCCCCCTCAGCACTGACCGTGCTGGACGTCCTAGCATCTGATAGGATGGCGCTTATTAAGAGATTTTATGCAGACTGCGTGGTGCTGCAAGCCCAGGGAGTTCACTGTGAGTTGACCATCTGGATGCACTGGTGGAGATTCGTACCGGCAGCGCAAGCGAGCCAAGGATCTAGAGCCACACTTCACTTACTAATTATTCACAGCAGTAAATCTCTTGTCTCTGCGGCTCATATTTCATTGAGCAATATGTTTCACTTCAGCGTTTTTCTCTTTTTGATTGCGACGTTTGGATCTGAGCTGGTTGTTCTGAGCAAATGTTCTGCCGTAGCAAAACCTCGGTGTCGGTGCGCGTATTGCTTTGCAAGTCACGTGACCGATACAGAAACTGTTTCGCTCAGACCGTGACGCGGCAAACTGTGTTTATAAGAAGAAGCGCATCTGTCTGACAACAGGACGCATCGACCAAAAAGCATCTCCCATCTCTTGAGGTTCATTGTGATGAGAATCTTTATAATTTGTTTTGATAATTTGTTAAAAGAAGGTTTGTTCGCAAAACTTTTTTGAAGTATAAACCGCGTCTTTTTATGCTTTTCCCGACGGAGAGATAATGACAATTTACAGTGAATCAACTATTATACCATAATACAATAGCCAAATCATGAATATTACTCGAAGAACATAGAGTATCTGACGTAGCCTCATCACACAAAGTTTCTCACCTTTTCTCCAAGTTTTCAAACACGTTTCAAATAATTTATTTGATTAAATGTATCATGGTGTTTAACTCCAACAATGTCTGAATAGTTTGGTTCATTTTGCGTCTTTTCCTTGCCTCTTGCTTCCACATTGTAAAAATGTTTGTAATAGCTTTTTTTTTTGTCTGTCCTGACCTCATCAATATTCCTTGTTACGATTTGTTACAGTATTTGGGATAATGCTTTGAGAATTAGCTTCTTGCTTTTATAGCTGAAAAAAACTTATCCAACAGATAATAACTTGCTCTGGTTGAGAAGAATTCAATAGTGCTGTATATTAAAAGCTAGCAAAGTCTAGCTGTTCTCTTATTATAAATAAATATACTCAAACCAGCCATTGCTGTTTGCAGCTGTATATTAACTTAAAAGTGCTACACTGTTTTTGCCTGAACCCCTGATTAATTGCTGCAGTGTTTTGGGTGTGTGTGTGTGTGTGTGTGTGTGTGTGTGAACAGGTTTAATGGGCTGTGTATGGGGGGCTGGGGGTGTTTCTCTTGAACTGGTGATGGTGGGAGGAAGTGTGTAGATTTATGGCGAGGCTGATTACCCTCTCTCTTTGCTTCACAGTGGCGGAATAGTAAAGGTAGTGAGACGCACTAAATCACTCCAGACATTGTGGCCCTGCACTTGGCATTGATCCTGAAGAAATCAGTCAGTGAGAGGTGTCTAAATTTGTCTTCAAAATGGGATTTTTGGATCCTCATACATTTACTCTGACCAGATCAGTGTCAGGCGGCTTCACTACTAGCTCCTGATTAGGTTAGTGCAGTTAGTATAAACTCAATGTGAATTGTAACATCTCAGTGATGTTATGAAATGATTGAATACATTAATTGTGAATTACATTCAGTATTGAAAATAGACACACAATTCACACTTCAATAAAAATTAGTGCTGTCAAACGATTACTTTTTTTACCTGGTTAATCGCACTTCCCTGTCCAAATTAATCGCGATTAAAAGACTGAAGCTTGTAATATTGGATATTAAGGTGTAATATGTAAATTAATGTAAACTAAATAAACACTAATTTAAATACTGTAAAATAATTTGGTATAATTTTGTTCAATCTGCAATGTATTGTATTTGTTTTTTAAGCCTCCGAGGTCGAGTCACACTTTTTTCAAGATAAAACACACATAAAAAGTCAATTTTGGTCTTACATATAATTGTTATCCATCAATTGAAAGTTTGAAGTACATGTTTTTTTTAGGTTACACCAGTAGTTCTCAAAGCGCGGGGCGCAACGCCAGGGGCGGCGCACAGGCACTGCAGGGGGTCGCGGACCATCAGGAGAAATTTAAAAAGAAACCAGTAAACTATATAGTTACGTATGTAACTCCGGTTCCCTGAGAGATGGGAACGGATGACACCACAGATGGGGAACAACGTTTCCTGACAAAACAAGTGAAGCAATAGAATGACGCAGTAATAACTGCAGCCAATGGCGACAGAGCGCCGCCCCTTGGGCGTGGCCAAGCTCGCCCAAGCAACCGCTCAAGCCGCCATTTCCTCAGTACAATGAATGAACGACAGGAGAGCCTCCCCAACCACCCCTACTCCTATCGCCCCCCTTGCGGCAACCTATGTGGTGTCATCCGTTCCCATCTCTCAGGGAACCGGAGTTACATACGTAACTATATAGTTCCCTATCGAGTGTTCACTACTGACACCACAGATGGGGACGAATACAATCCCCGCCGCAAGGGGGCCGGGCACCGAGCCAGCACCATGACTCGAGAGTCCATGGCCAAAACCCGCACCACGTCCATCCAAAGCATCCTGCCCCTACGCCCCGGCTCCGCCGGAACGAGGCTATCGTCCCGATTCTGCAGCAACACATGCGGCGCAAACGAAACGACATCCAGGTTATAAAACCTAGCGAAGGTGTCCTCAGACGCCCAACCAGCGGCCCTGCAGATGTCCTGCAGTGACATGCCCCGCACCCATCCCCAAGACGCCGCCAGCGCTCTTGTGGAATGAGCCCGAACGCCATCCGGACAATGTTGACCCCGCAACACATACGACCGCTTTATAGCGTCGACAATCCAATGCGACACCGCTGCTTAGACAACGGCTTCCCTTTTCGCACCCGAGTGACACACGAACAACTGGTCGGATTGACGAAAACCCGCCGTTCTGTTCACGTACACCCTCAACGCCCGCACTGGACACAAAAGCGAACTCCCCGCACCGAATGCACGGACAGTAACCACCTGGTCCGAAAACGGCGTAGACAAAACCTTGGGGACATAGCCCTGTCTAGGAACCAGTCTCACCACGCAATCGTTCTCACCGAACGACAGGCACGAAGGATCAACAGAGAAAGCGTGCAAGTCACCAACCCGCTTCCCGCAAGCCAACGCCAGCAGGAAAGCAGTCTTGGCCGACAAAACGCCAGACTACAGTCCGCCAACGGTTCAAAAGGCGCCTCCGACAACGCCTCCAGAACCAAGGTCAGGCTCCACAAGGGGGCCAACCGAGAACGAGCCGGTCTCAGACGCCTCGCCCCTCTAAGGAACCCGGCCACCAATCTATGCCTGCCCAACGGGCGGCCTTCAAAGTCGCCCCTATGTGCTGACACAGCCGCGACGTACACCTTCAGCGTAGAAGGGGAACCCCCACCTTCAAGCCGGTGCTGCAAGAACGACAAGACAGCGTGGAACCCGCAAGCCCGCGGGTCCAGACCCGCCGTCTCGCACCATCTCACGAACACGCGCCACTTACACGCGTACAGCCTGCGCGTAGAAGAGGCCCTCGCCTCCTCCACAGTCTCGAGCGCCCGGCGCTCCAAGGACCGCGCTAGGAGGGGACCACCTTCCACACATGGAGTTTCCACAGCTCGGGCTGCGGGTGCCAAATCGAACCCCCCGCCTGCGTAAGAAGATCCCCCCTGAGCGGGATCTCCCACGGGGGGCCGCACGACATCCCTACCAGCTCTGGAAACCAGGCTTGTTTCGTCCAGTAGGGCGCCACCAATAGGACAGCGTCCTCCTGCAGCCGAATCCGCTCCAACAACACCGGAATGACCTTCACCGGCGGAAAAGCGAACTTCAGACCGCTGGGCCAGACCGACGAGAGTGCATCCCCCTCCAGAGGAGCCTCCGTCAGTGAGAAAAACAGCGCGCAATGAGCGTTCTCCTTCGAAGCGAACAGATCGACCCGAGCCTCTCCGAAGCGCTCCCAAATGAGACGAACCGTCTGGGGGTGTAACCTCCACTCCCCATGGACAATACCGCCCCTTGACAGGAGATCCGGCCCCACGTTCACCTTCCCCGGGACGTGGATGGCCTTCAACGACAGAAGCTCCTCGTCTGCCCATAGCAGAAGCTCCCTGGCGCCACGGTGCAGGGCCCTCGACCTCACACCACCCTGGCGATTCAGGTAAGACACCACCGCCGTGTTGGTGCGGCCTAGTCCCTGGCAGGTCTTCCGCGTGGCCTCCAGCGTGTGGTCCAAGACACGCAGAAGGCGGGGCAGCAGTTGAGGGTCGTCGTCGCCCGACTGGATCCGACGAGTGAGGCTAGCCGCCAACACGAGCAGGGCCCCCTGCGAGTGGAGCGCGGCAGCCGCGTGGCCTCCAGCGGCGAAAGCCTTGTCCGCGACCGCCGCGGTCACGCGGCAAGGCTTAGACGGCAGGAGGGTGTTGCCCCAATGCGAGTTGGGGCAAAGCTGGGAAGCCATGCCAGGATCAATCCGCGGGATCCTGGTATAAGCAGAATCCTCAGCCTTGTCCACTGTAGTTAACATAGGGGAGCCCGCTGGGCGCGCGCGGGCCGAGTAGGGGGCTCCCTAAGAGCGTGTTAGCTCTCTGTGGATCTCCGGGAAGAAAGGGGCCGCCCTGAGACGCGTGGCTTGGGCGCCCAACCTGGTCTTGGATCCATCCAGCCAGGAGTCCACCGGAGCCGCGGGGGCCTGCCACTCGAGGCCCATGAGAGACACGGCCTCGGATAGGCAGTCCGCGAGGTCGTCGTCGGAGAGCACGCGGTCGACGCCCGGCGCCGCGTGCTCGCGGAACCCCGACTGAGACGCCGTGGTCGAAAGCGCGTCATCGTCGTCGCCGCCGCCGTCTCCGTCGTCGTCGTCGTCGAGGCGCCGGACCGCGTGGTCACCCTCAGCCGGAAAATACCCTCCACTCACCGCATCGTGCCGCGACAGGCCCGCCAGGTCCATCTGTGAGCCCCAGGAGAGAAGTCGCGGCTCCTTGGCTTGAACGCAGGGAAGAGGAGGTGAGGAAGGGCGGCCATCCGCCTGCCTGACGATCTCGATCCGGCGCCACAGGGTGCCCACCGACAGCTCTCTACAGTCGCGACACTCGGCGGATCTGTCGAGAGCGCGTGTCGCGTGGGCAAGCCCCAAACACGCGATGCATTCGGCGTGGGTGTCGTCGGCCTCGACGGGACCCCCGCATCGCGTACAACTTCTATTCCCGGGCCGAGCCGTCGCTCCACGGGAGAGGAACGACTCAAGCCCGGGGCCTCTAGCATCCTCCATAGCTACGCTATATAGCTAATCGCTAAGCTACGCCAGAGACAAGCGTCTCGCTATGCTCACTGTTCGTGAAGAAAATTGTACTGAGGAAATGGCGGCTTGAGCGGTTGCTTGGGCGAGCTTGGCCACGCCCAAGGGGCGGCGCTCTGTCGCCATTGGCTGCAGTTATTACTGCGTCATTCTATTGCTTCACTTGTTTTGTCAGGAAACGTTGTTCCCCATCTGTGGTGTCAGTAGTGAACACTCGATAGGGAACAGCCAAAGAAGGTAGAGTTGGAGATTAATGATGGGAAGTTCGATTCTTTTAACTGACGCGTCGGGATGCGAGAAAGTGAATGATTCATTTCGAGTCATTCGATCATTTTTTTACTGAATGCGGCGCTGTCTATTTGAACAAATTGCGGATGATTCTTCTCGCTACAGTCACGTCAAAAACGAATCGATCACTGAAGAGACTCGTTCATCCCAACTCCCGAGTCATAAAAATATTGTTCATTTCGAACGAATCATTCACGAACCGATCCGTTTGTAAGCGGCGGGCGCTTTCACATCTGCCACTTTCGATTGCATCGCACCAGAGTTCGTTTCGCTGTTTGTAACGATTCGTTTGGGCAGGTGTGAAGCTGCAATCGAACTCGGTGCCGCACCAAAAGCGGATCAAACAAGCGCACCGAGACCGCTTAAAGAGCTGGTTCCCCTCGCGCTGCTTCCAAACGAATTTAGTGGTAAGAACACGGTCCCAACTCCTGAAGTGAAGTGCTCGTCTCTCTCAAAATGTAAATGTTTGTGTGTGCTTGTGTATTACACTGTCAATGTGTATTTGGTCAATTGCATTTTTCTTGTGCTCTTCTTCTTGTATCTTGTTATATTTAAACAGTTTCTTGCCTTCTATATTTTGGACCATATTTTAATATATGGTTGTTTTTTATTTTGTACAAGAGCAATGAGTGTGAACTGACCAAAATGCTAGAAAAATGCAACAATGGATAATTTATTGCCCTTGGTCCAGACCAACTGAACAGAATCACAAGTGTGAAAGCAGCCTAAAATTTAAGAGAAAAGCCACTGAAGTCGGACAGACTCAGGCAGGGCATTCAAAAGTTAAATACGGAAAATATGACAAATAAAAATAAGCAAAATTGTCTCTCTTCTTCACTGAGGAAGAAAGACCGATGTGTGTCCTGAGCCTTAAAACGCTAGTAGCAGACAGAATGAGACCCGCAAAAAAAGGAAGCTGCATCAAGACACTTTTCAAGTGATGCAGGTGTTTTTATCTACTGCAAGTTGTTCAGATTTTTAAAAATTAATTAATTTGTTTATGTGTGTAGTAGAGAATTTTTTTGGTAGTTTGAGGTGAATTGTTTTTCTGTGTGTGGGTGGGGGGTGTTGTGGGGTCCGCAAGATTTTCCTATAGGTTTAAAGGGTGGCGCGACCAAAAAAGTTTGAGAACCACTGGGTTACACTCTTAATAAAAACAGGACGTTGTTTTTTTTTTGTAAAAATAATAATATTAATGAAACTAAAACGTGAAGCGTGTTTTGCCTTCTCTTTGTCAGCTGAACACGAACTGTAACTTAATAAATATTTATCACTCTAATATGAAACAAAGTTATTTGCAGTTGAAAAGACAAACTGTGTCTGTGCTGAGAGGCGAAAAAACTCAATGACTGCCCGCTGCTGATCTTACAGTTTTTCTCAAATGCTAAAACACATTTCACAAATTAAATTTGTAAATTTGGGTTCCTTGGCTGGAAATCTTGGGCTTAATATGGACTCAAACCTTAAATTTGAAAGCCAGATCCGGGCTGTTGTTAAATCAAGCTTTTTTCATCTGAGGCAACTGAGCAAAATCAAGCCAGTTGTGTAAAAACAGCATTTTTAGACCTTAATCCACGCATTTGTAACCTCTAGACTCGACTACTGCAATGCACTTTATTTTGGTCTAAATCAGTCACTCATCTCTCGGCTTCAGCTGGTTCAAAATGCTGCTGCACGCCTTTTAACCAGTACACGCAAACGTGAACACATCACTCCAATTTTATATTCCCTACACTGGCTGCCCGTACGATTCCGGATCCATTTTAAACTTCTGTTACTTGTTTTTAAATGTTTAAATGATGCTGCTCCTCTGTACCTCTCTGAGCTTCTCCATCCGTCTACACCAGCACGGTCACTCAGGTCAGCAGACCGGCTGCTCTCGTACCTGTGACCAAGCGGAAGCTCAGAGGGGACGGAGCCTTTGCAGTGGCAGCTCCGAAACTCTGGAACGAGCTGCCGCTGAACATCAGACTTGCCTCATCTCTGCCCAATTTTAAATCCCTGCTCAAGACGCACCCGTCTCTCAATGGCTTTTAGTACTGTCTGAGTGTATCCGGTGTTTTACTCTTTTAACTATGAAATCATTTTCTATGCTCTGTATTGTTTTTTTTCTCTTCTAAATGTGTTTTTATCGTTTAAGACCTTTTATCTGTGAAGCACTTTGTTTCAACATGGTTGATTTTAAAGGGCTAAACAAACTAATAAACTAAACTAAACTAAACTAAATGTTCCCCAATGTCTAAACACAACACCCGTTTCTAAAGCTACATAAACACAACCACACCTTCTCACTTCAAAACTCAAACCTTCACAACAAAAGAGCAGCTCGAAACATTCAAAAGTTTAAACACAATACACATCATTGCACACTACAGCAAAACAACTGAAAACACAATTCTCGGTTTGTGAGAAGGTTCCTTGATTCATAACCGCCAATGCATATTCGTAGAAAATTTACAGTAATGGAAAGTTAGAAATCTTAGATTTCTGCAGAGGATTAGGCATTTAGATTTTGAGTTTGCCATGAGGAGTATATATCTACAGAAAATACTGCATGTACACTACTGTAACAACTCAATGCAAAAACAGAATTTATGCGCACAACAGTACTCTTGAAAACATGATCAAGCTGTGAAGTCCTTTTATTTACGTTATTCACACCACACACACCACAATCACAGTGCGGCATCATGTCACTGAACTTCGCCTTCGTTAATTTGTATGGTATCACAGTCAGGAGAGGACACAGAAATTGGTTTAATGATTGAAGTACAGTCTATAGTTGTAGTAGTAAGATAAATATAATAAGTAGGCACAGGGGGTGTAGTCACATGACTAACATGATTTGTAGACACACTCTGAATTAGCGCATGCTTGCTAAAGTGCAAGTTCGGGTTCTGTTCCCAGGCCATGCACTTATCAGGAGTCAATATACAAACATATATGCCCCTATACTTTTGACATATGATAATGATATCCATGTGCAAAGCAACAGACTTGCAGTATCTTTAGAGCTGCTGGATGAGCTGCTCGGTGAGTAGTGAGCAAGCTCTCCAGATCGCACCAGTTGTTGTTATAACCTCTGACTTTGTACTCATCTGTTTTTATGACTCAGGTTTGTTGTAAAGCAGTGGTTCCCAACCTTTTTGTTGTCGCAGACCGGTCAACATTTGATATTTTTACCACAGCCCGGTGAAAAAAATGCAAATTTCATTTAGTTTTTAACATAAAATAGCATTCTATTTCTATTTAAACATGGAGTCAAAATAAAAAACAAAACAGTTTTACCAAAGGATTAATATAAAGTAATTTAACATTTTAATATGGTACAGTACTTACTTTATGGTATTTAAAGTTTCTTTTTATTTTCTATATATTTATATAAAATGTCAGACAAGACTTTGAACAAGACAGTTCTACTGCTTAAAAACGAAAAAAGGCTGCATTTTCGTTCTAAAAACCCGATGCATTTCTTTTTCAACTTGCATGTCTTCTTCGCGTGCGCGGTCGAGCGGAATCACAAGTACCATAAGAAATATTAAGATTGTTCTATTAGCATTAAGACATATATTTATAATGTTGTTAATATTTTACAGATTTTACACGTTTTAAAATATTGATTTGTATTTTTTGGTCTTCTGCAATTGAATCTCCTTATCAATATCTACACCTGGTATTAGACAATTATTAAATGTTTTTATTTTCGCAAAATGTTAATGTATTTGCTTAGAAACTAATTTAAATAGTTTGTTGTTTATGTCTTTGCCCTTTGCTTATGTAGTCTGTTGTGTATTTTACTTTTTATTTATGAGTGTGTTTTGACATGGAAAGCAATTTTTGTAAGAATATCTTAATTGTTGTTAAAAAAAAAAAAAAAAACAGGAACAATTCACAGGATTTTCATTTTCTAAAATATTTGTAACTACAATCCTCCGGCTACAGCCAATGGGTCTTTCTTTATCATTGCCTGGTAATTGCAACGGGTCGTTGCGAAGTGCCGGCAGTCAGAGTCCACCCGAGCTGGGCCCCTCCGTCAGGCAGCGCTGCTCGGCCGCTGAAGGAAGGCAAAGCGGGAGAGAGGCGCGAGCGCTCCCGCGGAGTTACAAACTAGATGGAGCTGATGGAAGTGGAGAGACTTTAGTCACATCAAGAAAGTCTGACAGCTGAGAGCTGCTTGAGTCTGACAGCGCTTCCGACTGGATTTTATAAGGTTTTCGCTGGAGAACATTTTCCAACATCTGAAATAGGAGGAATAAAGCAGCTGGCATGCGCTAGTATGGAAACCAAGCCGTTCTTGTCTCTAGGTGAGTTTATCTGCGGGGAAATGTGGTTTCTATTACCACCGCGCCAGTGTCATTCAGGGGGGAAAAGCAGCGACCAGGATTTGCACGGAAACGCGTGGATTTTATACAAATCTTCTCTGTGATGCTTTTAAACTTAATGTGTGTAAGTGAACGCTTGTGACACCTTTTCATAGCACCAAAAAAGACAACGCGATTATTGTTGTTACAAGTTCATTATGCAATTGTTATCACTAGAAATGGTTTGCTGGTTTTCAATGGAGAAAACTGTAAGAGCGCCAGAGACTTGAATTATAATTTGAACCGAGATGTTTGTTTTTGTTTGTAATGTAAGATCAAGTGATAATACGAACTAATGTGTGTTATTATTATTATTATTATTATCATTATCAACATAATAATTATTATTATAATTTGTTTGATTTATTATTATATATTATATTTTTTTTATTAAAACGTGTTATATATATATATATATATATATATATATATATATATATATATATATATATATATATATATATAAATAAACACACAATATACATATAAAATGTTTTTGTTTATATTGTATGCATTGCTTTTTGGAATACATAGAAGTGATGTTGAAGCTGTGACATCTAATAACTAGCTAATCACTCGCTCACTGAACTGATTGGAAACCACCGATATTTCAATAATTCTTACAATAATAGCTCATGCGTCTTGGAATGGAGAAGCGTGTGCAAACTTGCATTTGAACTGAATCCTGTTTATTTTCCAAACCACCAACATGGTGGGATTACAATAAACGACCGGTTGTAAACCACTGTGTCGGATTGCACCGGCATTCCTAAATGTTTCTCCCAGTTCTCTGGGAACCACAACCTTCTCTTGAAGCGTCCCAAGTCCATGAGCAGTGAGAAATAGAGGGTGCCTTTGTGAGCAATCAGTGTGTGGGGGGCGTAGGGAAGCCGGACCCCCAATAAAAAACGAAGCAGTTTAGTTTACGGCAGTGCAGTTTTGTGTTTCTGAAGAGGTGGCTGGTCCTTTGTGAACGTCTGCAGCTGTCAGTTTTATAAGTGCAGCTTTAAAGGAAAAGTGAATTGCTTGAATTGCCAGTGTGTCCCTCTCACCCTCTCAATCTTGAAGACCCTCAGACTTGGAGACTCACAGTCGCAGAGACCCTGTCCTGGAGACACAGTCCGTGAGACCCTCAGTTGTGGAGACCCACAGTCTCAAGCCCTCAGTTCTTGAGACCCTCAGTCCAAAAGACCTTCAGACCTAGAGACCCTAAGTCTCAGAGACAGGCCTATGGACACTCAGTCTTAGAGAACATCAGTCCTGGAGAGACCCTCTCCATACGAGGCAACACTGAGGGTCAATCATTTGTCTGAATGCTCCGGTTCTGCGACGTGTTCACCAGTGGACACACTCGTCAATGTGTGTGTGTGTGTGTTGTTTGCACTCTCACTGTTGTACAGACGGGGGGATCTTTGGGAGGTCTAAAATTTGCTGTCATTCATTGGCTTGTGCGTGGTTCTATTGATTTTTTTTGGTACGGTACCACTGCAGTGTAGCATTTGGGTTGTGTAAATGTGTCCAGTGCGTCCAGTGAGCCTTGTAACAAATTCCCTTTAACCGAAATAAATGTTAATGTACTATCAGCTGTGGTTTTAATCAAAGTATTGTATTGTAATGTTCCTTACTGTTTTTTTCGTTGTCAATTTGCGAAACAATTTTGTGTGTTACATTGTAAAACTATCAGCACTTTGCTGTTAATTCAAAAAGAAACTGTATTTAGCTGTAAACATTGTAATTTTTCGGCATAATTTCATGGTTCCGCTGGTTTACACGTGAAACGATACTTGAAGCTAAAAATGGATTACAACGGATTCCTGGTTATTATTCAAATCATTTAAGGCACGGATCATGTGAACTGTACAGTGTGTGTGTGTGTGTGTGTGGGTTGTTTTTGTAGTGTGAACATGTGGTGTGTTAATGTGTGTGTGTTTTCTGTAGCGTTTGTATGTGTGCTGGGTTTGTTTGCATGTGTGCCTGTAGTGAGTGTAGCGTGTGTGCATGCATTGTGTGTGTCTGTCGAATGTCTATGGCAAGTGCTTGAGTATGTGTGTGCATGTCAATGTGTCTGTATGGTGTGTTTTAGCATCTGTTTGTTATATGTGTGAATGGTGTGTTTCAGCATTTGTGTATGTATAGTGTGTGTGTGTGCACATGTGTGAGTCTTGAATGTTTCAGTAGCCCCTTTCACACATACAGACATTCCTGGCAAATACCGGTATTTTGCCTGCACGCACGTGTGTGAACAGACAAATGCCGGGAAATTCGTTCCGGGAATGTTCCGGCACGGATAGTAGTAACGTTCCCGGTATCTTGCCGGCATTCTGCTGTGTGTGAAAGCGAAACGGAAGATTCCCGGGAAAGTGCGCCGAAGTTCCGAGCGCGCTGACGTCACCCACTGCTCTGAGCCAATCAGAACATTTTGGCGTGGGTCACGTGCTCAATTCTCGCGCAGTCATTTCGCGCTTTCGCGGGTCTAGCCGTTCAAAAGGTTCCGCCGGTTGATGATGTCACAAAATATTCACTCATCGCTGTTTACAGAAATCACAGTCGGAAATTGTTTTAGGTGTTTGAGTTAAAGGAACTTTAGTTCCTAATGCCTTTAGCTGTTTTATGTGTTTCGGTTCAACCAGTAAAGACATTTGAGATTGTGCAAGTTAAAACATAAACTAATGTACACCTTCACTGACTGTAAATATTGGCCAGAAAAATAGTACTGTATATACTTTGCTTTCTTTCTAAAGCTCTCAGAAGGATTTATTACTGGACACATGTGGAACAGTCAGTAATTCAGCAAGGTTCTGATAGAGATATATATCTTGCCTTTCTTGTCTCATGAGAGAAACAAATTTAAACAACACGAGTAGAATCCATTAACCAGTAATGTAGGTTCAAGCGATACTCAGACAGGTGTTACAACTTTGATGGACGCGTGGAATCAATTTGTATTTTTAGATTTGTTGTAGTAATTTTGCTCTGAGCCAATCAGAACATTCTGGCGTGGGTCACGTGCTCAATTCTCACGCCGTCATTTCGCGCTTTCACGTGTCTAGCCGTTCAAAAGGTTCCGCCGGTTGATGATGTCACAAAATATTCACTCGTCGCTGTTTACAGAAATCACAGTCGGAAATGTCCTCCAACAGCGAAATCAAAGCACCTATAATAATTCGGGCGGATGAAGACATTTGTTACCAAATTAAAGGAACAGTTAGTGGAACTCTTAAAGGAACTCTTATGAAACAATTACCCACGTTATTCATGTTTACAAAGGCGCAGCTGTTTAAAGCGTGTCGCCAGTTGATGATGTCACCGACAATACTGGGATTTTGAAACCGCTGTGTGAAAGGTTCTTTTCCGTTAAAATACAGGAATGACAGCACTTGTGTGAACAGTCTTTACCAATAAAAGTCATTCTGGTATTTTTCCTACATTGTACTAGCATTGCTGTGTGAAAGGGGCTAGTGTCAGCGTCAGCTCGCAGCCAGTGTAATTACGGTATCTGATGCGTCAATGTCGCTCTTTGTTTCTGGGCGCTGATGGCGAGCTAATGAGAAGAGCAGCTGTCTAATTACCAGGTGGAAACACATGAGCTCATCAGACGTTGCTCGAGGAACTCCAGGTCTGTTCCGCTGCACGAGATCTCGGAGGATGCAGCTGTCGATGACCCGCTCGGAGTTTGCAAGGTCTTCCTGTGCTTGCGTGGGTTTCCTCTGGGTCTCCGTTGGTCTCCCAAAGTTTGGGAGTCTGGAAAATAGTTTGGAGTCCCACTGTGTGATTGATTGGCCACAGTACCACTTTTAGACCAAGAGTTGCTTCAGCTCCCCATGACCCGGAAATAGAGAAGCTGAGTATGGAGTGGGAGCTTGAACTCATGTGGCAATCAGATAAAAAGGGTAAGCAGTAAAAGAGAAGTACAAAAGAGCCGAGTGCAATAGTGCAGAAATGATTTGGTTCCAAAAAAATTGATGGAGTTGCCGAAGTTTTGTAGCCTGATCCTGTTCTAAATCAGGAAGTGGAGCCATCTAGTTATGAAGAGAGCAATGATGCTCTTTTTGATGGAGCTATGTTGCTGAGTTTCCAGAGAAGATTGTGATGCTGTTACTTCTTTAGGATGTTCTCTGTTGATGGAGAACTTGAGCCGATTGGTTACCAGGTATATGTGGATGATCAAGGTGGATGCTGCAAACAGATCTTTTTATTTGTTTGAGAAGGTCACTACCATCTCTTTGGTTTTCTTACTGTTCATTTCCAAATGAAACCACATGGAGAACATAAACACAGTGGAGCACAACAGCAGAGACAACAGAACTGTGTCGTCTGCCTACTTCACCATCGGTGGCCTACTTCACCAACCAGCTGAGGTCCTGGAGGACGGACGACAGAATAGTGTATTCAATCCTGTACTGTTGCTTCATTTCCATGATTTCAGTCACACTAATGCTTATTTTTATCTGAATATATTTTGAATTAACAACACAACAGTAATATGTGTAAAACATTAAATAAACAAAAATTCTATTCTAAACAATTATGAACAAATGTATTGGGATCATTATTTGTATGCATTCTTTTAGCAATACATAATAATAATAATAATAATAATAATACAATGAATCTAAAAATAAATAATTTGCAACAATAATCTTTTAATTGTTTTAGGTGTTTGAGTTAAAGGAACTTTAGTTCCTAATGCCTGTAGCTGTTTTATGTGTTTCGGTTCAGCCAGTAAAGACATTTGAGACTGTGCAAGTTAAAACATAAACTAATGTACACCTTCACTGACTGTAAATACTGGCCAGAAAAATAGTACTGTATATACTTTGCTTTCTTTCTAAAGCTCTCAGAAGGATTTATTACTGGACACATGTGGAACAGTCAGTAATTCAGCAAGGTTCTGATAGAGATATATATCTTGCCTTTCTTGTCTCACGAGAGAAACATGTTTAAACAACACGAGTAGAATCCATTAACCAGTAATGTAGGTTCAAGCGATACTCAGACAGGTGTTACAACTTTGATGGACGCGTGGAATCAAATTGTATTTTTAGATTTGTTGCAGTAATTTTGTCTAGATGTTGTGCATCGGATTCCTCATGATTTCTGGTAACTCGGGTTCATGAAGATTCACGGCCTGTATCCCTCATTTAATTGTGGGGACTGTTTTTGCTTTTTTATGTTGCCCAAAGTGACCGCACAGCCCCAACCGTAAGAAAACAGAATGACCAAACATCATCAGATAATGGGACCTGACCAGTCGGTCCAGTGGAACCAGATCAAGCTCGTTTGTTGGCCTGTCCAGTAAGACCATGTTTCTTTAGTGTATGCCCAGACCCGAAGAATCAGAGACAGACAAACTAGTCCATGGTTCACACACATGGTTTCTCCAATCCAAACCATAGCAGTTTGTAATTAAATTTTTTCTAATGAAAGTAGAATTTATTTTTTTGAAAGGCAATTGACAATCATACTGCAGACAACAATATACTGGTTCTATATTGTTCAAGTTGAGACTTTTAATTATGTTTTCTTTTCACTTCGTTGCAGTTCGGGATGCAGGGAGCACACACACAAATGCAGGGACATAGACTGAATAAAAAAAAAAAAGAACAAAAGAAAAAAAAAAAAAAAAACAGAAACACAATGGTTTTGGAGAACTAGACCGGTCAGGAACAAGACAAGAGCATGAAGCACAGGATTACCAATTTGGACATCAGTTAACGCAAGAGAAAATCCAAAGCAAAGCAAGCAAAAGCAGCAGACACGAGGATAACAAAATAAAGCAAGGAAACAAGGCGAACATACCAAATGTCCCAAAACTAAGGGAAACATAGCCTTAAACATCACAACCAAGACAAAATTATACACAGATGAGCAGAACAATCAAATGGACTTGAATTCAAACATGATGGGGCAGAATAATTAAACAATGGATTCAAATGAATACAAAAAAGCTGATGGCAAAAAAAAAGTGGATCAGACGAGGGACTTCAAACCTTAACACACTTCTTTAATGCTTGTATGTATTGTATATTGCCGCATAATCCGACAATCGTTGCTTGCAGCTATACTCTCTCAAAAGGGGAGGTGCTGGATTGTCCATGTGCTAGTGTAAAATACGAATCTGTGTTTCTCCATTGGGTGGCTGCCAATTTTGGGCGTTTTCCTGTTTTTAGCCCAAGGATTCTGTAATTGATTCCTGCGTTATCCCACCGTGATTGTCACGTGACACACCACACCACTCAAGGCCAACCAGAGCTGAACATACAGTACACACACTCTCTTACTCACACCTATTGTCAATTTCCCCATCGTAAATGATCCTGTATGTTACTGGACTGTGGGACAAAACCAGAGACCTGGAGGAAACCCAGGCAAGCTTGGGACTGAAACCTGAGCATCTTCCTCAACGCTGTGAGGCAACAGAACTGCTCCATACGCCACTGTGACGCTGTCATGTAGATGTTTTACGTGGCCCTGATGTATGACTCTCCCTGCATGCTTTTTCATTTAAGAGTGTTTTCACATATAGCTCGTTTTAAAAAAACAAAAGCGATCCCGGTCCTTTTGCTGTTCACAACCTAGTGGACACAGATGAGAACAGAGTTGTGTTTTTGCTCCTCTTCAGCAGTAAATAGATCGCAGACCCTTTCTTTCACACATCAATCTGTTCATTCCGCAATCTCTCACTGGCGATGTATTTTGCCCCTTAGTTGTTGTACGTTGCCTAATGTGGTTCCATGAATACCAATTATAAATCATATAATAAATAATAATAAATAATAAATCATGTTTGAATTTGAACAATTTTTAAAACTTTGATTAAAAAACATCACTACGGGACAAAAGTCGTCCCATATTGTTTCAAAACGAGATGCGCAATTTCATTCTCAAATACTCTGTTCTCAAATAATTTAAAGCACGGGATGCGAACCTACGTATACACGTGTAATAGTCGAACGCCTTCTACAAGAAGAAGAGGGAAAACCGAACATTAGCGTGAATTGATGAAATCCACCCGGATGTCTGGGGAAAAGAGGACGCTTGGCAACGCTAATAATTAGCAATTAATACGTGTGGTAGATATAAAGCTATTTTCCTCCAATATCTGTGAATAACTTGGGTATATCTGATATCAGACACAACATGACTATGCAATCTTCAGTCCGTTTTATTCATTTTGAACGACTTACCACACAATACTATCCTGCTTTCTGGCCATAAAGTGCAGAGGACATTGTCCTTGCTGTTTTCTTTCTCTACCCAGATCGGACGGTCGGATTGCACCATTCTAGATTTTTTTTTATTTTTTTTTATTTACACACATTTTTTTTATTTGCTAGTGCTGTTTTTTGATGTTGACAATTCTTTTGCGATACACAGCGGTCACATTTCACCACAATGTTCTTGTTTTTTACAAAACTGAAACAGAAGACCGTCTCGCAAATGTACCTTCGGCGGTAAATATTTAAATTTGCCGCGAGTCCGAGACTGGCCCTGTGCAGTGCACAGATGCAAACCAGACGGAGCCAATAGCTGCACACCTCGAGCTCAGAGCCAATAGCTGCACACCTCGAGCTCAGAGCCAATAGCTGCACACCTCGAGCTCAGAGCCAATAGCTGCACACCTCGAGCTCAGAGCCAATAGCTGCACACCTTGAGCTCAGAGCCAATAGCAGCACACCTCGAGCTCAGAACCAATAGCTGCACACCTCGAGCTCAGAGCAGTTTTACAACATTCAACGCTCCACCAGTGAAAGGCTTACGTGTCTATTTACGAACAGGAAATATTAAAAGTTTGGTTTATTGGCTTCAAAGTGAAAGATTTGATGAAACGCAAGCGTTACTTGCATGTAACGAGTAATATATTACTGAAAATACAACAAGAAATAAGTTACACTACTGCGTTACAGCAAAAAGTAATATATTATTCTAATGTTACTTTTGTAACGCGTTACTCCCAACACTGCATATCACAAAATAATCGAATCACAGACGGTCCCTCAAACGAACCGCACTCAGACCACCTCCGGAGGTTCAGCCAAGGTTCGCTTTTGGGGTCATTAAGGGGGGGTCTGTGTTCACACATACGCCCTGAACCGCCCCGAGTGCGTTTGAAAGGGTTAAACGAGCTAGGTGTGAAAGCACCCTAAGATCACGTGTTACCTTAAACAGGAGTCTCTGTAGATCAGTCTGCCTTTGTACACATTGTACACATTACACTGCATTTACAGTAATGCAAAGCAGTTTTTGTTCATTTGACTACATAACAAACCAAGTTTTACTCAAGAGGCGAGTGACACTGCAATCTGTTGATTTTTCTCTTGCGGCGTCACAGAGGACATTAGTCCAAGATTCATTCAGCACAATCTGTTCGTGAACCGACCATATTCAGCCTCTGTGTTGCAGACATGTGCACGTGATGTTATTTCTCTGTACAGTCTTTAGGATCTGGAGAATATAACAGTATGTATATGCTCGCTTTTTTTTCCTGGGGTGTGAAAGATAAGCCGTGAGCTGAAATGCGCTGTAGATTCTGCTTGGCTCTTTTATGCTTATATGTTTCCTTCCAGACTGATTTAGATGTCTCTGGGGTGAAGTTGCACTAGAGTTGCTCTTTAAAGAATGTTTAGGAGAGATCAAGCTTCTCACCCTTGGCCCCAGTCAGACGCGTCTGCTGCTAGTAAAGCGATACAATAGTGTTGCATCATTCAGAAGGAATGGTTTGGTACTTCAACAGCTATTGTATTCCAATTGTTTGTACTATGCAGAGTAACAATTGCAGGCAGTACAAGTATATAATGATTAAAGTTTTCATTTCTCATTGAAAGCAAAAGTTGAAATATTTATCAGAAAGCTTAAATTGTTAGGGATTAGACGTCCAGGCTGTCAAAAAAAAGTTTTTATTATTCTTTACTCGTCCATTTCTGCTTGCATTTTATTTCCGTTACTTCAATTGTGAAAAAAGAGCTTTAAAGTCTCTGTTTACAGTCTCTTTTTCAACTGTCATATTTTCTGGAGTCTGTTTACATTTGTGACTGTGATTTGGCGCAGAAGGAAGTCATAAGAGAACAATGAGGAGGCGAGGAACAGGATGTCAGTGATGCACAGTATGTGTATGTCTGCCTGGACAGCGGCTGTTTGTTTACTTTAGTGTGTGTGTGTAAGTGTGAACAAAATAGACATTGGTTAAACAATCAACATCAGTTAATATTTTATTGTTTTAAGGCCATATTTGAAAATCCTCCTGTGCACAGGAGGCATTTATTTAAAAAATAAATCTTGAATAAAATGTATTCTTTCTTTGCTGAAGCAATTTTTCTATTTCAAGAGGGATAAATCAGATTTTTCAATATAATAACAATATAAACAATATCTCTTCCATGAAATCCATTTAGAAAAAGCTTTTAATGGCTGTAAACAAACTACCACAGCATGAACGCTCTGAAAAATCAGGGAAGCATCCGAATTTCAATAGGAAATACAGAACAAAACAGGTCATCAAGCAATTTTGTCCATTTCCTTTGTAGCGGTATTGGTCGAAATAATCCCTTTGCACTTGAATCACTCAAATCCAATTATGAGGGAAAAAAAAGCAATGGCAGGGGATGAGAGTGAGAAAGAGGGTTATTGAGAGGAAGAGAATGGGGGAGAGTGAGGGAAAAAGAAAAAGAGAGAGAGAGGGGCGAAGACTGTGAGATAGTGAGAGAGAATGAGAGGAAGACCAAGATAGAGTAACAAAGAGCAAGACAGAGAGAGAGAGAGGAAGTGAGAGATAGAAATAGAAGGGAGTGTGTAAAGATTGAGAGTGAGAGAGCGTGCAAGGGTTAGAGATAGTGTGAGTGAAAGAGAGAGAGAGACTGAGACAAAGAGAGGAGAAAGTGAGAGAGAGGGGGTGTAGTTTGAAACCAAGGGTCCTACAGGGTGGTTCTGGAAAGAACACTTTTCTAGAATCCCATCAGCCGAGTTCTTTGAACTTCCTGTGGAAGGAACCGTGTGTAGGGTCGGTGTAATGACTATTAATCTCTCCAGCAGAAGACCAGTCACAAGATTTCTGACACCATTACCAAGGGACTGGACATGATGCGGATGTGCTTTAACCCGTGCAAGCTCAAGAACGCCTTCACTTTCAAACAAAAAAGGAATTATGTAGTGGTCAGGAAATATTACGAGCTTTTCGGAATGTTGTTACAAGAGTTAGTGTAGATTTATCTAGTGTAGACAGATGCTTTTATCCAAAGCGACATACAGTGTGACCGGATGGTGGTCAGTGTCTTGCTCAAGGACACATCAGTTAGTCTGGGTCTAGTCTGGGATTCAAGCCTGAAAATGTCATGGTTTCAGTTTGGGTTTTAAAAGCGTGTTTTGGTTTATATGTGTGAAGCCAAAATACGAAAGGAATCCCGCCGCTATTTTAACCTTTTACTGTCGGTCTTTATGCCTGTTGCTCAGCACAAGGTTTATTAGCATTTCCTTTGCCAGATTAGCATTTCATTTTGCAACAATTGCCAGCAGCATTATTCTTTAAAAAAGAAGAGAGCTGGTGAGTGTGTCAGTATAGTCTCTAGGGACTGTATCAAAAAATGTGCTCTGCATTTAATCATCCAGTGAAGTTACACACACATACACATAGTGAAGTGACACACTGACCCGGAGCAGAGGGCACACTTAAGCCGTGGTGTGCGGGTCAATGTCTTGATCAAGGACACTCAATTGTAGAACCAGCCAGAGTGGGATTCAAGTGAATCAAGCCATTATACCCTTTTGGACAAAAGTCCAACTCAGCTGAACCACAACTACTACTGACTTAAAATAAGTTGTGGACCCTTTGAGTTTATAATGACTTAATTCAGGTGCCAAACTTGTTTTTAATTTATATAAAAATATTTATTTTTTATTATGGAGAATGAGAGGATGAGAAAGAGAAAGTGCATCTTACTAATAGTTAGAACAAAATAAGTGGGAACATTTATTGAAACAAATAGCTCAAAATATAACCCCAAATTTATTGTAAAATTAAATAACAAAGACTCAAACCCCATCACTCTCCATCACTAATGCATCTTTCAAGGCAGAGGTTCTTGAAGGTTTTCTCATGAGCTTAAGGTCTAGCCGACACCTTCGCCGCCCTCTGGTGCCTCTATTGAGCTTCATTCAAAGAGCTAATCAAGACCCCTTGAAAGACAGATTTTTATGGCGCTCTTGCTGAATAGAATTATAGGACTGATCTTTGACCTTGAGTTTGATTGTCTTATGGGAATGAAACGGGGACCTTGAAGAAAGAATTCTGCTCTGCTTGGCATGGTCGCTCATCAAGGTCTCGTAAATGAGGGCTTTGAAAAGGAGCAAATGTCCCGGGTCTCATAAATGTGCGTGTGTGTGTGTGTGTTTGTGTGTGTGTGTGTGTGTGTTTGTGTGTGTGCTTGACTGTGTGTGTCTTGTGTGTGGTCATGTATTTCTAACATTCCAGGCACCTAGTGGACATATTTTTTCTGTCTCTGTTAAATATAAATGGTGTAAACCAATTGTCTGTGTGTGTGTGCTGAGAGACTTCTTGCTCAAGGTCATAATTGGCTGGAGTATTGGGTGGTCCATGTGCAAAGACAAATGTAAATAAGATTTGCCGTTTTACTGGAGAACAAATAAAATGTCCAAGGTCAGACTATCTGCATCATTCAGAGACGAGATACAAAGGCCACACACATGAGTTACTCAGATACTATGTCTGATATTGTTTTATCTACTGAGTGTGTGATTTCAGCTTGTTGTCTCATACTAATAGATTAAAACGGTTACTAAACATATTTGATGGAACATGTGTTGCTCTGGGATTGGTTGGTTATCCAGCTTGTGTCTTGCCTTAAAGCCCAGTGTTGTTTGGATAGGCTCCATCTCCCCGGGATCCAGAAATGCAAAAGCAGTGCAAAAACTGAATGGTTGATTCTAAAAAAAAAAAAAAAAAAAAAAAAAAAAAAAAAAAAAAAGAAAACGTTTCTTTGCCTTTTTTTATAGAGTTACAATTTCAGCTTTTGGTCTGAAACCGTGTTACAGTGCAAACAAGAATGCTACTTGCAGAACTTCATTCGACTTCGACAGTTGTTGAGGTTGTCCAGAGTTTTACGAGTGAAAATTCGAATTGCGGATTTTTCAAACTGCCGCTGTTTTTGTACGTTCCACCAAAAGCAACAAAAGAGAAGTTTTGATATCTACAGACCTCGGCCTTGTTTATTTTCGTTTCCACTGAGAAATTTTGGGACCCATAGTTCTGCAGATGATAGATGATTTGTGGAATGAACAATAATTGGAATGTGTTTGGCGGTGTGATCATCTGTTTCCTAACACTTTTTCATCCTCTCATACACTTCTCTTGTGTCACAGGGCTTCTAAAAAATCCCTGCTCAGTCATTCCTACGCGTTTCCGCAGCCGGCCGGGTGAAGATGGCAGTTCGCCCAATGGCTGTCCAAGTCTGGCCAACGCTTACCCATTGCAGCAGCTCAGGGTTTCTGCAGGTATCACACACACACACACACACACACACACACACACACACACACACACACACCTGTGTTTAGAAACTAGGTCAGTTGAGTATTTTTAATTCCGTTGTTAGCCATCTGGTTTGTGTTAGCACAGATCATCACTTTGTGTTGAGCCTGAAACCCTAACAAGAGCGCACACACACACACACACACACACACACACACACAGACAAATAGTTTCTGTTTCAAACATGTTACAACACAGCCAGTGCAAACGCTGCTTCTCTTGTTACGCGTAATGATGGACATGTTTCACCGGTCCTTGTGTGATGTTTCAACACGATTGGCATGAGTTTACAGTTGTCGAACAGCGTGTTCAGCCATGGTTTGAGCCTGAAGCTCTAGAATCTCTGTTGTATTCGTACAGTTTGTATTTTTGTGCTTGCGTTTACATGATTTAAAAAAGTGTCTTTAGTGCCTTTATCACACAGGCGACTCTTTAGGGAAACCGTATATCTGCCAGTTGTGGTCTAGTGGTCTGGAATTAGACTTGTGTCCCAAGAGGTTGCAGGTTTGAATCCCAAACTGGCTGATTCTACAACTGAGTGTCTTTGAGTAAGACAGGTTTTTGTGTGTCAACAAGACTAACTTATTTTGCACAGTGTTTTGGAAGCAAGATCCCTGAGACCAACAATTGCTTTTGATGGTGTTATTTATTTGATGTGCGTGAAGACAGCTGTTTGTTACGTGCATGACAATAAGCTCCTTTTCCACATTTCAAGTCAAATAAATGGAAATACGTTGTATGTATGTAACAGGGCTGGTAGGACTGTGATTTTCATTGATTACATGGTAAAAATGTAATGGAAAAAATGTTTTTTTATTTTGATGGCTCCGGGTTGGTACACGGGCAATTTTGTTTTCGCAGATCCTGTAAGTTTTTAGTTGTTTGCTGACGGTAGGATTGTGTTGATCTCAATGCAAAGTTGAATCTCAACTTTATATTTTTTCCCAGTTCCCAATGCACTAAACCAGTGACTGTGTTCAAGAAAGTGGTGTCCTGAGTCATCTATTACACGAGGTTAGAGGAAGACATGTGGCAATATAAATAGAGACCATAGAGCTCCGATTACTGGAGATATACTGAACTGCATTTAGAAGTGCGTAATGTCTAACGTTCCATTTTTCGTCACAAGTTAGGTTTGTTAAAAGAAGTAAAATAACGATTTTTGAAAAAAAGAATGGCATCCTAGCTAAAGCTACTTCAGTGTAATCCAGCGTGATTGGTGAGGAGCTCAAATGTTTAACATGAGGATTATGCAAATACCGTGGCTTGCGTTGGAGGAGTGTGCTTTGCATTAAACAACCCATCCCGATACGTGTGAGCACAATAAACGTGTGTGCAAATGCTGTAATAGTTCTCATTCACCTGCATTTTGCCCACTATAATTACAGATTTTTGTTGCCACTTCAGAAAACAAAGAAAAGGATGCTGGGAAAATCCGAAGCGTCTCCAGAAGCAAACATAGCTCAGCAACTCATCATTGACTACGTTTAATTTGGATATATTTTTAGTACTTTAATCTTTAACTTTTCTTAAACTTTAATTTTATACTTTAATCACGTTTTTACGTGTTTATTTTAGTGGCTTATTGCTTTTTAATTACTAAACGAATGTTTCTTATAACATTCTTTTGAATGCCTTTATTGTCATTGTAAAATTTTTCTTTATTGATTTTGTTAGTTGTATTTAGTTAGGGCTCAAATGAAACAAACACATTGGCATTCATAACTGTTGTGTAAAATTCTTTCTACATAGGACTGATGAGGAGACAGTTAAAGGATGCATGAATCTTCATGAACTTCAATATGTTCTTAAATCACTTTTATTTAATTCAACAATTGTATGTAGCCTGTTGTTTTTTGTACAGTGTATTGTACACTTATAATACACAAATGTTTGTTTTGTTAAAATACAAGAATTGTTGTAGACGTTTGACTATTATCAAATGAAAATGCTGTAATAGTTCTCATTCACCTGCATTTTGCCCACTATAATTACAGATTTTTGTTGCCACTTCAGAAAACAAAGAAAAGGATGCTGGGAAAATCCGGTGCGTCTCCAGAAGCAAACATAGCTCAGCAACTAATCAGGGTGTCTGTGATGTGATGATGTTTTTGACTCAAAGGCGTTGTGTTGTCAACAGAACTAGAGGCTGAGGAAAGAGTCAGGAGCTCTGTGTGGTTCACCTATGTACAACGCAGACCGAGAAGATACAACGCAGATCTTTGTCACAGTCATGGAATAGATTATCCACTGGAATGTTTGAGCTGAACTCGGAGGGTGTGGAAGGGCTGCGCAGCCAATAGGATTGTGTAGCTCAGCGCTCTGCTAATTTCTTCCTGATGATCGTAGCAGTTGTCTGTAGAATGCAGATGGAGAGGCCACGCTAGACTAAGCTACAATCACAAAGGTGTTGGTTGGTTCGCATGTCATATTCCAGTGAGGAGCACTACCTGGCTTTTGGAATTGAATATTAGTATAGAAAATGATTAACCTCAACATTATTTGATGCAGTTAACTTGATTAGCACTTTTTACAGAATGGTGAACGTTTATATGACGAAGTTCAATGTCAATCAGGGTCTTTATGTGTGAAGTTTGCATGTTCTCCTCGTGCTTGCGTGGGTTTCCTCAGGGTCTTCGGTTTTCTTCCCACAATCGAATAACTTGCATTTCAGGTGAATTTGATTGCGTGTGTGTGTGTGTGTGTGATGATGTATGTGTAGAGCTCATGCCCGGATGTCTCGAATGGTGCTAATTGCTAAACTATGAATTAAATCAATTATTATTATTAAGCATCATTATTAAATGTATGGAGGAAGAAAGGGATGGTGACAGATGGAGCAGAGATAGATTAAAAAATGATTAAATTAGTCATGCGCTTGTCAAACTCTTTCTCTGGAGATCTCACTGGCCCTTTGATGCATTTTAATGCATTGTTTTAATGGGAAAAAAAAGACAAACAAACAGTAAGACTCCAGTTCTCAGGGCATTGGTCCAGCCATCCAGTCCCAAAAGCATGTGTGCGCTCACTGTGTGTTAGCAACCTAAAAGTGGGGCAGCCCACAATCTGTCAGTTGGGATACTGAGTGGCGCGTCTGCTGCTATCGTGCAGTGTTAATTTTGACAAAGATTTTTAATTTAGTTTTAGTCATAGTCTTTTGACTAAAACTCAGTTATGTTTTAGTCCCAATTTAATCTTATTTTTTTTGTTTTAGTATAATTTTAGTAGACTAAGTACCACAGCATTTTGGTGGACTAAAAATTACAGTATAAATTTAGTCAACGAAAATATAAGTGGTATATATATATATATATATATATATATATATATATATATATATATATATATATATATACACATGTGAATACGTAGTTAACTATGAACATATAAAATATATACGAAGATCTTATTTGGAAAACGATTTCTTTTTCTTGAACTTATTTTTATGAGCTTTTCTATCGATCCAAATAAATGTATTCTCATAAATGAAACCTCAACAAAGAGAAAAATAAATACAGTATAATAAAATAAATTATAATTGCAACACGTTTAGAAGTAACAAATGGTTGCATCGTGAATAAAGAAGTTTCAATCAGCAGATGGCGCTTCAGGTGTGTTGTATTTCTGCCCGTGAATGTTGCTTCACACGTGGCGTACAGATAGTTTTTTTACGGTCGCGTTGAATGCAAAACGAATACATATATCTGAGCGTTGTTTCCTGCATTGTTTCAACAGAAGACGTTATTGAAGACACTCACCTCTATAGTCAGCTCACCGAGTCACCGTGTTTTTCCTGCGGCTGAAAGGCTTTGTGTCCTGATTGGTTCTCTTTGCGTTTGCATTGCGAAAGGCATTTTTGTTTAGTTTTTATTCGTTGACGAAAATGTCAATAAATGTAGTTATAGTTTTCGCCCCTAAGCGGGAGTTTTTATATAGTTCTCATTTTCGTTATGGAAAAAGTGTTGTTGACGAAGACGATGACGAAAATATGAACATGAACATGAACTGGACGACATGAGTGACAGGAAACAACTGCGACAAACCAGACAATGAACAACGAGGGTATAAATACAAGACACAATGACGTGACAATGACCAACACCTGGAACGACCAACGAGACAACAGGGAAAAGACAGGGAACAAACGAGAAACAGCTGGGTAACCATGACGACACATGAGGGGACTGAATATACAAAACATGGCGGCGAGACAGGAGTTTTCAACATAAAAGTCCGTGGACACTTCAACATAAAAGTTCAACCCGGCTTTAAGCTTTTCATGTCAAGTGGTGGTTGGTGGAAGCTACAGTCTGATCTCTCACTGGAAAAAGCCCTTGTAGTAATATCTAAAACCCATTTTCTGCTCATCTCCTACAAGTTTTATTTATCATCTGGGCTGTTTTATATACAGCCTAACTATTGAAACTTTAGATTTTATTAAATCTCTAGCCGTCATGTTTGCTAACTACTTTATAATTGTCCAAAAGATCAAAATAACTGTGTGATTCATTGGTTGACAGTATAAACAAACATCATTCTGAGACATTTAGTAGCGTTTGTTGCTTTAACAAACACATTATAGTTTACAGATTAACTGCACAGTAATCTTCTGTCCCATTATTAATCCCATTCAAAAGATCTGCATAGAGATACGCTGATTTTACTTTGTTATGTTAAGTAGGATATGTTAATTAGGCTATGGTAGGCAGAGGGGAGAAACAGAAGTGTAAAAAACAATAGATTAATCTTCACACACATCAAATAAACGAAAATCAACAAAAACACAGGTTATTTTTAGAGAACATGCTTCCAAAACAGATACGTAGCACAGATGTCTCAAAAACAGCGTTTTGTCCCCAGATTAGTCTCCAGCACACAGACATCAAATTGGTGGTTTTAGCATTAGCATGAGCTACTGACAGAAAGCAAAACGTAAACCTTAAACAGTCAGGCAGCTGTTGATGCACATGTTTTAAGATATGCGGGTGAAATAAAAACCAGGAATCGTGAGTGTGTTGTTCTCGGATTATGTATGGCCACAACTCAGGCCATTTCCTTGCCATCAGCCTTGTGATGCCGGGACTGAGTCCAGCATCGCCACATGCCAATTGGATAAGCCGATAAGTTAATGGATGAATGGTTGAATGGGTAAAACTGTTTATAGACAGGCTAAGAACAAAAGGATAGCAGGTTTTTGGCCTGATATGTGCGGGTGTCCGCTCTGGAAACAGGTGCAAAGCGCCCCGCACTGTTCTTATCAGTGGCACTCAAGCAATCTGGTCAGTGCAGAACTGTGGAATACGATTTGTTTCACTATAATTCTGCAGTTTTTAGGGCAATTAAAATGAACAGTAGTTTTTTTTTAACTTCTACTTTTTAAGGACAAACTAAAGAATTCATAAAATGTAATACATAAATAAAGCAGTCACAAAAGCATTGTATTTATACTTCATTTTTCGTTTTTTTCATTTAGCAATTTTAGGAAATTTAACTTTTGCTCAATGTTTTGGTTTACAGCACTCTGCTCCGATTGCTCTTGAAATTTTGATGGACAGATGAATGATGAAAGTGTTGTACGGTCCGCCACTTGCTTGAATCAGGGTGTGACCCAGACACAAAAAAGTGGTTCAGACAATAGATGTGTGGGGTAAATGGGGGTAAATGTTTTACATGCAGTTTTTGACTGTAGTGGAGTTTTTACAGAACAGAAAACACACAAGCACGTTTATTACTGTAAAAAATGAATCATGAGGCTTGGAATTTACATTAAAAAATGCATGTACGCAATTGCTAAAAAGAATGTGCATGTGCCCCTTAAAAAAACGTTGTTCTGTGTATCTCTTAAAATATTTGAGAACATTTAGGTAAAAAACTAATTAAAATGTAAATTTCGCCTCTTTTTTTAAGCAAACCAGTACAATTTTTGGGGTTCATTCATTTCATCATTTCAACTAAAAGATTGGGAATTGGTTTGATTGATTTGTGGTTTTAATTGAGTAACGTTCATTTGAATCTCAACACGTGTAGTGATCAAATCCATTTTGATGAACAGCAGAATGTTAAGAGGAAAGAGAATTGGCTGAATAAGGAAAATAAGCGTCTCATTGTCAATGTGTCTCACTGTGAATGTGTCTATTCCTCGGTTCAGAAATTCAGTGGCTGAATTTCTGGCTATGTTTAATTTTTTAGCTGGAGGACACTGCTGCTGCTGAGTCGGTGCTCAGTGGACCTTCGCTGAGGCAACTTATGTTAACAATAGAATAGATTGTACCATTGGAGTCCTCAGTGTTCAGTCAACATGGGTTTTAATCCTGATATAATCACTTGGTATTGGTTTCAGTTATGCACATTATTGTTATTTTTAATTTTAAATTTGCTCCAAAGGAAACAGGGTGTGAATGAACAGTCCGTCACTCATGTAGATTCCTGGCTTCTGCTTAACAAAAGTGAGCAAACTGTGTTTTATTTGCTTAAATTAATAAGCACAATCCATTAATGAATGTTAAAATAACCATGTGGAAGGCTAAATATTTATAGCATGTCACATTTTTTTTACAGTGTAGATAAACAGAATTCACTCTTATCTTTTGGCGGACACCTTATTTATTTATATTTTATTTACACCACACTTTCAGAATCGATGTTTCACAAACCTCTACTGAAGCAGGGCTGTGCAGGGTCTTCTCTCTCAGTAACAGTGACTTAACTGACCAGTAATAGTTTCGTTTCGTTTCGTTTCGTTTATTTGTTTGTTTAGCCCTTTAAAATCAACCAGTGTTGAAACAAAGTGCTTCACAGGTAAAAAGGTCTTACACAATAAAAACACATTAGGCTAGCATAGTTCAAAGAGTAAAAAAAAAAAAAAATAGTAATAAAAGTAATAGAGCCGGTCAGACCTGTAAATGCTTTCACTTCAGCCAGTCACACACTTGAACAGTTTTTGTTTCCGTGTGATAAATGAGTGGGATCCCGCTGAAGCAGAGAATGGAGTATTATGGTGGTCTTGTCAAAGGAAACCCCCGGTGGGGAGGAGGGGCGGTAAAGATTCATCAATATTTCAGACGGGATAGTGACTGCCTGGGGTTAGTACCACCAGATGAAAAGATACTGATTTATTGAGATCACTTGATAATCTGTCATCTTCTTCACTGAACTACAGTAGATATTGGGAAATCCGTGTTCTGGGAAGCATTACATACATTATTTGCCATACTGCATGCTTTGTGAAGACTGAAGCTAAATGTAATTTCCTGCTTTCTTTAAAACTCTTCTTGGTTTTATTATTTATTATTCACTTATCACTCATCTATTCCGTCATCATAACACATAATCAAAAGTGGAATTAGCATAAAGTTGCGTATGATTAAAAGTGGATAGAAAAGTAATATTTTTACTATATGTGAAATGTATAAATACATATAAATTCAAGTTAAAACTTTGTTTGTCATGTTGACATACAGACATACTTTACATCTCCACCGGTGATGGTGATGTCTTCTTCATTTGTCTTCATCTTCACTCCTCCTCTGATCTTTGTTGTGTCTCCAGTGTCAATATTGTCTTCTGTGGTCACGCTGAGATTATAAAATCCCGTTGCATTGGAACTGTTCGCGTTCCACTTTTTCCTCCGCTTTTACCCCACTTTCTTCTATCGTGGTCAAGAGTAAGACACATACATAGAATGACATGAGGTGAAATGTTTTTTTTTTCCACAATTGGCCACCATTTAAACATGGGTGTACAAGAAATTAGTACATGCTGTAAAACCTCAAATGGAAGGCCACCATGATGGAAGGGTTAAAAAACAGAAGGCCACGGTTCATACAGGCTCCATACATCCTTCTGGCCACTTTAATACAGGTAATATATACATGTGACATACTGCTCTATCGCATCCTATTAAAAATTGGTTAAAAAAAAGTTCAAATTAAAAATATTTATGTGCATAATGGTGTATAAATATATATAATGCTACAGAGCAATGTATGGTCCGATGGCCCTTGAGCGGAAGAACAACTTATACATATACGTTGCCTAATAGAGAGATTACTGACGTTTTCATTGTTGTAACCACGTGTTTGGCTTTTTTATTTCCTTGAAAGCAGTGGTATTCAAATAAAATTTAAAGAGGTCCGGTTCCACAATTTTTTTTGAAGGTCCAGAAGTATGTGTATATATATATATATATGTGTGTGTGTGTGTTTACAAAAAAAAATATATGCTGCATCATTGTGCCAAAGATTATGAACAACTGGTTGAAAAATACACCACCGCTAGTAGAAGGCACCTCTAATAGAAGGCCGGAAGGCTTGAGAAGGGTCTTTAATGGCACTATAAAAAACACAACCAATGTCTGGATTCCAATGTCTGTTGAGGGATTTAGTGGTGTGTGCGGAATATGTCACAACAGAAAGTGTAATAGTGTGTCTGACTGAACATGAGCGGATGGCCAGTCCTGATGTATAGTGTCTGTGCGGCTCAGTTAAACCCACATTACTGTGGAAGAATTATAGAGTGGAACAGAAAGCTGAAACGAGGTGAGCAGAAAGTAAACGAGCAGAAGTATTCAGCTTTAGTGCGCAACTTAATCTGCACCAGATGCACAACGACTTGCTCCGGACCCCCATATCAAAAAATTCAAGTCCAGTCACATGATCTAAAGTAAACGACACGATGGTTACGGTACTTAGTGAGTATAGAAAATTGAAGGTGTGAGGGAGACTGAATATGTGTGTGTGTGTGTGTGTGTGTGTGTGTGTGTGTGTCCTGCTCTGAGATTGATTGGCCACCAGTTCAGAGGGTGTGTCCTGAGTCCAGGTCCAGAGTTGCAGTGATAGGCCCCAGACCACTGGTGAAAAGCAGAGTTGGATGGAGAGATGGATGGATAGATAGATGGATGGATGATGGAAAGATATTTACTAAATGGCTAAACTTTTATTGTGATATCAGCACGGATCTGTTATTAGTGGCCAACGTTTTGGTAATCTAGATTTCATTTCGCAATTAAAAATCAAAAGATAAGAGGGCAAAACTGCTTAAAATTTTGGTTTTCTTAAAAAAAATCACAAAACACGCACTTTCTTGATTTTCACTTCATCCATCCATGTCCTTTTTTCAGACACACATTTTTTAACTCTTCCTCAGTAGCGCACCCAAATTATTAATTTTCCTCAGATTGTTTCTTGGTTGTCTGCATTCACTAATCTCTGAGTGACTCTGTCTCAGTCATCATGATTGTCTTAATCATCTGTGTGTGTGTGTGTGTGTGTGTGTGTGTGTGTGTGTGTGTGTGTGTGATTGAGTGAGTGAACACAGTGCATATACAGAAGTCCGGAGGAGTTTTGTGATACGACAAGCTGATAGTTTTCTTACAGTTGCAAACATATACGTACTTTTAAATATACTATTTAATGATCATCAGCTACCTGCTATTTTGGAGATTCAATCCAAATTATTGTTCACAAACCTATTCTTCATTATTTTGGAGGTAAATTACCGGCTTTCCGACCAATATGTTTAACAATAGCAAACTGTTTTCAGCTGTAAATGCGTTGCAAACAACAGTAAAAAGCCACAATATAAAAAAAACTTTTTGTGGTAATTATGTTAGCATGTCTTTTTTGTTGTTTTTTGCTTTAAATTAATTTAACCCGACATTCAAGTGTTAAAGAATAGTGTTAGGAACAGTCAATAGAGTGTGAGCATCTGCATGGCAACTGCATTTGTGTCCTGTCACATGATCATCCATTTGCTCCTGGAGAAGAGCTGGAGACCGCAGGGCAGGTTCCAGGCGGCAGCGAGAATTCCTGGCAAGTCCAAACTGAAAAAGTATTAAGTGTCAAATTTCCGCTGCTTTGGTCACTACGTTTTTTAAATACAACATTCAAATACAGCTTTAGCTTTTTAAATCTATATCAATTTCTTTCATCTTTGATTGTTATTTATTCTTTATTGTTGTCTTGTATTAATGTCTTAAATTTCCAATTTATTGTTATGACTCAATGATTGAGTTGCTGGTTTCTAGACATCCACTTTCTAAACCGCAAATCAGCTGCTCCTGAAAATCTGTAATGTGTAAGCGGAAGCTCCGTGTATGACAGGGCTTTTGCCATGGCTGCTCCAACTCTATGGACGCCCTACTGCTGCACATTAGGTGTTCCCCATTATTAATCACTTTTAAGATTTATTTAAACTTTTTGGCATTCAGCTCAACGTGAAACACAGCATTTTTGTTTTTTGTTTTTTAATTTCTTTTATTATTATTATTACTATAATTCTTGTAAAATTAAATTTTGTACAATATTATATTGTAATTTTTAAGTCTTGTTTTATTTTGTGTTGTTTATACTATTATTTTATTCATCCTTTTTGGACTGACTCTGTACAGGACTTTGCCCAACTACAGTCGTTTTTTAAGTGCTTTATAAATAAAGGTTGATTGATTGATGAAAACTTTCCAACAAAAGGTAGTGTTAAACCAGAGAAGATGTTCACTTTTGTGCTATTGTCCTGATTGTTTCGCAGACTCGGGTGGGCCACTCTCCACATCTCCCCTTGCCTCCTCAGCGGCTCACCGGGGCATCGGTGCTCATCCTCTCCACACATCGCTGCTAAGCCCCTCGACCATTACCTCCAGCCAGGGTCCGCTTCATTCGCCCATCAACGGCATCTCCACGCCTTTCTCCATCATCAGCACGACCATGGGCCACCCCATCATGAGCGGCACATCCTCCACCAGCGGGAACTTCAGACCCAGCGTCAGTTCACAGGTAAGACGTCTGCAGATGCACAGGGTGTCATTTGTGAGTCACAAGTGAGTCATTTCCTCGCGTTGGGGGTGCTCGACTGGAGGCCCTTTTGGAGGCGAGGGCCTCGTCCACTCAACGCCTTTATGCGTGAAAATGGCGTGTTTTCCTTGACTGGTGTGAGGCTACAGATAGCTGTTCCCAGTTATGTGCATCTGGAGGCAGGCTGCTCGGCGGCGACTCTGAAGGTCTATGTGTTGCACACGCGTGAAAAGGTCATCACACGTGTGGGTTGGTTATCAACTGTTTTATTTCCAAATCACAACAAAAACTCGCGGTCCAGAAAACACATCAACTTTCAGTTCAGCACGCTGCTCTCCCTCACACACACAGGACCCCCCCGCGGTGCTGCCCGGCCCGTGCCTGTGCAATATTCTTCTGCAGCTCATATCTGCCTTACCAAAAATCGACATTAATTAAAATAACCTAACGATGAACATATAAAAGCTATAAAACAAACAAATACAAAATACAATTGAAAAGGGCATCCAGCATTTATCTAAACTTAAATTATTTTAACATGGACCCCACATATGTCGCGCGATTGCAGCGCGCCGCGGCGAGGTGGATGGCCGCTAAGACTGGTGTTTGGGTTCCTACATGGTGCTAGGAGGCTGTAGCCGACCAGGCGTTGGCTGGCACCTGTTTGGGACCTCTCAAAAGTTCTCAAGGTCCTGGCTGTGCCCCCCCTTTGAACCGTTGGCGTAGGCTAGCTTGAAAGTACTGTCGGGTAAAGACGAGTGTCTGCTGGCGCTGGTATGCGGAAAACAAGTGGGGGACCTTCATGCTTTCTTGGTCAACCCTCAATGTTTGCAGTTTGGGGAAGGAGACTGCATGGTAAGGCTGGTTCCACGGTCAGGTTACGTTCCCAAAGGCTTGTTTACGGCGTTTAGGGATCAGATGGTTGCCATTAGGGCTTTTGGATCCGGTGATTCCCCAGTCTATGTGGACCGAACAAGTCCTTTTAGGTTGGCAGAGCAGCTGTTCGTTTGCCAACAAAAAGTATCAAAGCAGCGTTCATCATACTGGATTGTGGATGTGATTTGTTTGGCTTATGATGTGCAGGGTCTGCTGTGCCCAGATGGGGTCCGGGCGCATTCCTGGGCCGTGGGTCAAGGGAATGGTGATATCTGAAGGCGACACGTTGGGCCTCGTGCAATACGTTTGCGAGATTCTACAACTTGGACTTCTGGTTTGCTCGATGCTAGAGTAGGGTGCTGACTTGTGCGTGACTCGACGGTGCTAAGACGGCAGTTCAGTAGTGTTCGAGTTCTTGAGTACCTGAGTTTTTCCCAAAAAGGTTTGGATATCTGTTCCGCGTGTTCTTCGTGCATCGGGCATCGGAATGTCTGGACTCCCTCCTGCGGCGGGGATTGCATTGCGTTCCCATATGTGACATCGAGAGAACATTTTGAAAGGGGACTTTCCAGGTTTCGAATGAAACTCTTGTTCTCTGAGATAAGGGATAAGTGTGTGTGTGTGT
>CM051502.1:9264658-9302565 GCA_028031935.1 Paedocypris micromegethes
GGGGGGGGGTGCTCTGTGAATGGTCAGCAAAGCCCGAGAGTGTGTTCTGCCTGCAGCCCCGAGTTTCTGGGATTTTGTCTATCTTCATGTGACTAAGAAATGGAAAAGCGATTTAGAACATGTATGGATGTGTAAGTGTAAAAATAGTTTGCCGTCTAGCTGAATTACTCACCAATTTTCACCAATGTTTTCCTTAAAAAAATAATCGTGTAACTTTGTATCTTGTCAATTGGATCTAAGTAACAAAACTTTTTTCTGTACGAATGAACCAGATGGAATTAAGTCCGACATTTACAAGCTGAAATAATTTTTTGTTTAGACGAAGCAGCTTTGGTGACTATAAAGTAAACTAATGTTAGGATTGACACAAGATATTTAATAGTCTTTTATTTTTTAAAGCAAGTTTAGTTTGTCAGAAAAACAACAGCTCAGATGATTCCATTGGGGCTTTAGTGAAGTAAGTCACACCAGAACTTGAACTTGAACTTGAGCTTGAAGCAACATCAATGCAGAGCTTCACGGTAATGGTGTTGCCTCAAGTGACAGCGTTTGGGTTTGAAACAGAAGGTGTCTTAGAAGGTCGTGGCTCACATTCATCCTCATTAGCACTTGATCTCTGACCGCACTGTGTCAAACAGACTTGCTGTGCCACATGGGCTTTCTGCATCTTACTGGCTCGCTAAATGCCTTCAGTAGAGGCCCGGCCGGGGTCTGGTCAAGGCCCAGTCGCACAGGAAATGAGCAGGCTTGTTAAAATCTGCAGCTTAGCCATGTGGTTTGTGTCAATGTAAAACTTTTTTCACACTCATTCGGCCCGGTCATTTTACACTGTTGATCAAACTGTTTAATTAGTCTAATTTGTTAATTATTCTAATTAGTTTCACTCAAGTAAACACAGATCCTTGTTACAGGAATCCGCCTGAGAGTGTTTGACATTATTTCACTGGAAGATGGACACTGGTGGTCCTCAGGTGGTCCGTGGAGCTTAAACGATGCTTAAGTCTATTAAAGTGAAGACAATGTTGGTGCGTGGCTACACAGTGGTGTGCTGTGAATTTGTCTGCAACTTTGTGGTCTAAATTTAGAGCATGTCTCTGGCACAGAGTGGTTTAAGGAACATGCAGTATTAAATTACAATAGACTAAAATAGTGGAGGCTGTGTGTCTGTGTGTGCATTCTATTGCCGGCAGAATCTGACAAGAGTCTCAAGATAGATTGACCCGCAGAACAGAAAATGTCAGAAGCTGCTTTACATCTGATTTTGAGCTGTAGGTTGAACAGGTCTGGTAAACATATTTATGCGTGCATGCGCGTCTGTGTGTGTGTGTGTGTGTGTGTGAGTGTGTGCGCATTGGTTTCCTGCTGTGTCTTTGCTTTTCCTTTTCATGTATTGCACTTGCATACGCTATTATTGTGTTTAATATACTAACGATAGACTATTACCGATCAATTTTAGCTTTATTCTTCTTTCAGTCTCTTATTCTCTGGAATAGAAGTGTTTTGTTAAAACATTTACTTAAACATTTACTAGGTATTTGGTTCTTTCTGATGCACACATTTTATTAAACAGCATTCTGTAAACTATTGTCAGAACTATTTTCACACACGAGTACTGTATATACAAAATGACATACAGTGAAATGGCTTGTACGACAGAATGACGACAGTAATGCATTGTTCGCAAGTCAAATCTTTACTGGCGCAGGTCCTGCTTTTTTGTGTCTGTTTGGGGAAGAGTTAATCTTCAGATGAGTACAAAATATTTTCTCACTCATGAGCTCTCTTTAGGCGTGTTTCACAGTTTAATACTGACTCTGTATTTTTAATTCAGGCAATGACCTTATTTTATTACGAACGGAAATTGTGTCATAAAATAATTGAAAAACTCTTTGATCTGCGCTTTAATGGTTGATTTTGTGTGTCCTGTAGCTCAGTTCTCCTATGAATGTCAACAGCTCGGAGGACATTAAACCTCCTCTGGGTCTGAACGGGATGAAGGTTCCTGCACAGCCCACCGGAACATGCTTATCCCTCACCAAACACATCTGTGCCATATGTGGAGACCGGTCATCAGGTGGAACATAGTCTGTTAAATTTATCTTCATTTGTAGACAGACAGTGAGACAGATAGAAAAATCGACAGAAAGATAGACAGACAGATAGAGAATATAGATTAGATAGATGGATTACATAAACAGAACAACAGACAGACAAATGAACAGACAGAGAAAGAGACAGAAAGAAACAAAAGAAAGATAAAGGTAAATTAGACAGTCAGACACACACACAGAGAGAGAGAGAGAGAGAGACAGAAATACAGATACATAGATAGACAGACTGACAGACAGACTCATAGAAACATGATAGACTGTCTGACTGATTCAGTGATTGTAAAATATGTACATGGACAGAGAGACAGACAGATAGATTAGAGACAAATAGAGACAGACAGACAGCCTGACTGACTGATTGATTGATTGATTGATTGATTGATTGATTGATTGATTGAAAAATCAGACAGATAGACCGGTAGGTAGATCGTTCACCTGAACTTTCATTATTGATAAGATCCGCTAGTTGAAGGAAACTGACGCGTGTGTCTGCCAGCAGGAAAACACTACGGGGTGTACAGCTGTGAAGGATGTAAAGGCTTCTTCAAGAGAACCGTGAGAAAGGATCTGACCTACACGTGCCGCGACAACAAGGACTGCATCATTGACAAGAGACAGCGCAACCGCTGTCAGTACTGCCGCTACCAGAAATGCTTAGCCATGGGAATGAAGAGAGAAGGTGAGACTCATCGTGTGCTGCTCACCTTGCTGACTTCTGGAGCAAACCTTGTCCTTCAGCTGACCTCTGCCGTTCCAGAATTCCCCTTCAGAGCAGCTCATGGTTTATTCGTACAGTCATAAAACAGGCTTTTACAGACATATGGGAAAGCTGAAATGTTCTACAGTCTGACAGCTAGGGAGACAAGGCTAATTTCCACCCACTCCAGACAGTTTAGCCCTGGCTCCGCTGAGCAAACGTCTGCGCTGTGTACACAACAAGTTCATGCACGTCAGCACATAAACAGCCACAATGCAGTGGCACGTGCGAGCATATACATCATCTGAATATGGCTATCAGTGGTTCTCAAACTTGATTGGTCGCGCGCCCCTTTAAACCTATAGGAAAATCTCACGCACCCCCAACACCGCCCACCCACACACAGAAAAACAATTCACCTCAGACTACCAAATAATTTCACTACTACAGATATAAATGAAATAATTATTTTTTACATTTTGAACAACTTGCAGTAAATAAAAACACCTGCATCACTTGAAATGTGTCTTGATGCGTCTTCCTAATTTTGTGGGTGTCTTTTGTTTAACTTTTGAATGGCCTGCCTGAGTCTGTCCGACTTCAGTGGGTTTTCACTTCCATTTTAGGCTCATCCTAAACGCATTTAACATTGCGCTCATTGCTCTCATTCAAACCGAACCAAAATGCAACAAAAACCCATAAAAACAACAATAATATAATAAAATATGGTCCAAAACATAGAAGGCAAGAAACGGTTTAAATATAACACAAGATACAAAAACAAGAGCACTAGAAAAATGCAATTGACAAAATATATATGGACAGTATAAGTATACACAAATACCAGAAGCGCGCACTGCACATGACGAACTTCACTTCAGGAGTCGGGACGTGTTCTTACCACAAAGTTCGTTTGGAAGCAGCACGATACAACCTCTTAAAGCAGTCTCGGTGCGCTTGTTTGGTCCACTTTTGGTGCGGCTCCGAGTTTGATTCTCGCTTCACACCTGCCCAAACGAATCGTACCAAGCAGCGAAACGAACTCTGGTGCGATGCAATCGAACTAAATGTGGCAGATGTGAAAGCACCCTTACAAACGGATTGGTTTGTGAATGATTTGTTCGAAATTAACATTATTTTATATGACTCGGGATGAACGAGTCTCCTCAGTGAACCATTTGTTTGTCACGTGACAGCCAGCTAAGTAGCGAAAAAAATCATTCGCTATTTGTTCAAATGGACTGTGCCGCATTCAGTAAAAAATGGTTGAATGACTCGAAATAAATAGTTCACTTTCACGCCAGTTAAAACAAACCGAACTTCCCATCCCTAATCTAGAAACTCTACTTCCTTTAGCTGTTTACTGATTTCTTTTCGGTTCTTTGATGGTCCACTTTGAGAACCACCGATCTAATAGCGATGACCAAAAGCTCTGGAAAGACAGCTTTATGAGCAGTGACCTAAGCAGAAGAGAAGCTTGTCCAGTGCTGCTCAGAATGGAACACACACAAAAAAAGCAACCAGATTTTCAAAAGCTGAGTACTGCACTTACTCAGAAGTTTGAACTTAAAATGACTCCTCTGTTCTCTGATTTAGGCTGCAAATAACATGGTAAAGTTCACAGCATTGTGAGGTTTGAGACTTTAATTTTAATGGAAATAAAAATTTGATCAAATTAGCTTTGACCATTGTTGGGCTGCACAGTGGTCCAGTGGTTAGTGCTGCTGCCTCACAGCAAGAAGGTTCTGTTTGACACTTGAGGTGTGAGTACGAGGCCGGCCGGGCCGGGTGCGGAGTTTGCATGTTCCGCTTGCTTGTGTGTGTTTCTTCCAGGTTCTCCGGTTTCCTCCCACAATCCAAAAACATGCGTTTCAGGCAAATTGGCATTGAAAAATCGACCATATAGGTATGAGTGAGTGTGTGATTGTGTTTGTCTGTGTGTCCCGCTCTGTGAATGGTTGGCCACCAGAGTGTGTATCCTGCCTCTGGCCCAAAGACGCTGAGATAGGTGCCAGCTCCCCGAGACCCTGCAAAGGACTAAGCGGCAGAAGATGAATGAATGAATGAGCTTCGGCTATTGCGATATTACGTTTTGTTGTCTAGGGGTGAATTGGGAAAGAATTAACCGAAAATGTGACTGGGACGAGACAAACCCGTTCTTATGATAAACAATAAGTGGTTTATTTTTCCACGTGAATATAAATGCAAAAAAATTGAAAACAGTGTCCAATTGCCAAAATAACAAACAAAACCCACTGGAAAATCTACGTAACTAAATAATCTGAACCGACCCGCAACAAAATCAATACAAAATAATTAGCCTAACTCCCTTACCAGAAACAAAATCAATTTTCACAAAATCAAAAATTTCACTCACACAGAGTAACACAGTATAATACAGGACCGAGTACCTGGAGCTCCTAACCGAACGTGGTTACACTTAGAATGAGCTCTGCGACAGCTGTTCCGGAGCGAGTTTCAGGGCCACTCCAAGCCAAAACCGGTCCTAACAAAACATGGCCCGCACACGATTTTGGACTGTACTGGAAGATCATATTGTTTAAATTTAACTTTTGTTGTGATTTTTCTATTAAAATACAGAGGACAACCTTGGCATGCCTGTCAACTCTGTAAGACAACCCCTCCTTCTAAATCACACACACTGTGATTGGGCTAGGGTTAGGGTACTATATAAATATATTCCAAACAACTATAATCCATATTACCTATAACCCTAAGCACTAAGCACTAAAAGTTAGTAACATAATTGCAGGTTGAAGATCATTATGAAAACATTTTTTCAACCCTTTTTCCTGACATGGAAAAAATAAATACCCACCTTTGTTTAAAAGTTTTATCATTTTATGATCGTACAACACACGAATTTGAATTCATGCGATTTATGAACATTAACGTAACGCAATAATGAGAAAACAATGAGAAACCTTTTGTTCGTCTTTAGTCTAAGATTCCAACAATATAAACCAACCAATGTACAACAAATGCTTAATGTCTGAAAATATTTTTGTTCTTGAAAACTGTCTTTCTGGCTGATTAAAATAATAATGGAAACCAGTACAATTTCAAAGTGATTCTAAGCCCCTGGACTCAAACCTCTAATAAGAAGTTCAAAGCAAAAGCTGCTGTGTGATTTTGTGCGGCAGGGTCATTGCTTTGCGAAAAGTGTGTAACAGCTCGTCTCACTTAAAGCAAGTCTTTGTAATTGTAAACCTGCACGTGCTCTAGCTGTGCAGGAGGAGCGGCAGCGGGCGAAGGAGCGCAGCGAGGGTGAATTTGGCAGCTGTGTAAATGAGGACATGCCCGTGGAGAAAATTCTGGAAGCCGAACTGGCAGTGGAACCAAAGACGGAGACCTATGTGGAAGCCAACCTTGGTGTGCCTGCCAACTCTGTAAGCCAATCCCTCCTTCTGAATCACACACACTGTGACATTTAGCTTCAGGGGAACGTTTGTCTTATCTGGACGGTGGCATTTCGCAGGCACACTTCAGCGACATGCTCAGTTGTTTATCTGAACGTGACAGCCGAAGATGTGCCAGTATGGTTTGCTCTGGAATCGACGGCCTCGTCAAAGAAAACTTCAGAACATTCTTCTGCTAATAAATGAGAGCCTCAGAGTGACCATGCATGCTTGGGAAGCTCTGCATTAACAGATAGCTGTGTTCTTTCTGGCCTGATGGTGGCGTAGTGGCTAGTGCTGTCTGCTAGACCCACTCAAGTTTGAATCCTCATCTCTATCACCCTTTCTATCCTCTTTCTCTCTCCTTTTCTATCTCTTTTGCTCCATTTCTACCTCCCTCTCCACACCGCCTTTTATATATCCATCTTTCTCTCTCTATTTCATACCTTTTTTCTCCTTCTTTTCCCCACCAACCATCTCCCTCTATTTCCATTTCTCTATTTATCTCTATCACCTTCTCTTATCTATCTCTTTATGTCTCTCATAACCCACTTCTTATTTTCTAACTCATTCTTCTTCTCTCACTCTGTTTTTCTTCCTCTTTCAATTTCTCTCTCTTTTTATGTCTATCCAAATTATATATACACTACCGTGCAAAGGTTTGGGGTCATATATTCAGTTTCTTGGCAAATTACCACATGGAATAGCCGTCATTTCTAAGAGCAAGGATAAGACTGTTGAGTTACACGAAAGTTTTCTGTTTCTGGCCATTTTTGATTTTCAGAGTTTGATTGACTCCCCAAATGTGATAATCCAGATTCTCAACCTGCTCAAAGGAAGGTCGGTTTTATAGCTTTTTAACCAGCAACTTCTAGCTGTGATAACATGATTGCACAAGGGTTTTTCATTCATTCGTTATCCTTCTGACACAATTAGCGGTAACATTGTACCGTTAAAACACTGGAGTGACAGTTACTGGAAATGGGCCTCGTTACACTTATGTATAAATTGCACCAAAAACTAGATATTTACAGCTAGAATAGTTATTTTCCATATTAGCAATGTATAGAGTTTTCTGATTAGTATAAAGTTATTTTCATTGAGAAAACAGTGTTACCGTTAGTGTTACTGTTCTCTCTCTCTCTCTCTCTCTCTCTCTCTCTCTCTCTCTCTCTTGTCCTAACTTTTTGTTCTACTCTCCTCAGCCCAACGACCCAGTAACAAACATTTGCCAAGCAGCAGACAAGCAACTCTTTACCTTAGTGGAGTGGGCAAAGCGTATCCCTCACTTTTCCGATCTCCCACTGGACGATCAAGTCATCTTACTGCGAGCAGGTGCGTCGGAAGAGAACAACACGGAGCGCGTTTGTTTCAGCAGCCTGAAGTGACCTGTTCACTATATATCCCCATCACCAGCTGTGCAGAACATGTTTCAGCCATTACGCTCTATTCCACGGGCATTAATATGGATTCTTGGGAACATTTGATCCCGCCTTTGGCCACAGAATCGATTAAAAAAGGAATTCCATCTTGTTATCATGTAGTAAGACAGAATAAGAGGCTGGTTTGTTCTCTGTTTTCACGTGTTGCACTTGCTTCATTATGGATGAAGGTGGTCTGAGGACGAGAAAAATCTCAGCATTTTGATTACATTTTTAGGAGCAAGGCTTCAGTGAATGAAATTTAATGAGTGTTCGAAAAACAAGACTAGGGAGCAATCAAGTCGTCAATCATTATATCATAATTCTATCAAAGAAAAACGTCAACAAAAAAACGTGGAACAAAAAAAGGCACAATTGGCTCCACGTTTAAAGGACTTTATGACTGGTTTAGCACCACATATGGTCTAATTTGGTCCAAATTTTATAAATACTGTTAAGCCTCAATGTTTAGCTCTTCTGTCTAGGTTACATCTTGATATTGTCTTGTATACCTCACCATGAACTGCCACCTTACAGTGGTGAGGGGGTTTGCGTGCCCAAATGACTCTAGGAGCTATGTTGTCGGGGGCCAAAAAGCCCCCAGAAGGGTCATCAATGGCAAACAGTTCCTAGTTGATGGGCCAGACTAAGCGCAGTTCAAAACCCCCCTATGGACAACAAGATAAATGTGACCACTACGTTGCCCGGATTGGTGGCACCGGGGCCATCCCTGGAGCCAGGCCTGGTGAGGGGGCATGTGGGCGTGCGTCTGGTGGCCGGAAACTGGACGTGCTTAGCCTGAAAGAGCAATGTGAGACCACCCCCCAATAGGCTCACCACACCCAGGTGGGGACAAAAGGGGTCGGTGCATTGTGTTTTGGTTGGCAGTTGTGTAGAAATGTCATGGCAACCCAAACCTTAGGCAACGTAACCTTCTGGGTATTGGGACATGGAACGTCACCTCGCTAAGTGGGAAAGTTCAAGTTCAGTGCATTTAAGTTCAAGTTCTGAGCATTTGAAATGCGCTTTTAACTGTCTCAAAGCGCACGTGTGAATATGCACAAGAGAATTGTTGCTTTTTATTTATTTGATCGTCTGGGTGTTAGTGTTAAGTAAATGGCTATGATTACGACATGACAAAGACAAAAAACTTTTGAACCCGAGAACTCGAGCTTGTGTTGGAGGTTGAGCAGAACCAGCTAGGACTAGTTGGGCTTACTTCCACGCATAGGTCGGGATCTGGAACACAGCTCCTTGAAAGAGGTTGGAGTCTCTTCTACTTTTGGTTCTACTCATGGTGAGAGGCGGGAGCGGGCTTGCTTATCGTTCCCCACTCATCCGACTTAGCCGTCATGTGTTAAAATTCTCTCCAGCGGACGAGAAAGCTGTTTCATTCATTCATTCATTCATTCATTTCCCAAAGAGTACTGGAGAGTGCCCGTAACGGAGACCCCTTTGCTCTACTGGGGGATTTCAACGCTCACGTGTTCAATGACAGTGATACCTTGAGGGGCGTGATTGAGAAGAACGGCCTCCCTGATTTGAACACAACTGACTTACTAGTCCATAACAAGCACCAGGTTCAAGCATAAGAATGTCCATTTGTGCACATGGCACAAGAACACGCTGGGTACAAGGTCTGTGATCGACTTTGGGTTAGGGTGCGGTGATTAAGTCTCTGGTCGTGGTGATTCCAATGGTGGACACAGGAATTAAGGGATGCCATCAAGCTGAAGAAGATGTCTTAACAGGCTTGGTTATCTGAGGCAGCTGACAGGTACCGGCAGGCCAAAGGAATTGCGGCCCGAACAGTCGCAGAGGCAAAAACAGTTGATTGTCTCACAGATCAAATGTCTCACAGACCATAATGCCTCAGGAAGAGAAAGCGGTTTCCTGCCAATACTATTTACAGTACAGGTTCTGTACATAAGAATTGTTACACTCACTTCTGTGAGTCACTACAATTCTGTGAATCGCCATGAAGCCAGACTTTCTTTCATTTCTTTCATCTTTCTTTTTACAGTGTTTTTTCTTTCTCTTGTCTTTATTTCTCATGTGTTCTAGGATGGAATGAACTCCTGATAGCTTCTTTTTCACATCGTTCCATAGCTGTGAAAGATGGAATATTACTAGCCACGGGTCTTCACGTGCACAGGAACAGTGCGCACACTGCCGGAGTGGGAGCCATCTTTGACAGGTTTGTTCAAAAACCCATTGGAAAAATATCAATTCAAGATCATTTTGATTGTGAAACGCTTTAGTCTTTCAAATGTTGTACCACAGGCTGGTTGAATAGAAAAATGAAAGCAGAACATGGAGCTTTCTAGTGTTGAACGTAAGATGCTTGTAGGTTTACAATATTTGTTGTTGTCTGTGCAGAGAGATGATCTGGCTTGTGACTCTAGAACACATGTCATGTGATCCGTCTAAACCACTGAATTCTGAACATTGGCCCTGTAGTAGTAGTAATAGTAGACCTTGTTAGTAGTAATTACAAAAGTAAATTGATTTGGAAACGGCGTTCTCTTATGTAAACTGCATTACCGCTAGACTCACGGGAATAATGACAAAATGAGTGAAGTAAAGTGAGTGAGTTTCTCAATATGGCCACTAAATTGTGCTCTACATTTAACCATCCAGTGAAGTTTCAAACACAAACACAAAACTCGACACAAACGTTGAGTAAACGTATGGACACTTTACTGTAAAAAGTCAATTACAAGTTACAACTCACCAATTCTAAAAAGACTAGAGTTAAAATTGTAAAAGTATCAAATAAAAAAAAAAAAAACAAGAAATGTGAAAAAAAAGAAACTCTTTATTGTTTATTGTATAGCTTGTATTTTCAATCATAAAAATGAAATCTAACACCTCAATGTTTCAAAATGGCAAAACAAAATGGTTAAAAAAGAGCAAAAAGTCAGTCACAGTCTGAAATGCCCAACAAAGTGCACCCGCTAATTCATGTTCACTTGAACAAAGTAGCCAAAACTGATGCGAGACTTTTTAAGCTGATCTATTGTTTTTACAGCTGATCTTATTTTGATGCCTCTAGGTGTTGTTACAACGCTGGTGTCGATATTTAACTCTATAGTCTCCATACAGATTTGTGTATAAAAGTGTCTACATTTCATAGCTAAATGTGAAGAAATGTAATTTATTTGTATTCATATTGATACAGACATTTTTGCTTTGGATCGTTCTGTGCGCTAAAGTGCTGTTTCTAGTTTTTATATGTCTGCCCAGCTGCTTTGACACAACTGAAGATATTTTTATTAATCTTGTGAACTTTAACGTTTTCTCGGGACTGTGGAGGTGTCCTGTGTTTTAGTGGTTGATGCCTTTAAACGAGACTATGTCTTGCACACATGAACATATCTGTTAAGACCTCTACAATGATAAGTGACCATTTTTTCACGTCTGGCTATTTGATTAATTGCACTTTTATATTAAGCTGGTTGGCAGTTTTATGTGGAGCTCTGATAATATTTTGCTGATCGTGTGAGATAAGCGGCTGTCAGCTAGTAAAATATACGCAACCTAAAGTCTAATCAGATGCGGTGATTGAGATTTAAGAGATACGATAAGAAACAAACTCAAGATCCAGTCGGTTCTGGGTCTTCAGTTTTCTCCCAAAACCAGAAGAAGAATTCAGAAGAATTGGAAGTCTGGAAAGTTCAAAAGTGTTCGTGAGAGTGTGAATGTTCTTTGTGTGTTTCTGTGTGTGTGTGTGGGGGGGGTGCGCGCGCGTGTGTGTGCCCTGCCTTTATGCCCAGAGTGCCTGGGATTGGCTCCAGCTCCCCATGACCCATTTCATATAATGGCATGATGGATTGATAAGGATTGTTGATTGTTGAGATTTTTCAAACTGTATGAACTGTTTTTCATGTTTTTGCTGTCTGTTTCAGGGTTCTCACAGAACTCGTTTCGAAGATGCGCGACATGCAGATGGACAAGACTGAACTGGGATGCCTGCGGGCCATCGTGCTGTTTAATCCCGGTAAGAGACTGTACACTTCCTGTGATAGACCTGCGCACTATTAATGGGCTTACTAGATTACTATTTACTAGCTTACAAGGCGAGGAATTTTCCTGTTTTGGGCTCAATTTGGAAGGCTCAACTTATAAGCGAGGTCTACCGACAGAACATATTTTGCTCAGAACAGTACGCAGATGTTTCACCCTTGCTCGCAAAAGGATTGACCGTTCACAAAGAAATGTATGCTAAACAACAGTGCCACTATATAAGGTCAGTAAGCAATGCAAAGTTACTTCTGCAATTCATCCATTTTTCAGAGCTTTTAAAAAGTGTAGTGCTGCTTCTACCTGTACTAATCAGAGACAGCTACTACTAGTAGAAATACTACTACTTCAGCATCAGCCAGCACTGCTGTTTGCCTCCCAACTTGTGATGGCCCAAAGCAGCCTGCTCTATAACTAGTCTCGCACCAAATCTAGTGCATTTCTAGATTCAACACTGTTCCAGCCTCTGACTGTGCTGGTTGGTACAGTGGCAGACAATGCAAGTCTGAAAAATGAAATCCTTGTGGCAAAATAGATGTTGCTCAAAAATTGTCCAAATGAAGCAGACCGGTTCTCTGTGTGTAAACACCAGCAAAAGTAGGAGGAAGCAGAATTCACACAAAAGAAAGCAGAATTTGGTGATCTTGGCCCATGAGAAGTCCATAACAAATAAATTGGACATGGATGAATTTGTGAAAGTTTTGGCAAAGAGTAAAAAGAGACTGTTGTTGTACAGTGGATTTTTTATTATTCACACGTTTTTTTTTATTATTTATTGGGGGTTTTTGTTATTGTTCTTTTTTATTATTCATAAGACAACCTTTAAATAAATGTGTCAAACTCAAGGTCCAGCATTTGTAAGGCACTTTTCACAGTTTAACTGTCTTGCTGAAGCATAAGTGATCAACAAATAAAAATGTTGTCAGGTAGCAAAAAACAATCAATGACGACATTGTTTTCAACTTAAACAAAAAAACGCCCAAATTACCCAAACCCGCCTAAATTATGTCCACCCGCCCAAAGCAATTTTTGCCCGCAAAATCAAATTAAAAACCGCCCAATTGGGCGGAAACGCAATCCGCAGCAGTGTTTCCACAGTTTTCTACCCAACTGCAATTGTCACTATTTAGTTAAAACAAATAATGAGTTGTTTAACATTAAAGAGTAGTTACATTTATTTTACATTACATTTGATTACATGTAGTTACATCTATAAGTTACACCCCTTTGAGGACTGACATTATGCTGACATGACCCTCTGTGAAAGTGAGACAGCCCTTCTTTAGATTAAAAGTTTGTGAGAATTAGACCATCCAGCTACAAAAATGTTATATTGTTATAAAAACTGGATTAAGGATATTTTTTTTGTTTTATTTATTTAAAAAAAACATTCTCTGTTTCCCCTCTGAGGAAATAGCCACCATATTGTGGTCAGGCAGTTTGCGTGCCTCAGGACCGCAGGGAACAACACAATTCAGCAAGGACAATACCGTTACTATAACAGAGGAAAATAACTCAAATATGATGTGAACACATGATGCCTTGATGCTTCACATTTCTGATTTTATTCATCCATGTGTGCCTGTCTAGAACCGGTCCTGGCGTGTGGAGATAATCACGCCTGTGCGGTGTCCATGTCAGTTTATAGTCATTAATAACAACATAGTTATTACAACATTAATAACAACTAAGTTGTGCCATTTTTTGTACGTATACGTGCGTCTGCAATTTATTTAAATTATAAATAAGAATTCAATTTGTTAAGTAATTTGTGGAGGTTAATATGGCAGTTCAATTCATGAGCTCAATTTGAGAGTAACGCAAAATATGTAGAGAATAAATAATCATCCACTTAGCAATAACAGTTCGTACTAAATTTCACCAATTACATTCATTACTGGTTTACGTCTCTTTAGTTTCTCTCAATGACATCACAGTCAATTCAGCCATGGCTCTGATTAGCAGGTTCTGCTACTTCTCAAAAAAAAAACTTTGCATATTGATTTGGCATTGGCTCCTTGTTTTGCTCAATGTGAAACACACATGCTTTTTACTTAAATATCACATAACCTGATCTTTAATGTTTGTTTTTTTTGTCTGCTATTTTTTTCTTATGTTGTAAAATGTTTTATGTTCCGTTCAGATTCAAAAGGATTGTCAAACCCATCAGAGGTAGAGTTGCTGCGTGAAAGAGTGTATTCATCTCTGGAGGCTTATTGTAAACAAAAATATCCCGAGCAGCCTGGGAGGTACACACACACACATACACACGCACAAACACACACGTTCAGACCCATACACACACACACACACACACACACACACACACACACACTTTCAGACCTACACAGACACAAACACACACACTCACACATATGCAAACTCACACTTGCAAAGACTCACAATTATTCATCCAACACACACTCAGACCTACACAGACACACACAAACATATACACACACACACACACACACACACACACACACACACACACACAATTTTACATTTATCCACTATCTCAAACTCATACATACACAGACAAACACACTCACACACAAGCAATTTTACTTTTAGTCATTCAGACACACCCTCCCACACGTGGAAATGTAAAACACAATTTTACATTTAATACCTCACACACAATGCTCACAAATATGCAAAAATACACACAATTTTATATGCTGCCACTCACACTAACAAATACACACAAAACACACAATTGTGCAGAAAGCTAATACACACACACACACACACACACACACACACTTACGGAGAATCAAACATAAACTCACAATTTTAAAAATAGCCGCTCACATTTGGTCCTATGCAGACACACTCTCACACACACACACACACACACTTTTGTTATACTCTGAAACGTGAGTCTTCTGTGAATTTGTGCCGTTCCTTTATGTGTGTGGTGGACAGGTTTGCCAAGCTGCTGCTTCGTCTGCCGGCGCTGCGCTCCATCGGCCTGAAATGTCTGGAGCACCTCTTCTTCTTCAAGCTCATCGGAGACACTCCAATAGACACATTCCTGATGGAGATGCTGGAAGCTCCACACCAAATAACATAAGGGAATCATGGATCTTCAAAGCCTCTGTGGGTGTGATTTTGTCTAGAGGACATGACGAGACCAGAGCAGGACATGGTCTGTAACAGGTTCTTTGTTGGCCTCGGTGGAGTAGGTGGAACTAGGAGAAATCTTGTCCTGATGTTTCATGGGAAGGTTTGTGAAGAAGCATGGCACTGTGGAACAACTGAATGGGTTTGAGGGACCTCTTGGAGATGTTGCTGCACAGCATCATCCGGTAAAACGTGTCCTGCCTTACAGAAGGTCCACCTCTGCTGTCAAACCGCTAATACCTCACACCAGTGCTTACAGACAACCACCACCACACGCGGCTCTGCTCTGTTGTCTTTATTTCAGCACTGACCTTGAGTTCTCAACAGGGTCAAGTGTCATGTGAGCCAATCGCCTTTGAATGTGTCAGATTACTAGAAATCTGCCTTGACAGGACGATGACTTTCCGCTGTTTGACGTTAACTGTCCTTTTTTATTCTCTGTACAAGAGAAAAAATGTCCTGAGGATTTCCAAAGACTTCTGATAATGTCTTCATGTAACCGTTCCCAGCCCAGTGCATTTTTGCAGTCTGATGATACTGAAGCAGTTAAAGGAATCCTGATAAAAGTCTGGACTCAGGGAATCGGGAGGGTCAGGAAGTGTTGCGCCTGACCCCTGTCGGCCATGTTGTGCTATTACAGGTCAAGATCTGTGTTTTCTTTCATTACAAACATCTCCTGCCTCAGGTTGACTCAGTAAAACTGATTTTTTTGGCTCAAAAATGTAAATTTTTAAAAACAAAAAATGTACAGGTTCATTTTAAAAATCCAGACTATTTTTACATCAAGCCTCAAGTGCAGATTGAGCCAATTTTATCGTTTTGTTCACAAGCGATGATACAGATTTTAAACTGATAAAATTATTTTTGCCAATCTTTGTTTGGTCACATTGCAGAGAATCTGGAATGTGTTGATTGTAGCCCAAAGACGTTGTGTTAGCTTTGAAATGCAGACACACATTTGTGGTAATATTTGAACCTGAATTTTACTGTATTTTACCATTTGTCACCATACGTTAAACAAACCTCATTATTTTCAAAACCATATTAAATTATTTGTCGATTGTGCACACATAAACTGAATGAATAATAAGGCACTATTCAGCTGAAGAAAAACAACTTAAAACTAAATGAAACCTGAAGCTCTGGGGTTAAATTGGGCTTGTGAAGTAGAGAATGGCATCACAGCCAATCCGGGACAATCTTTAACTTTTGTCATCTTTATCTGCAATTTATTTTTTTAGATTCAGTTTTACAGAATTATCTATTTTTTGTACAAAGTGTAATTTTATCTATGTATTATAATTTTTACATCAATTTCTTTGAAATTCGTTTTTCTATTCGTTGTGTGTGTAATATAGGCTGTGCTGTCTAACCTGGGCTGAAGTAACCGGGTACAAACAAAGGCTCTTGTGATTTTACTTGATTTTTACATGATTGTGACTTGTTGTTCAAATTTACATTGTTCAGTAAATGATTTCCAATCCAAAAACAATTGAGAAACAAAAACTGGAATACAAGAGGGTGGCACAGTGGCATAAGTGGGTACCAAAATGGCTGCACAACATTGAGTCATACTGAGATGAACTCATTCAAGATCCTGTCAGGGTCTTTCTGTGTGTTGTCCATGTTCTTTCTATGATTGATAGGTTCTCTCTGGGTCTCCAGTTTTGAGAGTCTGAAAAGTAGTCCATAGGTGTGAGGGAGAGCGCGAATGTGTGTGTGTCCTGCTCTGTGGTTGGTGGGCTACCAGTCATGGCCCATGTGCTGAGCCGACTGTTAGTGCCTTCGTACTGCGGATCCAAAGAAGAGCTGTTCGTCAAGGATTTGAAGAGAAGATTATGGGACCGGCTTCAAATCAGATATGAATAATATCTAAATATATGAATAATAAGTGCATGACGTGCGTGTCCCTTTTATACCAAATACATGTTATAACAAATTCATGCAGGCATGAGTTGAAGTGGCGAATCAATTCCATCCGATCTGCCATTGTCGGATCAACTGACAGGCGTCGAAGTGAAGTGACGATGAAAGGGAACGTCTGATCTGACGTCTCTTGGAGGATTTTAACTTCAAAATAACTATATCAATATTTTCCAATTAATAAAAAGAATAAACAACATCCGATAAACAACTTAAAATGCTGTGGAAACATATTTCACTGTCAGAGAAAAAGCAAATCGCTGTCAATTTAAAATTATTACCTAATAATACTTTACTTGTTCAGCTTTAGCTTTCAACACACAGATCAATTTCCATCTTGACACACATAATAGACCAAAGCAGCCACTGCGAGCAGGTTTAGACTCTGAAATACTTGGATTAATGTATCTCATAAAGGGGGCCTAGAGACCAGCCCAATTACTAATATTGAATGTAGTTGGCAGGGCCAACTTATATTTACAAAGGGCCCAAAATCTAGGTTACTGGGCACATTACCACACGAGCCCCAGCGCTCCAGCCCGATCCACCCATTCAAACACCTTGAAAATTAATATCTTCGCGTGGACGACGCGTGCGGTGGGGAGATGTTTGTTAACATTACTTTAATAAAGAAAACTACGCGAAAAAAGTGTTTTTAAAGTCTGAATAAGTGTTAAATAAATACGTAGATGTTGTGCCTCCACTTCGCGGAAATTCACCTATCACGGTCGGGCTTGGAACGTATTTACCGCGATAAACACGCGATTACTGTATTGCACGTTCACCTCAGGAATGTCTCAAAGCTGCGTCACATGCTCTCCCGACCGGATGCAGAAGACAGATACATGCGTTTATAACATTACAGTTAGACTACTGTAATGGTCTTCTGGGAGGTTTTCCTGCCAAACTAATAGATAAACTTCAGTTAGTTTAGAATGTAGCTGCTACATAGATTACTCACCAGAACAAAAAAGTATAACCATATTGTGCTACTGTCCAGTGCTAATGTCGCCTTACCTATTAAATATCACACCTGGTTACCTGTTAAATAGTGTTAGAATGCCAGAGGAGACTGGCACCAGTGAGCCGTGTTTAGAGAAGTTTTCACCTGGCCACTGTCACATATGTGCTTGCTCATTGGTCTTTGTCATAGTCATAGTGCTATTCATAGCCATATTTTTAACACCAACTACTAATCAATAAAAAGCAACAATTCTCTTACATATTCACACGTGTGCTTTGAGACAGTTAAAAATGTGAAAAGCGCCTTATAAATGCACAGAACATTTCTTGAAATGAACAACTTCATTTAAATTAAAAAATTTTAATTCTTATCACAATTCGAGGTCAGTTTCCATTTATAAAGTTATTTTACTGATGGAACTGTATAAAAAAACGCTGTGTTTATTTGTACACACTCATTTGATTTGATTCGAATGCATTAAGCCAATGCACCTGTTACTTATTTTCTAGTTTACTTAAAAGTTCAGTGCATTTGTGGGGCGCTTTTCACAGTTACAACTGTGCATGTGTGAAAATGTAAAAAAAAGATTGATGCTTTTAATTCATTTGTTCATTAGTGTTAGGATAATGGCCAGTGAGCAAGCACATATGCGACAGTAGCCAGGTAAAAAAAAAAATAAAGAAAATGTAGGGAATAAAACGCTGGAGAGAACCCGGCTCACTGGTGCCGGTCTCCTCTGGCATTCTAACTCTACAAAATCAGTGGGTTGGTTGAAAATAACATGTATCAGTCCTTTCAGTTTTTAGCTGTTTTGTAATTGTTGAATTCAGTGCAAAACCAACAAAACAACACTTAGTTAAACAGGAAACTATAATTAACTTATAAGATTATCTCTCATTACATTTTCAATTTTTATATAAAGAGTACTGTATTTTTTTTGAAAAGCATATTTCAGGAAAACGACGAGGCCAAATTAATTTCACCTACAGCAAACAGAACTGGTGAAGACCAGCAAAGCAAAGCCAGTAACATTGACTCGAGTGGGGGTGAATTGTTCTGTAGATGTGTACGAATGGTCGGAATCAGAAAGTAACGACTAGTTTTCTAGCAGAGCTACGTCTTGTTAAACCAACAGAGGAACAGAAGTAAAGACCGCTGCAGGAGAGCACCAGGAGGCAATTCAGGAGGAAACCTGACAGGAGCAAATCTGACACAGATCATCCGGACATCGGTATTCTATTTATTTATACATTTTTAACTTGCAGATAATTAGTATTTCAACAGCTCATTCACAATCACATAGAATAAGTATACGAATGATGAACATTTGTGGATGTAATAAAGCATTTCTTCATCTGAAATGCACGTTTAAGACCATGTTTTGTCTTTCTTATGATCTTAGTCTCTGTAAAATCACGCGGTTGTGTGTAAATTAGCGCCTTTTTGCAAGTAGCAGTTTTACAAATGTTGCACAATTGAAAAATAGGACTTCAAAAGGATTTGTGGTTTTTGGAGATTTTGTGCATCCAACCTGTAGTACAGTACAAATCCAAAATATACAGTCGCAAAATTGTCGGAAATTACCAACAGAAAATATCTTTTAAAATTGTGAAATCCCGGATAATCACGGATTATTAAAACATGAAACCCAGCGGCGGTTCCAACAACAACAACAACCACAATACCGTGCGACATAACGCGCATGCGCACAACACTACCTAACCAGTGTCGACCCCAGCCATCTATTATGCTTCTTCGCAATAAAAGCTACTCGAAAATCTGCACGGAAAACGCTACCGGAGCCACACGGGGTGAAAGTAATAAAGTTTACACTACATGTTTCCTTTTGGCGGGTTCCGATTGCAGTCTGTAGTGGGCTTAGGTGGCGTGTGTAAGTAGTATTTTGGGGGGAAACACAGCTGAATGTGGCTAACAGGCTCTGACATACTCGAGCTGATGAGCGGCGCTTTGCAACAATGTAACAAAACCTTCTTTCATCCGCCGCCGTCGTGGCGCTTTTCTGTAAAGCTCGGCGTGTTTGCGGGGTTTTTACAGCCGTTAAAGGAAAGAAGGACCGGGATTGATAGACACGCGTTGGAGTAAATTCAAATTAGCCCGCTGAGTAGCTAGCTGGCTTGAACTGCATATACACACAATGGTCGCGTTAAAGACGCGGTGGGGCTCGATCCTCGGCTCTCGATGCCCAGTCTCTCCTGTGCCCGCCATCTTTTCGGCAACTTGAATTCAAACAGCAGGCAACTACTTTTTGCCGCGATATTGCAAAACCGTGTTGGCGGAGAATTCGTCGGCTTAACCGGGGTCCGAGGGCGCTGAGGGGCGCATTTTGCTAGCTGGGATCCCGAGAAAAGCGTCGCGTTTTTAAGGCCAAGAGGTGTTTTCCAGAGCGCTGCAGTCTTTCGAGTGCAGGGTGTATTTTGCCTAGGATACAAAATTGCAGGGTTTTGATTCAAGCGTTTAAATCATGTACTCTCAAAAGTCGATTAGTTGCTTTACGACGACTGTTTGATTTATATCTAGAGTTTGTTTTTGGCTAGTGTGGTTCAAAGTGAACGATGTACTTTCCGTTACTTTTAGTATTTAAACTAACCTGGTTAAGCTTTTTATTATAGTCGCACTACTAATGTATTTAATGTAGTACTGTTTAACTAGTACTATTTATTGTCATCATCACTTGACAATCACATAGGTGTGTATATATAGATATATTGTGTGTGTGTGTGTGTGTGTGTGTGTGTGTGTGTGTGTGTGTGTGTTTTCATTGTACTGCATATATATAATATAAGAATGTTTATGTTTCATAAGGAATATATTTGAACTGGACCTTATGGACTTATCTTTATTATTTAGTGCTGTTTTTATCATCATCTTCAGTATTCAGGTATTTGTTATTAGTATAAGCTGTATTCGTAGTAAAATTTATTCCAATAAAAATGTCCCTGTACATAAATAGTAGTCTACTTGCAGCAGCAGTTTCCCTACAATTTATTTTTCCATTTGTTAATCTTTTAGTTTACAGAAAATTGCCTGTTTTTAAAGTTAAAGCACAATATGTTAACAAGCTGCAAGCTATTGTTAACAGCTAAGAAGTTTATACAAGGTTTTGTATAAAGTAAACAGCAATTTGCTGTCTATGCATTAAAACTGTGTTTCACTGTAAAATATCCATTAAAGTGAATTCTTTTTTTGCAGCTTTACGTATTATCATGTGTTTCCGCTCTGACAAATAAGTATTTGCCCGTTTTTGTGCTTGTTTCATATCATTTCGCTTTCTGATGCAGTGTGTGTGTGTGTGTTTTCCATCAGCATGCTGCCACTCCGGTCCTGAAATGGGATGTGTGTGTCGAGGTGGGACCAAGGAGCAGCAAGAGGATCCGTGTAACTGAACCACGAGACACACAGAAATCATTCAAGAACGTTCTTAGCCTTACCGGTCAGTATGTCGGTCGTCACGTCCCCGGCCCAGGTGCCTCCAGCCATTGTGAATCCTCCACCGCCCGAAGTCACCAACTCCAGCAAGCCTGGCCGAAAGACCAACCAGCTCCAGTACATGCAGAACGGGGTGGTGAAAACCATTTGGAAGCATCAGTTTGCGTGGCCGTTTTACACACCCGTGGACGCGATCAAATTGAATTTGCCGGTGAGTGAGCAGTAGCATTGTCTTGACACGAGTGAGGTTCACACATCACTACTGATTTTCTCTGTCCGTATCAAGCAGAAACCCCCCTTTGTATGTAATATAAATTATTACAAACAGTATACACATTTGTGTTTTGTAGAAACTTTACTTTGCAAAAAAACGACTGCTGAGTTCCGTTCCAGGCGGGATATTTTAACACCTGGAAAGATTCAGTCTGATCAACTTCTGAGCAAACCAAAAATAAAGACATTTGGAATATACAATTGAAAAATCAAAGCGTCATGGTGGAGTTAGAGGTTTTCATGCTGGATTATTAAGAATTTAGGACGATTATATTAAAAAGCAAAACAGCTGGGGGGAAAAAGTATCCAGTACACAAAACACTCGAGCACACACAACACACAGACGCAAACTCAAAACACACTAGTTCACTCAGAAAACATGCTGACACATTCAAAACAAATACACACATACTAACAGACACCAAGAGACACTCAAATCACACTAAAACACTCTCTCCTGTCTCTCTCGCGCTCTCTTTATTTCTCTCTCACCACCAGACACACACACAGCTTCTTTACGCTATTGCTGCTGCCTCTGATTTGACGAACACTTCATCCATGTATTTTCCACTTTAAAACATTATTTCACAAAGATAATGTTTAAGATGCAATGGGATATCAATTCTCTCGACAACTCTGTGTCTCAAGTGAAGTCAAAGTCAAGGAAACATTATTTGTCCCAGTGAGACAATTAACGATACTGTACAGAGCAGCAGTGTAACTAGCTTTAAGACATCCAAATCTGGCCTGATATTGACTTCTGACAACCGATGTTACTAGTTGTAGGCTGCTGGTTTAAATATATTAACAGTTGTATAATTTGATCCTAAATATTTTTCCTAGGACTACCATAAAGTTATAAAGAATCCAATGGACATGGGAACCATAAAGAAGCGTTTGGAGAATAATTACTACTGGACGGCTAGTGAGTGCATGCAGGACTTCAACACCATGTTCACCAACTGTTACATCTACAACAAGGTAGGAGTTTACCAACCGTTGTTAGTTTCTACACTACTCTCACTCATTCTTGTGAATGTATCTTCTCAGCCCACGGACGACATTGTCCTAATGGCCCAAGCTTTGGAAAAGATTTTTCTCCAAAAGGTAGCACAGATGCCCCAGGAGGAGGTGGAGCTTTTGCCCCCGCCACCAAAGGTCAAAGCGCGGAAGCCAGTAGTGCCACCGGGTTCAGGTGACTCCATCTCATGTGACATTTAGCAGCATGAACTTCAAGCTGGATGAAGCTCTGTGTTTTGTTTTGTTTCGTTCAAACAGAAAACCAGCAGTCGATAGCGCTGACGAGCGGCTCTCCGTCCTCGCCGTGCCCCAGCTCTCCTCCTGAGCTCCCTCAGACCCCGGTCATAGCTGCAACTCCGCTCTCCACCTCCGCCACCGCCATGATCCCCACCGCTCTGCCTGTTGTGAAAGTAAGTTCACGTGAAAAAGCTCAGATGTTCTTCAGCACGTATTCTTCGTCTCACTGTAGGGGATTTATTTCTCGAACTGTAAAGGGAAAGACTTAATAGTGACCAAAAATATTACTATATATTAGTGCTGTCAAACGATTAAATGCACTTCCCCAACCAAATTAATCGCGATTAATCACAAATAATAATAATAATTTATTATTAATAACTATTTAGTATTAACAGTTAATAATAACAAGAACAAGTATAGAATCTAAACTGTGGTTCTTACGATTAAAAACAATCGCATCTTCAATCATTTGGCAGGCACGCAGAAGAAAATCAACGTGGCCGGGGAGGCTGCGCCCGCGAGTCACTTCACTTCTCTCTTTGAGTCAAGTCCGACGTTTGGTCTGTGCGCAGTGCACATGCGCACGCAGTCGTCTGAGAGACTGCGAATAATTCAATTGGACTATTTCAGCTTTGCAAAATATTGTACACATAATACGGAATAGTTTTGAAGTGAAACTCTGCAAAACCAGCAGTACCGAAAGACCGGAAGTGCGATTAATTGAGAGATTGACGCGATTAAACAAATTTAATTAACCGGGTGAGTTAACGCGTTAACTTTGACAGTCCTTTTATATATACATATATAAATATATTCTTATTTATTTGTGTATTTTATATAAACTTCTAATAGATGGTCACCATGATGGAAGGGTTGAAATTAGAAGGGGATCTCTATTCGCCACTTTTTTTTTTTAAATACTGTGTGACTGACTGCTCTCTCACCCTGTGTCTTTTGGCAACGACATACACACTGCGCACACATTGGTTTGAGTTGTATTGGTGATAGTGGTGAAAATTAATAACACAATGTTTTTCACAGTGTTTGAGGTTTTGAATGTTTCAATTGTTTTTGATATTATATCTTTGGATAAAGAATAGACACGACTGGACAGTGTAAGACATTTTTTTTGTTGTTTATGTTTTGAAAAAAATGTAACATGAGGTTGTCCTGAATACAAAATTAAACCAAGAAACAAAAAACGCTAACACAAATGAGAGAACTTGATGCCTGTCAATGAGAATTTTGATCAACTTGCTGTAACTCCAAAGTTTGAAGGAGCTGAACTTTACTATAGTGGTGGTTTTAGGTGTGTTGTTGGAGATTCTCTTCAAGAACTAGCCGCTAATAACGACAGATTTGTGAGATAATTCGGTTCTTGCTTTCCCGCCTTTAGACGAACGTGCGCTAAACTATTTCTTTTTCTTTCCGCTTTTGGCTTAATACAGTAGTCACAGCAATAACGCAGTAGCCTGGAAATAAAGCAACAGCAGCATATATGAATTAAGGCGTTTCTGTGATTGATTACACGTCTGTATTTAAACGCTAATCTTTTAGCATCACTGCTGCATTATAAAACAAAAGTTTCACCGTTTTTTGTTTTTTTTTTCACAAAATTAGTTTTTTGTCTTTATGCGGTATTCTAATAATTTAAATTAATAATGAGTTACATTTAGAATTATTATTCTATGTTTTTTTAGAATACAATGAGTGTGTAATATTGATTTTATAAAAAAGTGTTGGGGGGGGGGCGTAGAACCGCCACTGCACCCATGGTTCCACTTTTGCAATGGGACTGTGCTGGGACACTTTAATCCCGGTATATCACTTTTCAACTCGCTAGTTTGACAGTTCACAGTAAAGTGAAGATGAGCTATAGCATCGCAAAGAGGACTTTGCTTTAGTCTTTGTTTTTGTTTGTGTGAGCACAGCGACTGCTTTTTTTTTTATTGGCACATGCAAAAAGTGTTTCCTTTATAAAAACCACGTCCACTCTCGACTCTCACTCAGAAGAAAGGCGTGAAGCGGAAAGCAGACACTACCACGCCGACGACGTGCGCAATTACTGCCAGCAGAAGCGAGTCTCCTACTGCCATGCTGGAGTCCAAACACAGCAAAGTCATTTCCCGACGGGAGAGCACAGGCCGGCCCATCAAACCTCCCAAAAAAGACCTGGAAGAAGAAGACCCGACACAACAAGGCATCAAGAAATGCAAGCTGAACGATCACCTGAAGTGTTGCGACACTATCCTGAAAGAGATGCTGTCCAAGAAGCATGCGGCGTACGCCTGGCCTTTCTACAAGCCTGTGGACGCAGAGGCCCTGGAGCTCCACGACTACCATGAGATCATCAAGCAGCCCATGGACCTCAGCACCGTCAAGGTTTGCTTGGGTCAAACTGGTGACATCCGTTCTGATTTAAGTCCTTCACAACATGTCTGTTTTAGAAAAAGATGGACGGGCGGGAATACCAGGACGCCCAGGGTTTTGCCGCAGATGTTAGGTTAATGTTCTCCAATTGTTACAAATACAACCCCCCGGACCACGAGGTCGTAGCCATGGCGAGAAAGCTACAGGTTTGTGTTGGTATTTTCAAGTTCAGAGTTCACAGTCTGTCTCAAAGCGCACGTATTTTGACCAAATGGACCTGTGTCTGTGCGCCACAGGACGTGTTTGAGATGAGATTTGCCAAGATGCCCGATGAGCCCGCCGAGCCATCCTCCCCCAGCACGGTGTCGGCCACGGCGGTGGTGAGCAAAAGCACGGGCAGCAGTGAGAGCAGCGCCGACTCATCCAGCTCCAGCTCGGATTCGGAGGAGGAACGGGCCACTCGGCTGGCTGAGCTCCAGGAACAGGTGAGTGGAGAACAGGTGGGTGTCACCACTTGAGGACCAAGATCCAAACCAAAGGTGGAGAGACAGGCAGAGGCCACACGCAGCTCCCCTCATACTCCACACACTCAGAGTCTTTTTTGGTTGGTCTCCTCAGAAACGTCCCACACATTTCAGGCTCATGCTCTGTAGTGCCCGTTTGTCCTCCCGGGCTGAAGCCTTAACCCTCTACCGCCTCTCAGTTTTTGGCTCTTCGGCATTGGCATCTTGGTATACGTGGGCATGCATGCTGTAAAAGTGCAGAGTGTGTCGACGTTGGTCACTGTGCTCTCATCATCGCATACAAGAGAAACATACAGTTTTGATGGTGATTGTTTTGTCGCCTGATTTCACTTTGGCTTTTTCACCAGCGTTTCGCTGTGGAGCACCCCAATGGTAACAGAGCAGGGACTAAAAACGGGTGTGCCAAGCGTTTTCAGGTGAACTATATTTTTACTTCCCGGTCCCCCACCCCACTAACTCCTTCATTTTTTGTAGCTTCTTCCTCGTGAGCGGTAGAGGGTTAAGGCGATGCTTTATGGGGTGTGTTTGAGCTGGGCTTCTTGCTTTGTGATCGGGCCAGTCTTTTGGCTCCCGTTTTCCTCTCTCCTTTTGTGAATGGCATCAATTGGCATGTTTTTGGTTTTTTTTTTTGTTTGAATTCGAATTTTTCGCCTAAACCGCAGAGAACTGTGGCATTCTGGCATGGTTTTCATGCTTCAAACACTGTTAACGTTTCACGCGTGGCATTGCGTGGGTGAATACGCACATTTGCAGGGAGTTTAATTGGGGATTCTTTGAGCAATCACTCCAAATCCAGAACGGACTTGGCTATGTTGATTTTTTTTTTTTTTTTTTTTTTTTTTTTTTTTTTTTTTTCCCTTTCCCTAGTTTTTTTCCCACCCGGGGAATCTCAATTTTGTTCAAATCAGTCTGGGCTCAGGGTGGATCTCATTCATTATCCTTCAGATTCTTCCCTCCATCATCAATCCTGTCATCTGTCCCCGCACAGCTGAAATCCTAGTCTTTGACTTTAGCGTCAATGCAGCATGCCCCATCCCCTGCTTGCTAACCATTCCCTCCACCTTCCTCCTCAGCTGAAAGCTGTTCATGAACAGCTAGCCGCTCTGTCACAGGGTCCTGTAAGTAAACCAAAGAAAAAGAAAGAGAAGAAGGAAAAAGAGAAAAAGAAAAAGGAGAAGGATAAAGACAAAAACAAGATCAAGGCCGAGGAAGACAAAAAGCCCAAGCCCCCTCAACCGAACAAGCCCACCCAACAGAAAAAGGCTTCAGCTAAGAAGCCCAACAGCACGTCTGCTACAAAGTTAGTACTTTTTGTGTTTATACTCTGTACTTTGTCATGTCTGCTACAAAGTTAGTAATTTTTGTTTTTATACTCTGTACTTTGTCATGCTAAAAATAATGCTATTCACATTTTAGCGTTTGAGATCTTAAGTGTAAATTCCATTGGCAATATTAATATTTTGCAAATACAGTTTAAAATTCATTGAGAATAATAGGGTGATTAAATGTTTCAGTGTTCAAATATACTCACACATCCTCACAATGGAGAGACTTAAGATCTCTGCGTTTAGCTGAACTGACGTTACACGCAGTACTGGTCAAAAGAGAAAAATGAATGTGGAGGGATAATTCTTGATATCAATCATTTTCACAACAAACGTGAAATCTTTACATTTATATGTTTTCAAAAAAAAATATTTACTATTGGAAGTAATTAAAACAAATTTGTATTATTTATGTATACAAATGTTGTGACGGGGGGCACACAAAGAACACAACCTTTTGTAGATGATGGTTTTATTTGCAAATGAACAATTAAAACTGAAACAAAAGTTCTGCGAGAGGCAAACTGAACAAAATCAAACACTGGAGTGCTTGTGAGAAAATCCGTCATCGCAACCATCTTTTTTTCTTCCCTGGGATTTACAAAACACTTAAAACTCGATTTTAAAATAATAAAAGGAAATTCACACACACACACACACACACACACAGATCTTCTATAAGGTTTTTTATTGAACGTCAACAACTGAAATGAAAGCACACAGTCACTGCACGAAGAACAACTTTGTTTTTATTTTAATAAATAACTTGCATGTTTGAAAACAAAATAAATTATATTTTATGTTTCCATATTAACAGAAATTGAGTAGAAATGAGAAGTTCTCTTCTGAATAAAACAACTATTTTATATGAATCTACGTATTATATTTTATTATGAAACGACGTATTTTAAAGTGTAGGAAAATTTACTAAACCAATGCGGACTGCAAATTGTGCTCAGAAAAATTGTCTAGAAGGGGGTCTAACTGTAGCGTGTTAAACACCAGTAATTTAATCAAGCACCTAAAATCACAGCACAACAATGAGTACAATAAGTTTGCTTCTAAACCAACAAGACTCACGCTGCACAAACTCTTTTAACACAAAAAAAAAGATTGGTATATTTTAAAAAAATATTGTTGGTTTATTCAAATATTGTGCACTAAATACAAAGATGTAAGTAAAGATTGTACGTTTTTTTTAATAATTCCTACTAATAACATATTTTATCATTTATATTTTTTCTGTAATATGTTGCATACTATGTGCTTTTCATTTTAAATACATGTTTCCACCTTAACTGAAGCTGCTGGTATTTGATATAAATGACGGAGCAGACATCTCCGCCCAAGACACACAACCGCAAACTATATCTGCTAATTATGCAAAATATGTCGACAACCTTGTAATAATCATCGACTACAGTCCTTAAATAACATAAATCAGTTGAATAAAGACTATTAGAAAACTATCAGAAGCTCAACTATCAACAGCCCAAATGTGAGCGTTTCCGATGATTCTGCTATTTAAGTTGAGCAACACTTACTAATATAAAGTAAACACTAATATTAAAATATATAGTTTTACTAATAAACAGTAAATTAGGTCTACAGGACTATAAAACAGCAGGATAGTCAACCTTACCTCTTCAGTATCAGAACTGCTGCAGACTCAGAGCCTTTGGGGTCCTTCACATGCGGCAGGGAGGCGTTCCAGAAGCACGGGGCTGCCCGCGGACATGCCTGACTTCAAATCGACGCGACCAAACGGTGATATCGATCGATGTCGATACACTAAAAAATGTCAAAAATCAACTCAATATATCGAACGGTCGATATATCGGTCAACCCCTAATTGTAAGTGTTAAGAAGCTTGTGTGCACAATCAAGAAAATGATGTACGTTCAAGTTCTATGCATTTGTAGGGCTTTTCACAGTTACACAGTCTCAAAATGTAAATGTAATGTGTTAAAATGTAAAAAATGAATTTGTTCGTTGGTGTTAAGATAATGGCTATGTCTTTGACCAGTGAGCAAGCACATATGCAACAGTGGCCAGGTAAAAACCTCTCAGACAGAAAGCGTGGAAAAACCCTGGGGAGAATCTGGTGTTCTGAAAATTGTTCCTACATCTCAGAAGTTCCTACATTGCGCGCTGAGCATCCGCGTAAGAACATACGTCACCGCTCAGCTGTTCTTGGCTAGCACGTGCGCATGCGCGTTAGAACATACGTCACTGCTCAGCTGTTCTTAACCATCTCGCTGCGCGTGCGCCTTAAAACTACGTCACTGCTCAGCTGTTCTCCGCTCAGATTTTTCTATCTTCCGCGCTACAAGATCGTTAAAAAGTTCGTTATATCTATCGTTTCTTCTCCTACTTGATCGTACAAACATTCTGTACTTTTGTTGTATGTACTTTTGATATTGTAGCGTTGGATCAATGAATAAACATAAACGCGCTAAATGAACACGGACACTTATAACAGTAAACAAGATATTCGTAACATGTTGCCATATTTTATTTATATTAGTATTCTGTTTTGACGTGTTTTAACGCGCTTGCGCAGGGCGCTGGCTAGGAACAGCTGATCAGTGACGTCAGTGTAGGAACTTCTGAGCTGTAGGAGGAATTTTCAGAACACCGGCTCAATGTAATGTCTCAATGAAAGTGAAAACCGAGACGCTTATTAGAAAAACTAAAGAATCAGAAGCGTTGTTACTTCTTTCAGGTCATCATAAACTTGCATCGCGACCGACTTTTGGTTCTGCTCTTTTAGATAACCCTTAAGTAATGTTTACCCAAACAAACTGGAACATGATCTTGAATGTCTTCTGTTTCTGCTCTTCTCTCATCTCAGGAATTGTACAATTGAGTGTCTAGAAAATGTGTGAAATCCAACACGTTCCGTACTTGCCTGTTTCGGGCACCGTTTCACAGATTTTCAGTAACATATCAACAACATTTTTATCAAAAAGCATTTTTTTCGCCTTTACTCTAAATATTTTTATAAATGAGATCAAATTCGACTTTTCAAATGTAACTGCTGATAACGCTTGTGCGAATGAATTGATCCACAGGCAAACGAAAAAAGCTGGCAAACCCGGAGCTGCAAACTACGAGTCCGATGAGGAAGAATCTCAGCCCATGTCTTACGACGAGAAGCGACAGCTCAGCCTGGACATCAACCGGTTGCCGGGTGAGAAACTGGGTCGTGTGGTCCACATCATCCAGTCGCGTGAGCCGTCGCTCCGGGACTCCAACCCAGATGAGATCGAGATTGATTTCGAAACTCTCAAGCCCTCCACTTTGCGTGAGCTCGAGCGATATGTCAAGTCCTGTTTACAGAAAAAGCAACGCAAACCTATACGTAAGTGTCCCTTACCTTCCTTCTGATCGCTGTAGACCTGCAGACTTCTTTTCTCTTGCTTTGGTTGTTCCGCTCTGAAAGCTGAGTTGGGCTGTGCAACTTTCTGCTTTTGGGAGCGCTCACCTTCTCCATCGTGTTGCATGACCTTTGGCGGTTTTACCTCACACGTTCTTTTTTTCCTGGTATTAATGTCGTTAATGGAAGTTTTGTGTACAGTAGACCATTGGAATGGCCCATAAACCCAAACTCAGTACGTAGATGTGACAAAGCTCCTAGTGTAGTGGAGTGCTTTTTGCTGCTCGTTGCCACGGCGGTGGGCTACGAGGGCAACCCGTTACTCACTGGTCACCGCTGTGTGTCTCCTGCAGCGGGCACTGGGAAAAAGAGTGCCAAGTCTAAAGAGGAACTGGTTCAGGAAAAGAAGAAAGAGTTAGAAAAGAGGCTTCAGGACGTGAGCGGACAACTGAACAACAACAACAAGAAGCCAGCCAAAAAAGGTACCTGTGTGGTAGTGTGCAGAGACGAGCAGACAGGTGGCCAAGGGTGGGACACAGTCCAAAAAGACATCACCACCACAGGCTAATTCGACTGACTTGGGTTTTCTCCTCCCTTCGTTGATTACGGCCAAGTGCCGAAAGGGTTTGGGAGAAAACTGTACAGGGACCATTCACCCGCAAAATGCACATTCTGTCCATCTCTACAAATTGTGTTTTGTTCCAACAACCTTTGTTTTATGGAACACGACGTGTGAATTCTGCCAGTGGCTGCAGGCAGTCTTTCCGAAGCGCAGCGCTTTTTAAATCTGCACTCTTGTGGAAACGTTGCACGAGCAATTGCCATTCAGGCCCCGATGGCTTCTGAAGGAATCGTTCGTCTGAACTGGTTAGCGAATCCTATGAATGGACTCCCCCAATCATTTGGCACTCACACCTACGAAGGCATGCGATTGGACCTTTGGTGCAATTACATTGTGCGTGATCGGAATCATAGGTTTGAATGTCCAATCTGCGTTTTGCAAAAAGACCAGGATTGACTCCAAATTCACCTTTCCTGTTCCAGAAAAAGAGGCGTGTTGGGTTCAAATGAAAACGTGAAATTCCAATTTCTGTTCCTTTAAACCTGGCAGAGAAGCCAATAACAGATGAGTGTTTTTGTTGAATGCGCTTTAACTAACTCTCCTTGACGTCATCTGCTTTGGTTGGCTCGTAATATACAATTCCGTCCTTTCCAAAGGGGGTCTTTGCTTTCTTTTTGCATGTCTATTTGTTGTTTCAGTGCCGCCCATCTGCACACGAGTCAGTGGATGTTTGGTCTTCGGATCTCAATGTGCATTTCAAATGGTCCAATCTCTTCCTTCTCCCCAGCAGAGAAGGCGGGATCAGCGCCAGGGGGCGGGCCATCGCGGCTGAGTGGCAGCAGCAGTTCCTCGGATTCCGGCAGCAGCAGCTCCAGCGGCTCCAGCTCTGAAAGCAGCGACACGGACTAAAGCAAAGCGCCACGCCACCGGCTTTATCCTCTTCTGTTTTCCGACAAGTAGTGGGTGTCGTGGTGATAGCATCTCTCCGAAGGCCTGATTTCCGCATTGCTGAGGGTATAATACACTAGTTGGTGGGATTCTCCTGGCTGACGCAAAATGAGACTCGAAATGGTTTGAGCGGTTTTTAAACAGAAGGTCAATCGCTGGACCTCAAAGGGAAAAGCTGGTGTCACCGAAGGAAGCGAACGAGAACGCGCATTGTGAGTGGTGGAGGTGAAGGATGTTTAGGTCGCTGCTCACTAGATCCATTCTGAAGGGCCGAACTGAGTCTCACTGGGAGTCTGAAGGAACGACGAATTAGCTTTCTCTCTCTGATAGCTTTTGTCACGTCGGCATGACTTTAACTCATTCCATCTTTATTTTACAGACTATTAGAGAACTCTTTCGTACCATTTTTAAGAGAATATATTTATTTTTTTCTATTCAAAAGGCACAAGATGTCTCTGACTTGCCGTCACTGCAGAATTGTTTCTAGCTGATTGGTTTAGACGAGGACTTCCACTCGTTACGCGGCTGGTCAATCTTCACGTTCAAGACTTTGCTGTAGTTTTGGCCATTTCAACACTGTATATGTTCTTCTTTCGGTGCTCTGCCATGTATTTGATGTAGAATACTGTTGTTTTTAACCTATATCATTCACTTTATTGTTTTATATTTGGACTGTACTTTTTCCTTTTTTGTTCTACTCTTGGCGCGTAGGTTCTCGTAGTGACTCTTGTGATGGACGCATAGAGTCGCTCCTGAGTTTAGGGAGAGTCTGCGCACTGGACACCACAATAAACACCACGAGGTGTGGGGGAATCTCTCTGAAGACCCGACCGAACTTCACAAGGAACTTTGGCCGCAGATATTTCGTTTCCGGCATTACAACTATTCTACGTTGTCCTTTTTAACAATAGCGTTAATCTTTTTCTTTCTTCGAATGCTGTACTGAACGCAACAGAGGGTACAAAAACGCGTCTTGCCATATATCCAGGAGTTTAGAAACGGATCATGACCGATAATCTTCATAAAATAATGAATGTATTCAAGGTCATTTTCTCATCTGGCTTGAGTGTGTGACACGGATTAATGGTGATTCCACAGCCTTGATTTAATTTCCAAACCCATCCAGATCATTGGCGATTCTGTTGCCTTAACCTAAAGGAGAATATGGATACTGGTTTAGTTGGAGCCAATGCTTTGTTTTGCAAAACTTTCCAGTGTGATTGTGGCTATTCCTGTACGTATGATGTGCATTTACGTTTGATTTCATTCATTATACCACTATATTGCATCACAGGGTGGGATTCAGCACCTCCATGTCTGTAATCTTCCTGCAGATGAACCCGGCAGGTCCAGCTGGGGCTCCACAGACAGATATTAAGATACATAGGATATATAATTACAGATATAAATGATTATTTACGACATGGTCAGCTCTGCTCTGGATCAGAATATTTTTTTTAATGAAAGGAAGATTTGTGTATTGCATGCCAATTTACAGTATATTTCTTAATTTTTGTTGAGCAGTTTATAATATGTAAATGCCATTCGAGTAACATTTTCAGTCGGTAGCTTCACTTCTGTTACTTTCTGTAGAAAAGCATCTCATGAGACTCACGTGGTGATAACTGATGTATAAGCTAAACTGAGATTTGTACAGTGAGCCTTTGTTTTTGTAAAATAAACCATAAAACCCATTATATTGTCTTCATTTTCTATATTTTTGTGGAGTGGAATCCAAGACACTAATCGTCAGTGTCGTGGATTCTGACATCAAAGCTTCTCAGAAGTAATCGTTTCTGTTTCCATACGTGAATAATTTTGCATGGTGTTCAATATAAGATTTGTAAAAAATATGTTAAAAATAAGTGTATACAATACGCATTACCATCATTTGTATATTTCACTTGACTGCAGTTTTCTAAAGTCTGTCTGGCGTCATCACGGCTAACACTGGGGAGATTTGGAGGGATGCAGTCGCGCCTTCTGGACCAATCGGGAGAGACGGTTTCCTTCAGCATCCGGTACCATCATCACACAGACTAAAGCGTGAGAGAGTAGACTCAGAAGTTTATCTCCAGGTTTATTTTTCCAGGTTTAGTTTCCTAGTCTCTACCCCATTTATGCTGCTCACATGTTAAATTATATACGTTAAATTATTAAAATGTTATATAAATCTCAGCTTCTTACTGAAGACAATCTCTGACAGACAGTTATCACATGACGACACAGATGCGAGACTGTCCAGCCGGGTCCGGCTCTCTGATCGTGGATTTGTCCCGCACAACTACGGCCTGGTTCCCGTTGCGGCTGTACCACGCGCTCTGGCTGCGGCACAGGTAGTTTGTCGGCGGCGCATTCGCGAGCTCCAGCTGCTGCTGCTGCCAGATGAGCAGCGAGGTGTCCTTGAATCTGAGCCGGGCATAAGCCTCCGACATCGCCTTCTCGGCCAGAGGAAAACGCTCCGTCATTCCCACTGTCGCCGACGGACGAGTTCAGGCATCTTCCTAGTCTCGATCAGGCCGAAGAAAAGTACCAGAAACGTCTTTTTCTTTTTAAAGAATAGATGCTCATCCGAAAAAAGGTGATTTTACGGTATTCACGGGTCCGAGTGATGCGACGGTCTCGCCACTTCTTTTCTCATTTTGTGCCGTTGGCGAAATTAAACATTTGTGGAACCACAAAAAGTTACCTCAACAAAAAACACGATCCTGCAGAACATGCCGTCGAATGTCAAACATTCACGTTTGACATAAGTGGGCATAAAAACGTCAAAACTTTAAATTGGCTCCACATCAACGTAGAGACGCCGTTCCGTCCGAATCTGTCCGGCTGCAACAACGAGTCCATCAACAGTTCCGCGTGCGCGTCAGCGTGGCACCGTTACGACGATTACGATTACGAAGTCAGATAGCGTTTAAACATTTTATTTGAGCAGTGATCAGTCAGTCAAAAAATTCTCCAAACATCTTCAAATTTTTGTGAAGTCACAAAACAAAGCAGTGTGTCATTTGAAAATGTCCAAAATTAAATTTAGGGATATTAAAAATTAAGAAACAAATTAAGAAAAAGTTTTTTTTCGAGGATTTTGTTCTCATTTCTTCTTTGGGACGGCTTCAAGCGGCTGCCCGATGTCCTTGCCACGCAACTTCAGGCCTGAAAGAATATTGTAACAGAAACACTTAACACATTATATTAAACATAAAATATTCACTCAATGTATAGTGAGAAAACCCACCAATTGCACGCTCAATTTTCCCCATCACCTGGTTGTTGGGAATCGCCTTTCCAGCTTCATACTCTGCTATAATCTGTGGCTTCTCATTAATTTTCTGAAATGCATTATTAAAGCAGTACTCATTTAGAGACAAAAAATTGTGCACATTTAGAGATACACACACATACATACATACATAAAACGTATCAATGTTTTACAACATTTTGCGTGTTTTACATATAAATGACTAATCTTTTTATTTTTGCCTGGGAATAACTACTACAGTATTTTAATTGCATATAAAGAATAAACATACTTCAATTTGTGTTTCTAACTCCCACTGCTGTACCCCTTGCAAACACAAACCGTTTTCAGTAGGGGTGTGACGAGATCTCGCGAGATCCAATGCTTCTCGCGAGATCCAATTGAATCTCGTGATATCGCGAGAATTTGGCGCCATTTTTGAAATATTTGCAATACCGTGAATACCGTGATAATTAATGGATTTGATATTTATACAAGTATATAAACCCTTTAATACTGTATAACACATTACAAGTTGTAACTTACAACCATCAATGACGGCACGGACATTGCTAATCGAACACAGAAAGCAGTGTAACAGACTGAATTAATCAATCACACCCGCGACACGCATATGCGCTGCTCCGTTTTCTGCGCTGTGCCTTTAAGAGAACGTATGACGCGCGCGAGAAAATCTGCTTGTTTTATTTTGAACAAAGTCTGTTTGCGGTTGGAAATCATGGTTTCACGTAAAAAGAGAAAAGAAATACCAGAAACAAAGCTATAGTAGGAAGCCGCTCTCCCTCTCCCTCCCTCTCTCTCTCTGTCCTGCTCGCTCGCTCGCTCCTCTCTCTCGCTCTCTCTCTCTCTCTCTCTCTCTCTCTCTCTCTCTCTCTCTCTCTCTCTCTCTCTCCTCTCTCCTCTCTTCTCTCTCTCTCTCTCTCTCTCTCTCTCTCTGTCCTCGCTCTCTCTCTCTCTCTCTCTCTCTCTCGTCGCTCTCCTCTCGCTCTCTCTCTCTGCGTCTCTCTCTTCTCTCTCTCTCTCTCTCTCTCTCTCTCTCTCTCTCTCTCTCTCTCTCTCTCTCTCTCTCTCTCTCTCTCGCTCTCTCTCTCTCTCTCTCTCTCTCTCTCTCTCTCTCTCTCCTCTCTCTCTCTTCTCTCTCTCTCTCTCTCTCTCTCTCTCTCTCTCTCTCTCTCTCTCTCTCTCTCTCTCTCTCCTCTCTCTCCACTTTCAATACATTTGTTTTTTAGAGCTAAAATTAACACAGGTGGAATTAGAATTGATGTTGAGTTGAACTTGATGCCAAAATGATTCTACCATTCTTTACAATTTACTGGAAGACTTGTCTTGTTTATAAATAGTGTTAATGTCTGCGCTTGATGGATTTTCTATACTATTGACAGTTAAAACATTTTGTGAATTACTTGCCTGGCAATTTATGGGCATCATATTTTGTATGATCAATATTATGTTGGTTATCTGGTTATGACTGCATGCAATATGGTGAAAATATGTTGCATCAACAGTTTTGAATGTTTTTTAGTATAAATAAAATACAGATAAAATATGGCTCTCCTTATATTATATCGAAGGTTTTTTTAATTAAAAAAAAAATCTAAATCTCGTCTCGTCTCGATCTCGTGAGCCTAGTGTCTCGTCTCGTCTCGTCTCGTGGGAAAAGTGTCTCGTCCCACCCCTAGTTTTCAGCATTGATTGTTTAGACGTAATTGCCGAACATTTCAACAAATGGCTTTCATGGTTTCTCTTTGTATTTTAAACACTATCGGGCGTCAGTCTACACACACACACACACGGCACTCCCTAACAGGAACTCACTGTGGCGAGGTCTTTCTGTGTGAGGCCTTTATTTTGTCGGCCCTGCTGAATAACTTTGCCCACTTCCAGGGGCACTCGCTGGTGACTGAGCTCTTCAGTTTCTCGATCCAGTTTGGCTGTGTTCTTGGTCACAACATGCTGTTTATTTTGCCCGGCAGCCCCTTTCAGAAAAAAAAAAAAAAGNNNNAAAAAAAAAAAAGATTAGTGTGTGTGTGTGTGTGTGTGTGTGTGTACACAAACTGTAAAACAACTTTTTTTAGATTATCTAGTTTTTAAAAGCCATTAAACAATTATTGTATGACAGATAAATGTATGAAATAAAGAGTACGTGACCAAATTATTGGTCACCTACAAGACAAGTGATTTAAAATGTCAATTAAGGAATCGGCGTATTTGATATATTCAAAATCTACGCCCAAATATATCCAAGGCTCGGCTGAAAGTTTTGAGGTTACAAAACACCCTAGTTACAACATTTTTTGAGACACAAAAAGGCGTAATGTTGTAGGCAAGTCTTTTTCTTACCACTAGTATGCGTGGAGATAACATGAGTCAAAAAAAAAAACCAAAAAAAAAAAAAAAAAAAAAGAAAATGTTTTAATGTATTCTTTTCAATATTTTATTTTTTCTAAAAAAATCAGAAGCAATGCAAATACAGTGGTACACCGGCGTACAAAATTAATCCGTGCCGAGAGACATTTTGCTCTGCGAAAATTGTGTTAACTGAGCCACATTTTACATGTAATTCATCGTAAAGACGTTGTACATTTTTTTTATATGACCCGGTGGACGATCTCACATTGTTTACGTTGCCATTTAGAAAAAAAGTCTTGTGAATCCCTGATATTTCTGTAATCAGGCAGGGAAGACAGAGAGGAATAGGGTTTCCTGCTTCAGCAGCTTTTTAGCAACACGTGACACAGAAAAAAAAACCCACCTAACCCATTGTGGGAGAAGACACGCTTATTTTAGATTTTGGAAGGAAGATCTCTAAAACTAATATTTTTTATTCTGTTTAGTTTTTATTCTGTGTGCGTGAAAATTGAACTTTTTTTTTTTTT
>CM051502.1:9302582-9438473 GCA_028031935.1 Paedocypris micromegethes
TTTTTTTTTTTTTACACACCTGGACTCTCCCATCTGTCAGCATTAGGGCTGCACTATTTTGAGAAAAAAAACAAATTGCGATTTTTAAAAACTAAAATTATGAATAAAATATATTGTGTAGCTTATTAAACCCTTTGTGTTGTAAAAATAACAAAATGATTGAGGTAATGACATTGTTTGATGCTTCGTGATTAATAAATACACTATCTGATCCTAAATAACACAGAATAAGAATGGAAAAAAAACACTTAGTCATTAGTTTTTTTTAATTTATTTAACAGTCTGAAACACAGAAAAATAGAAAATTTTCTCTGATTTGAAATTAAATCAGACAATGTTGTCTCTGTCAGAAAAGGAAAAAATGAACAATCCTTACATTTTAAAATTCTTACTGGGAATTAGGACAAAATAAATCTAGAGTAATTTACTGGCATTTAGTAAACATAGAACTTGCATTGCACACATTTCACTGGCCCCAAAAAATGCTCTGATTGCATTTAATAAAAAAAAAATCAAAATGGAAAATACACAACTTGAAACATTGTAAAAAAAAAAAAAAGAACAATCACCAAACATAAGACAGTATAATATTACTATTATTATTATTATTACTAATATTAGTGTGATTTATAAGATGCTGGTATACATGAGTTGTGTTTCCTCTAGATCTGGCCAGGGTACGTCGACACATTTTACACTTTTTGCTCCACGTCGTTGTTCACAAAACCAAAAAAGCTCCAAATAGCTGAAGTACCAGCGTTCTTATTGACCAAGTGCCTTCGCTCATTGCTGCGTGCGCCGTTAGCTGTTCTATATAATGAGTCGCGTGTTAGCCGCGTTACTGTTGACAGAAAGCTGGTGCGTGGCGCGCTGCATAAAACCTTATTTAGCTGTCATTTCTTATTGGTCAGCAAGCCAGGAAAGTGAGATTCAACAATTTTGATTGGCTTATACACGTGTCACTCAAATTTCAGAGGCGGGGTTAAAAACCGCAGCCTCCTTAAATTTGATAATCGCTGGCATTAAAACCACGATATCGATTTGATAAAGTTTAATTGTGCAGCCTTAGTCTGCATCCTAGCATTAAGAAAAAGATGCAATCCTTTCGTATCCCGAAAATATTTCAGAACTTGAAACTAAATTGAGGCGATGCCTTTCGTTCCTTGGGATTTTTTAAACCTTATTTGTCCCCGTGGGGCAATTAACAGGACTCGGATCGGTCTACCACAAGAGCAGTGATCAGTAGGACATGTGGGGGTCAGCGTCTTGCCCAAAGACACTCTGCTGCAGAACCAGCCATAGGGGGGACTGAACCTCTCGAACCCAGTCCAAGTGCTCTGCCACTGGAACACAACTGCCCACATGTTGACAATTGGGGTGAGGTGGTGAGCGAGAGTACAGAGGGCTCACCCAGATCCTCCACACAACAAAGGCAAAACAAAATCGCTCATTCTGGACGTCAGAAAGTCACCTCCAATGATGAATATCCAGGGGTCAGACATTGAGGCCGTGAACAAGTAACAACAAACTAGACTGGACTAACAACACTGGCACTCTGTACAAAAAGGGGCACACAGGCCTCCACCTGCTGAGGAAACTGAGGTCTTCTGATGTGGGAAGAGAGCTCCTGAGGACTTTCTACAACTCTGGTAGCATCGGTAGTGCTGCACAGAGTTTTGTGTGGGGCAGTACAGACAGATACAGGAAATGCTTAACAAGCTGGTTAAGTCCTGGGCTCCCCACTGGAAACCATCAGGCGGACTGTGGAGATTTCCAAACTATCCATCACACACATCATGGCGGAGAACATGTGCAGCTCTACTTCGAATGCTCTACTTAGAAAGGTGCAAGTAAAAATCAACACAAATATTGTCTGTGTTATCATATGAATTCAGGAAGAGGCTCAGTTTATATAGTTTCACTTCATTACCAGGTACTCCAGCGCCATTCACACGCCAAGCAGCAAAGGTTTCGAGCACACACCCTTCTCCGTCAATGCAAATGCGCTAAAGAACATGACCGTCTCACACCAGTCTGTAGATTCATTCTGTTTTGAAGAAGGCGCGGTACTCTGGTGAAGAAGATGCTTCCATTCATTTATGTTTCACCAAATTCTGCACGGATTTGAATTGTTTGTTTTGTTTGACTTTTTTTGCAGTTATGGAATTTTGGTTGCAGTTTTGGTTATGCTATGAAATTTTGATTGAAATATTAGACAAATGGGCGGCACAGTGGCGCAGTGGTTAGCGCTGTCGCCTCACAGCAAGATGGTTTCGTTTGACACTTGAGGTGTGAGTTCAAGGCCGGCCGGGGCCGTTCTGTGTGGAGTTTGCATGTTCTCCCCGTGCTTGCGTGGGTTTCCTCCGGGTTCTCCGGTTTCCTCCCACAGTCCAAAAACATGCGCTTCAGGCTAATTGGAATTGGAAAATTGACCACATAGGTATGAGTGAGTGTGTGAATGTCTTTGTCTGTGTGTCCCGCTCTGCGAATGGTTGGCCACCAATCCAGAGTGTGTATCCTGCCTCTGGCCCTAAGACGCTGAGATAGGCGCCAGCTCCCCGCGACCCTGTAAAGGATGAAGCGGTAGAAGATGACTGAGTGATATTAGACAAATAATAATGCTTTCGATTTTTATTTGAACGGCGCTTTACAAGTCTTCTCAAAGCGCCTCTTACAATGAGGAACACCATCCACACCACACGCCCGGAGAAATAGCGGCAACCAATCTGTGCCAGCGTCCACTTCAACCGGGCATACACACCACACACGCTCACACACACCCACACAAGGCCAGATTAACCTGAAACGCATGTTTTTCGGATTGTGGGGGAAACCGGAGCACCCGGAGAAATTGCTACTGTAATTGCTCGGTGACATGATAAAAACCCTTAATTCACACCTACCGGCAGAAAAACACATAATAGTTGCATTGATGTGGAAAAATGCTTTATGTGTCATCGTTTCTTATTCTTAGGCACTACTGTTAAAATAGCTGTAAATGTTTGGCTATTTTGGGAGGGAGTCGAAAAGATCGAGAGGTTATTACCATAATATGAGAGAGATAGAGAGTGACAATTATGATATGTATGATACTGTAGCTGCTGTTTTATACTACATATACAATAATATGTATTGTGTGGAGGATGCATAGACAGACAGTCTAAACAAGTGTATAACCCAAAAACGAATAATACTTATTCATAATACTAATACTTAGTATAATAATACTAAGAAATTCTTACATTTCTTGGACGTTTCGACATCCTCTCCTTTCCTCTGGGCAGAAATAATGGCCTAAAACGACCAAAAACAGAAAAAAGATTGAGCATGGACTTCACCACTTTTTTGTCTCCTAAATTAACGCGGTTCGCGGTGTTGAAGTGTGTCCGTTACACTAAACTAACGTCAGCAACTTGCACCGGAGACTCCGCGTTAACGCTGTCATTTACCTGCTTGGACTTCGACTGCGTCGCCGATCCTTTCTTCCTCAGGACGGTCACGGTGTCCCAGTCACTCTCTGCCATTATACGTATTAAATAATATCTCACAGAAGTATTCGAAAGTAAAAATCAGCGTGCGCTCGTGTCGACTCTTTATGGTGGCGAACCAAACCGGAAATACGTCATTGACAAGAGACACATCAACAAGGCTCCTGTCGGGGTTTGTGCGTGCGCGCTTGTGTTAATGGATTAAACAGTTACAATTTAGTCGATCTTTACTGCTCATTAATATTTCAATCTAATGATTAAAAGTTATTAAAACTTAGTGGTAGCAAGCGGCGCGTGTGCAGTTTATAGGTCAGAGGAGCAGAACAAACCGGAAGTTGATCCTGACCCCTGCTGGTATTTTTAGACTCCTGAGTCAGTGTCACGCAGCAGCAAATCACTGTTAGAAGTAGTGATGGGCAGTCCGGCTCTTTCCAAAGCATCGGCTCTTCTGGCTCGGCTCTCGTAAAAGAATCGGCTCTTCTGGCTCCCAACCAGCTCCCAAAAAACTCTTATTTTAATATCGCTCTTCTCCATGTATTTGTTGCGTTATTATCACTCGTTACATACAGACGCAGTCTCACACGCTCAATCATGCGTTCCCAAAACCTTTTTCAAGTTTTCAAATGTTTATATTTAAAAAAAAACATGTGATCACATTTTGTGATGTGATTTTTCATGCTATCCTAGAGTTATCTTTACCTCCAAGAATGTTTGAATAGTTTTTATCATTTTTATGGAATTATTGTGCGTCTGAACTGGTGTTTTATCATTTGTTTTTCAAGCCTATACACAAATAAGTCCTACTGGAGTTAGAAATTGTTGGCTTTTCTGCTTAACAATATCAGACATATTTTGTGAGTGTAACTATTATTCTATTCTGGTGCACTGCAATACTGAATAAATGAATTTTCCCTATTTTGTCCTTTATTTTTGCAATATTTATTGCAATATGCGTTATCAGACTGAAGTTCTGTAACCCTGTTTATTTAAGTTCATATAAATTGTATTTAATTTAGCATAAATCTATTTTAAGTTATTGTTGAACTATTTTACGGTTTAATTTGTGATTGGCATTGTATTGTTTAACTTGAAATATTAGAGAATTGTGGGGGGGAAAGGCCCTGCCGCTTTAAGGTGATCTTAAGTGAAAAAGAGAAGTTGAAAAATAACGAGACTGGTGCGAGTCTCTCAGGGAAGCGGACTGTGAATGCTGCACGTTGTGTGGAAATAAACAAGTCCTTCTTCTGAATCCATCGTGTGATCCATTTGTTTGAGAAGCCCACGCCGAAGAGACGGAAGTAAGAAGGACCAGAACTGTTCTATCATTCTTTGATACCCATCATTTTATCTATGAACTATACCCATCACATAAACTATGCCCATGTGTCATTGCACAAGTAGATATTTACACTCTAACCAAATATATCAGACTATTGTTAAGAGAATGCTACAATTTCTAACTCCAGTAGGACAGATTTATCGGCGGGACCGCTAAAAAGGCGGAACCTGACGTAATTGTTTAATGCGCATGCGCGTAGCGCGAGGTAGGAAAAATGATAGAACAGAGAGGTTATTTAGTGAAACAAATCTCTCGATAAGAGTCTAGTCTGTTCTCGGAGATTATTGGACGAATCGTGCGCCCATAAAAATAGTCTCGCTCTTCTGCGCACGGATTCTCAGCAGAACTGATCAAGAGCCACTGGGGCATCGGCTCTTGTCGTTCATTGCAAAGCATCGGCTCTTAGAGCCGACTCGTTCGCGAACGTCCCATCACTAGTTAGAAGCAGAAGCAGAGCTTGCGTCAAATCACCTGAGTTAGTGCGCTTTCGGTTCTGAAACCATTACACACTTTTAATGAAGTTTCACATTTTGTGATCTGAATCTACTGTTTGTGAACAGAAACACTTTTCACTTCATGTTGTACCGCGTATATATATGTATGTGACAAATAAAATTTGAATTACCAGAGTCTCACCTACCAACCACCATCTCTTCTTTCATTCCTTCTTTTTTATTCACTTGTTCCTTCCTTCTTTTGTTTTCCTTAATTCTTTCCTTCTTTCTTTTTGTACTTAGTTCCCTCAGGAAAAAAGAATTCCTGATTCCTTTCCTTTATTTCTTCGTTTTTTTCCTTCCTTTATTTACTGTCCTTTCTTTACTACATACTTTAGTTATTCTTTTTTCAATTCAAAAAAAAAAAGTTTTAAATGAAAATGTAAATATTGCAAGCGGAAAAAAAAGAAAATGTGAAGTATTTTCATTTGTGTCATGAATTCAATCCCGCGGCAAGAAGGAACGTCCAGACGTTCCCGAAGCCGACCACACGATAACACGTGGAACGAACATCGGAAAACCCCAAAGGAATCAATTCCCGGGTGTAAACACGACCACACACTCACCGTGTCGATGTCCTTGATGGACCAGCCTCATCCTCCTGCGCAGACAACACATGTGGCAGGTTGTTTTAGATCCAGGTTGTAGAACCTTGCGAACGTATCGCATGAGGCCCAACCTGCTGCCTTGCAGATGTCGCTGATCTCCATGCCTCTGACTCACGCCCAAGAGCCAGAGCTCTCGTGAAGTGCGCCCGGACTCCCTCCAGTCACGGCTGTTTCTGCAAAACATATGACAAACGAATCACATTCACCATCCAATGTGATAAACGCTGCTTAGACAAGGCGTGGCCACTCCTCGGTCCGGCATGGCAGACAACAGCTGCTCCGACGACCGAAAAGAACTCATTCTGTCCACATAGGCTCGTGAAGCCCGCACCGGACACACAGGGGACTCACCAGACCCAAAGGCCCTAATGGTGACCACCCGATCTCTGAACGGCGTGAACACGCCCTAGGGAACATAACCGTGCCTCGGAACCAGTCTCACCATATAGTCTCCTCGCCAAAATGCAGACACTGTGGGCTGACTGAGAAAGCGTGAAGATCCTTCACTCTCCTGCCACACGGCAGAGCCAGGAAAAAAGCAGTCCTCTCAGACAGCAGTTCCAAGCTGACCTTCGATAGTGGCTCGAACGGGGCTACGGCCAACCTGTCAGGACCAGAGAAAAGCCCCAGACCGGCGCCAGCCGAAGCCTGACCGGCCGCAGTCTAGCACCTCGCAGGAAAACAGACACCAGCCTGTGTTTACCCAGCGAGCAGCCATCCACTCACCACGGCGTGCTGCAACAGCCGCCACATACACCTTCAGTGCCGCCGGAGTGATGCCCGCTTCCAAGCGTTCCTGCAGGAAGAACAGGATCGTCTGCACGTCACAAGACTGGGGACAGCTGTCATGAGACACACATTAGTCAGCAAACAAAGCCCCTTATAAGCATAAAGGCGTCGAGTAGAAGAGGCCCTAGCCTCCAAGACGGTGCCAAGCGCACGACTCACACCGGACCCACCAGCCTCTTCATAATCAGAAGCCATGGACATTGCTATGCTGATGATACGCAAATCTATATTTCCACAAGGCCCAATGAAACCACGCAATTTACTAAAATATTAGATTGCTTCAGTGACATTAGTGACTGGATGATGCAAAACTTCCTGATGCTTAACTCGGACAAAACCGAATTATTGCTTATTGACTAACCAAAAAATAAAGGACCCTAAATATAATCTAAATATCAATGGACTTAAACTTTCATCTTCATTAACAGTGAAAAATGTAGGTGTTATATTTGATAATAAACTTTAATTTGAAACCCGTCAACAACGTCTGTAGAACAGCATTTTTCCACCTCAGGAATATTGCAAACTCAACTCAACTCAACTTTATTTATAAAGCCCTTTTTGGCAGTTTTGGCTGGACAAAGGGCTGTACAAACCATATAGCAGATTAGTACAGTATCACACCACAATACTACACCATTACACATCAATAAAACAAAACAGGATGGATGAAAGTTGCACATAATTGAGCACCATAGTCGAAACAACAAAAATTAAAAAGCTGTAAGAGAGTGGAAATCTAGAGCCTTAGACGCGATTAAACGCCAGGGAATAAAAATGGGTTTTCAAACATGACTTAAAAGTGGACAATGTAGGTGCCTGCCTAATGTGCAGCGGTAACACGTTCCATAATTTAGGACCCGCAACAGAGAAGGCCCGATCCCCTCTGAGCTTTCGCCTGGACTTGGGTGTGGTCAGGAGCAGCTGGTCAGCTGACCTGAGAGAACGTGGGGGGGAGTAAGGGACAAGCAGCTCAGTCAGATACGGAGGTGCCAGACCGTTCAGAGATTTAAAAACAAATAAAAGTACCTTAAAATCAACCCTAAAATGCACAGGCAGCCAATGGAGAGACGCCAGAATGGGGGTTATGTGCTCGCTTTTCTTTGCTCCAACCAACATACGAGCAGCAGCGTTTTGCACCAACTGCAGACGTGCAAGGGAGGACTGGTGTACACCAAAATAGAGTGCGTTGCAGTAGTCCAGGCGAGATGTAATAAAAGCATGGATCACCGTTTCAAAATTCTGCCGCGAAACAAATGGTTTAACCTTAGCCAGCTGCCTAAGGTGGAAGAAACTCGATTTTACTACTGAGTTGATTTGGCGGTCCAATTTTAGATTGCAATCTAATTTAAACCCCAGGTTGGAGACCACTTGCTTCTCCAACAGAGCCAATGGTCCTAGGTCCAAAAGGGATGGTCCGTTGGCGCCATTTGGACCAAAGAGAATTACTTCTGATTTTTTGTCATTAAATTTTAGAAAGCTTAGGGCCATCCAGTCTTTAATTTCGTCTAGGCATAACATAAGTGATTTAATACCTGACACGTCACTTTTTCTCAGTGGCATATAAATTTGACTGTCATCGGCATAGCAGTGGAAGGCAATGCCGTGCTTCCTCAGGATGGAGCCCAAGGGAAGTAAATAAATAGAAAAGAGTAGTGGCCCCAACACTGACCCCTGGGGGACACCATACAGAAGGGGAGCCGTGGGGGATTCTGAGCCTGCTATATTCACGTTCATTGTTCTGTCTGCCAGATACGATCGAAACCATGCCAGGGCTGTGCCATGGATGCCACCCATATTTTGTAGCCGGGATAATAAAATATCGTGGTCCACCGTATCAAAAGCGGCCGAAAGATCGAGTAAAACAAGGATCATAAAATCGCCAGCATCGGTTGTTAAGAGGATGTCATTAAAGACCTTTAAAAGTGCAGACTCTGTGCTGTGCAATGATTTAAAGCCCGATTGAAATACCTCTAAAACATTATGTTCATCTAAAAACGATTTTAGTTGTGCATATACAATTTTCTCCAATATTTTTGAAATAAAGGGCAACTTTGAAATTGGTCTAAAATTATTCAAATCAGTGATATCCAAACTAGGCTTCTTGAGCAGGGGATGTATAACTGCATGTTTGTAGTCTCGTGGCACAACACCTGAGTTGAGGCTGCTGTTTATGATGGATAAAACTACGTGCCTTATACTGAGGAAAACCTCTTTAAGGAAGTGCGCAGGAATAGCAAAGCTGCGTCATATGCTCCCTAGGTCGGATGCAGAAAGACTCATACATGCGTTTATGACCTCAAGGTTAGATTACTGTAATGGTCTTCTGAGAGGCTCTCCTGCCCGACTAATAGATAAACTTCAGCTAGTTCAGAATGCGGCCGCTCGACTACCGACCAGACCTAAAAAGTATGACCATATTAGCCCAGTGCTAATGTTGTTACATTGGTTACCCGTAAAATATAGAATTATATTTAAAATTCTCCTAACAACTGATAAAGCTTTAAACGGTCTAGCTCCTCTGTATCTCAGTGAGCTCACCACGTGTTACGAGCCAAGGAGACCTGTGTGCTCTCAAAACTCAGGCCAGCTCATAATACCAAAAATGTCTAAAACCTTCACAGGGGGAAGATCGTTCGCTTATCTAGCACCAAAATATTGGAACACTCTGCCTAGCACAATCCACGAATCAGAATCAGTTTAGTCAGTTTAAATCTAGATTAAAAACTCATCCCTTCAATGAGGCATATTTAAAATTGTAATAGCAAAATATTCAATTACTAACATTAACGAATAGGAAGGCTGCACTAGGTAGAAGCCCGGAACCGAACCTCACCTGCACTGTAGCATCACTGCTATTTTTTTTCTCTTAGAACCCTTCATAGTGCTAATAGCTTTTGCTCTTGCTCGTTTCACTCCCCTGCTGAGAATGGAATTTCCCATATGTGGCACAAAATTGACCAATGAAAGGGAACATGCGTTTCAGGCAAATTGGAATGGGAAAAATGACCATATATGTGCATTATGAGTCAACGTGTCTGTGTGGCCCGCTCTGCGAATGGTTGGCCACCAATCCAGAATGTGTATCTTTCCTCCGGCCCAAAGACGCTGAGAAGTAAAGGACTGTAAAGTACTAAGCGGCAGAAGATGAATGAATGAATGAATAATTGAGATTCGATTAAATGTATTTTTACTAATGTATGTTTATATTTTTACATTAACATTACATTTAGGTACATTTTTTTTGCCACTATTGCATGTGACTTGCTCACTGAACACAATATTTGTTTGCACGTATACGTGTGTGTTGGCGTGTGTATATTTGGCATCATGGCCAAAAGTTTTGAGAATGACACAAATACTTTTTTACAAACACGTTTGGCCACGACTGTACTCACAACAAAGGATGACATTCATAAAAATGGTATCAATATTATTTGAAATGCCATTATTACAAAGCCGAAACAAAAGTCTTTACACTTCCAAATTTTCCAAAATGTTTTATTCATCGTTTGTGTTTCTTGATTTTTTGTCAAACACTGCACATTTAGTAAAAAAAAAAAAAATTACACGTGTTGCTTATTACAACGTTTTTTAAAATTTTATGTAGTTTTACAGTTTGTGACACAATATCAATAACTGCATGTAGATTATACTTTCATTATTTTTGTTTTTGTAATAGTTTTATCAAAATTTTCATTAAATACTGTATTATTAAAAGTCTTATAAGGACAGAAAGAAAATCGGTGAAGAAAATCAGAGATTTTACAAATTCACACATATGTCCCTGAGTTGTCCCAACAAAATCCACCTTTCACAATCAGTATTAAAAATATTGTTTATTCTACAGCAATCAAATACCGCAGATTAATTAAGCTTCTCTTTGGGCATAAATGAACCACAAACTGAACAAGAAAATGTTCAAAATAACTTGAAGGTTGAAAGAAACATATTTCATGCACAGTAAGAGACTTGAAAAAGCTGATCAGTAAAGAGGGCTCCAGTTGAAGGTCCCTATAGAGATGATAGTCTGGCAAGTGTTGGAAGACAACCACACCATTTCTACTAAATTGTAATGGAGAAATCCCAAAGCAAATCCGCATCCCACGTCCGTCAGGTGGTGGCGACCCAGCAACACACGGGAAACGCCGACAAGCGTGGCCCACAGAACGAGCAAAATACGAAGAGGAACCGCCAGCACCAAGTGAGCCAACAGAAATTTAGCCACCATGGCTGCTCGGCTAGCATGAGCGGCCGGGAAAGAATAGATGTCCATGGCCAGATAGTCCAGAAAGCTCGGTGCCATTTCCCACGGCCCCTTACGCTTCACCAGCTTCTGCATTCCTGCCACCGTCATGATGTCCAGTAAGAGAGCTGGAAACAAAACATCCAAAACATGATGCCGTAAACTTTACAACTGCCTTGTTTAAAAAAGAATAAGAATACATAAAAACTACACAGTGTCCGCAAAAAATGCATTTTACATAAAGAACACACTTTAAAAGCGACTTGGCTGTTTTACAGCAAAATACAGTTTTATTGAATTTATGGCAAATTGATTGAAAACAGTTTTCGTTAAAATGCATGGTTGAAGGAATTGTTCATTTGGGCACTGCTGAAAAAAACATTATTATACTGTAAAAAACCATAAAGTGTTGCGTCTATGGACTACATGTCCCATGATGAACAGTATGCTAATTAAAACCGTGTGTGTGTGTGTGTGTGTGTGCGTGTGTGTGTGTGTGTGTGTGTGTGTGTGTGTGTTAGTCAGACAACCGGTCCGTAACTATATCTGGAAAATCGAAAGAGAAAAGTAAAAAGTAAACACAACTCACCCAGGAGCAAATTGACTAAAACTTCTTGACCGGCCAACGTGTTGCTTCTGGTCAGACATACAACGGTGCCAAAAACCCAGGGGATGCCGTGACCAGTAAGGGCGAGCAGCTTCACCATGGAGCGCACGCTCCCCCATGACGACGTGCTGTGCGCGCACACGCCGAGCCGCTTAGACATGCAGATGTCTATCGCCAGGAGAGAGTTCATGGCGATGCCTTTGAATGAAGGATTCAGCTGCATGCAGTCTTCTTCTGGTAGCTCTCTCCGCTCTTTGTTGCTCTCCGGCGAGTCGTGCTGTCCATTGTCGCCTTGCTGGTGCTGATTCGGCTGGACTCTTTGCGACGGTCTCCGCGCGCCGGCACGCGCTTCGGCGGACACGCTCTTTATTGGCTGGTTTAGAGACATAAACTCAGGTCTATTCAGAACATTGTTCCTCGCCCGCGATCGAGTCTGGTTGACAGGCATCTTGGTTTTTCAAAAAAAGTTTCCGTTTGAGTGTGTAAGTCTTCACGCAGACAGCGAGCGACACACCATGTCTTCGCCCAGACCCCGTCTTGCTCTGTTCGAGTGTTGCGACTTCTATTCCAGTGACACTATAAATAGAAATTCTAGCTGCGCGGATACACGAGACGCGTCCACATGCCGCCCCGCCGCACAGGAGAACATAAACAAATCATACGCAAATAGCCCTGTTGCTTTAATAATAAAAACATTTGGAAAATAATACAAAATATGTATATTTTGTTAAAAAGCAACAAGGAATCCTCCAATGCGTTTTTGTGCACAATTTTCAAAATGTTCTTTTCCGAAATAACTTCGGAAAGTTATTTTAACAGATTTTTGTACTTAAAATTTAGTTGTTTGTAAGTACAAGATAATAATTTGTGTAAATTGTATATGTCAATTTACACGTATACTGTATACCGGTACCGGTATACTGTACACACACACACACACACACACACACACACACACACACACACACACACACACTTATTTATTTTATAGCAGAGAGTTTACATTGAAATGTCAGCATATACCTTTCGACTGCGGCTTGCGCGGACGAGGCGAAACTACAACGCCCAGAATGCAACACGTCCTCAAGAGGGGAAGTCTAATTCTAAGCCGCTTTTACTTTGGCCAACAGCTGAAGTGTTGATTTACACCGAGAAGAACCTGACGACCCATAAATAGTGCATGAGCGACACCGCAGCCTCTGAACGGTCAAGCATGACGCCGAACCTTCAAGGACGGAAATTTAGTTTCACGCAAGAAACAGCCGGCTATATAGTTTTGCCTGGGGACGCATTGAGGAATTAAGCGTCGAGTAATGTGGCTTGTTCTCTGCCTCAGCCGATGGACATCTCAAATTATGGAACAAATAGGTTTTATGACACACCGCTGTTGACTCAATTTGGTATGCAGCTCTGATGGACGGCACCAAACAGGTTGCGGACGCCTCGTTTATTTCTGTTGTAAAGTGACTTGAATTTAGATTAAATTATCATCAAATGGAGGGTTTACTATTTATGCTGAATGCATGTTGTGTTGTTCATCATTTGCCCAATTGATTAAATTTCAGTCTCATCACTTTAAAAGTGCAAGAGTCCCAACCCTGCAAGTAAGTTTTTTTTTTTAAATAAGCACAACATTCAGTTTAGTTGGAAGTTAATGGGACTGTACTGCCAGTCAGAAGAACCACCACAATGGGATGTGTGCAAAGCTCAAAGCCCAAGCCAAGCTTTCATGAGAACATCACGGTCCTGGAACTTCAAGTCTCCATTGATTCGAACCCAACCGTCATCGACGAGTCGTCTGAGGTGGTCTTACGGTACCGCACTCCGTATTTCAGGGCCTCGGCTCAGGTGCAGTTGCCCCCCATTCTGGGCAAAGAGATTTGGACTGTTGGCTGGATCCAGTCTTGTAATCGAATGGATTTCTTCAATACTTACGGAAATGAAGGAGTGTAAGCATCGTATATACAGACCTTTACAATCTTAGTTACAAGATTACAAAAATGGACTGCAGTCAAATAAAGTAATGCAAAATTGTGAACAATTTTCACAAATCCAAAATACTACAGTTTTGTTTTGAGTTTTATATAACATTGTAGCAATTATAGAACTTTATTAAAGGCCTATTAAACTTTATAAAGCACATTTTATTGGCTATTTTTAATATTGTGCAAATGGATATGTACCATACTTAGTATTTTAAAATTAGTATAGCTAATAAATGCACTTGGTTGTTTAACTATTACAAAATCTGTTTTACTTTCAGAATTTATATAACAGGAATTCTTTTTTTTTTTTACAAAGTTGAACATGTGGAATAGTAAAACAACAGTAACACCAAGCAATGTGGCATTTACAGTAAAAACCCAACCTAATGTTTTGCATGTTTTTTTAGTATGAAAATAATTGGTATAAATAAATCAGGTAACCAGTTGAATGAATGCCTTTATTAATATTTCTTAAATAGATTTTGTATATTACATTTAATATATATATTTATAATATTTAACATATACATTTAAATATTAAAAGATAATAAACAAAAGTTATTTAATAATTGCCATTATTGTTATTACAGACCTGATATTCATACTCTTCACTCCAGAGATGAATGGGGAGATTTACATGCCAGTGAAAAGCCAAAAAATTGGTAAAACCTGTTGAAAGATCTTAGTTTCTCTAGAGATCTCTCCTGGAGAACTGTTCTAGAACAATTTAGCAGGAAGTTGGTGCTGTTTGTGGTCTGACTTCCTGGTATTGTTTTTTAAAGAGCAGACAAGCCCAACACACCCCAAGCAGCCCAGACACATTTTTAGACATAAAGCGCAAAACTTTTTTAATTTTATGAAAATGTTTAATCAATCACATTTCCAGAGTTTAGTTTCTCAAATCCCTTTCCTTCCAGGTCAAGCTGGGAGCTTCCGGAGCTGAGATCAAGGCAGAATCAGTCCATCAGTGATTCAGACGGGGTGAATTATCCCTGGTACGGCTGCACCACCGAGATCTACACTTTAGTTGGGCAGAGGAAGAAAAGCACTACACTCACCGTGAGCATGAATGACAACTTCTGCCCCAGTGTGACCTGGAGCGTTCCTGTGGGCACCACCAGCTGCCCTTCATTACTGAGCTCCGTCCACAGGGACCAGCAATTCACCACCTGGCTAGTGGCCATGAATGAAACCACAGGGGAGATGGTGCTGCTCAGAACCATTCGCTGGAGGATGCAGCTCTCGATTAAAGTGGACTCCAACAAGCCTCTGGGTCAAAGAGCCACACTGGAAGAGCCAATGTTCCAAGAACCGCCTCAAGTTCTGGTGAAAAACGAACCCATCCCTCCAAATGCCTTAGTGAAGCCCAATGCCAATGATGCCCAGGTTCTTATGTGGCGGCCCAAAGGTGGGCAACCTGTTGTCGTCATCCCACCCAAAAAGTGGTCCAGTGATGGATATTTCCTTCCCGATTGAAATGAGATCAGATATCTACGCAATTGAGTCAAGAATTCAAAGTCAGAAGAATGTATTTGTATAAATGATTGTTGTATTTTTTTGCACATCAAAGCCTGAGTTTTATTGCACATGTATTTTTTTTATTCAAAATTCAAAACATTATGTGGCCTTTGCATCAAGTTTGAAGTGGTGTAGTTGTGATTTCTTGTGTAATTGAACTTTTTTAAGATCTATCTCAGGTAATTGCATATTCTGTCGAAGAAGCTGCTAATTTTCAATTGTGGCAGTTGTGGTCCAGTGCACCCTCACATGCCCCTGGGCGCGGTGGTTTAAGACTGCCCTCTACTCCAGATTTGTGTGTGTCACTTCACTGTTTGTGTAACTTCACTGGATGGTTGATGGCCGAGCCCAATTTTTATATGGCCCCTAGTGGCAACCTCACTCGCCTTTTTTTCTTTCTTTTTTCTTTCTTGTTTCAATAGCAAAATCTGCACATTTTTGGAACTCTATCACTTTGTGCTGTACTTTTTACCATATTACCAGAAAAGCTCACTGCTGAAATATGCAGGTTTTGCATGTGAGTGGCATGATTGTGACCTATAATTATTTCTAAATCACACAAAAATTGTCTTTGTTGTAGTCTTTGTCACAGTCATAGTGATAATCATAGCCATATTTTTTAACACCAACTACTAATGAATAAACAACAGTCATCTTACATATTCACAAGTGCGCTTTAAGACAGTTAATACTGTGAAAAATGCTCAGAACTTGAACTTGAAACTTCTCATTGAGGACTCAGTGGCCTGATTCTAAAATACTTCAGGTTGCCCCATGTGTTTTTTCCCCCAGCATTAAAACAAATTGTTCCGAATCAACGGTCAAAAATCTCGTCAGCAATATCTGTAGATATCCCTGTTTGCTCTTAATTGGAATGTATCTTGAAAATTACCAAGAGCAATAAAAGTGAAAATGTATTAATTTTATATGAAAATTGTTTTTAACGATTTTATTGTGGTAAATATGAGAAACACACAACTTGTGGTTTAAGGCCAGGTCTCCAGTTTTCTTCTAATGTCAAAAATAATGTTCAGGAGAAATGGAGTCTGGTAAATTGTGAAAAAAAAAATGTGTCCTGCTTTGTGATTGCGTGGTCATCACTTCAGTTGGGTGGTAACAGAAATGGAAAAAGCATTGAGAAAATGAGTAGATTGAAATCGTAGGTCCCGGTGAAAGTCTGCTTGACTTGTGGTTGATCTAAAATAACTTCTTATTTCAATTTTGCACATTAAAGTCACTTCACTAATTGAGATTCGTTTAATGTTTCTTTTCCTCTGAAAATAAACGTGATATTTCTCTTGGATATGTAGAGGAGCTGTTGAATTATAGATGAAGTGCGTGATTCTTTGTGCTTGTGCGGTGTGACGCGCTTGTGTCTACTCTTTCTGCTGTTGTCAAGATTCACATACACCTGAAGAAAAACCTGAAACCTTCTCGCTGGAATAAAGCAAACAGTCTCCATGGCGTTTTCTCCGCAGCTTAGTTTACAAATGATTCCAGAATGGACAAAGAAATATGTTTGCTATGAGGTGAGCTTTGCCGTTTTGAGCTTCTAGTTTCATTTCAGACCAGTAGTAAGTGTGTGTGTGTGTGTGACGCTCTGTTGTTCAGACTCTGCTAGCTATGCTGAACAAAGACAAGATGGATCTTCTTCGCTGTGGTAAGAAGCTGCAATTTTAGTTATTCAATCTACAGTTTTTCCATTGATTAGATTTCTTCCAAATCCTCATGAAGCATCAAAATCATCCTACCATAACATAGAACAGAACAGAACTTTATTCATCCCACAGGGATAAGAGTGTTCTACAAAAATGTAAACATTCAATACAAACATGTATCAATAAACAGTAAAATCAATTAATACAGCAACAACAACAATAATAATAATAATTAAACAATAATTCTCAATATGGCCAATTGGAACCATATCAGTATTGTGCACAAATAACAATCCTCTGAAATTACACACACACCACACACACACACACACGCACACGCACACACGCACACACACACACACAAACCCAGAGCAGTGTGCAGCCTTAAGCCGTGTGAGTGGACTGGACCACAACGACACAATGAATGAATTATCACATTATCATTTTGACACTCAAAGAAGAAATGACATTTGTAAACTTCTGGCATGTGAACTTGTACTTGATTTGTGAACTTGTTCTGCCCGGGAATCATGGCATGTTATCACTAATACACACAGCAGCAAATATTATTCATCACAATTACATAAACTTCATTTTCATTAATATGAAGTGGATTTTCGATGTAGGCATTCTATAGCAGGTCTATAGCACTTTAAATTAGAAAAGGTGTTGCAGATCAAATAAAAAATTGATACGTAGATGTGAAGTTGAATGCTAACTGTGTTCAGAGAGAGAGAGAGAGAGAGAGGGAGGTATCAAATGAGTAAGAGTGGGCCAAACTTTAAGCGAGAGACAATTAGGGGGAGAGAGAGATAGATAGATAGAAAGGCAACGGAAAGGAAAGTCAGAATGTAGGAAAAAGAGAAAGGGAGTGAGGGAGAGAGCGAGAAAGAAAGTGGATGATAACAAGAGAGAAATAGAAGTGGAGAGCTAGAGGAAGGGAGAGAAAGTGATAAGGATGAGAATGAGGGGGAATGAGAGGGAGAGGAAATTAGTTAGTGGGGGGGGGGGGGCTGAAACACTCTTTTGCTTTGATAATACAATTATTATTAATAATAATATTAAGTATTTTACAATGCTTTTCATTGGCAGATTGTGACACTCTGAAGCCTCACAAAGCTCTAACAGTGGAGTTCTTCCAAGCCTGTGACCAGGAACTGAACAAAGTGACCGGCTTCTTCTTAGGTAGTGTGTCAAAGTGTTGTACGATCGCAGAATACAAGATGAAGATCCTCACTTCTCAAAATTACTTTGTCAGAGAAACTGGCAGAAGCTCATCACAGGGTGTCCTCATTTGGAATTGTGGCACAGGAAGTTTCAAATTTGGACGGCGTTGGATTTCCACCTTTGAAACGAATCAGCAAAATTAAAGAAACCAAAATGGCAGTTAGTGAGCTTTACCTGAGCTTGGCCTTTCTGCAAAGATACCAGGTTGAGTTCCCGCAATCCTAAAGATTACTAGTCTGCAAATAACGGAGCACAACCCATTGTTCTGCTTTACCCAGGAGCTGAATTACACGTGTTTTTGCAAAATCACACAAATATATGATTCCAAGTTTAATTCCAAACATGGACTGGATTGGAGAAATGAGCAGCTTGACAAGTCTTTGCTCAAAAAGGACAGAGGCAAGTGTGAACAGCTGATGTGTAAACTGGAGGTGAGAATGTAGCATGTAAAAAACTTACTGTTGCAAAAAATATTGCAACGTTTGTGAAATATATTTTTTTCCATGAAGACGTTCATGATTCAGCTAGAATGGGGCGACAACGTGAGAGCGATGAAAAGACTCCAAATTCCTCCTATTTGCAAAAAGCCGGTAAGAAAATATAATTTTGTTTGACTTTTTTTTTTTTACAATTAGATAAATCATGGGTGTGCCAGGCCTTCAAGCCCAGAGGTTCTGGGATTAGCTTTTCTGTGATCCAGATTCTAGAAATATAAAAGCAGTCTAAAAAATTTATGTATGAACGATGGAAAGAAAGTTTCTATCATTTACAAGTTAAATGTGTGGCTTGTTTTTAGAGAGTGAAACCATTCATGATGCTTCGAATTGGCTTTTGTTCTGGCATTGTACTGGTCCTCGTAATAGTAATCTTAATCCGAGGTAAGTATTTCCACCATCACACATTCAACATCCATTAATAAACATGTATATCTGCTAACATTATATCAGCGTAGGTATCTGTCTCTTGTCCATATGTGCACATGATGTTCTCAAATGTAATATTGGGTACTATAAATTGGGTAACGCTTGTTTCTCATCTGGCATCAAAAGTGTTAAATGAACCAAACATTGAGCTCTTCAAGCATCACCTGCAGCTCTACAAGGGAAGTTTCCTGCTGATTGAGTTCCTGTTCCTCGTCGGACTCAACCTGTACTGCTACAGTAGATCTGTAATAAACCACACACTCATCTTTGGCCTGAATCCTAGAGACCACCTCTCACACTACCATCTTTTTGAGGTTAGTTCTAAAACACAATGACTCGCTGAAAAATTCAATCAAGTCTGATCATGGCAACAAGGCCTGGTATTTTTTTTGCAGATGGCGGGAGAACTAACTGTGTGCTGGTGTACCAGTTTACTGGTTAGTCTCCAACCTCCAGTGTTGTCTATTCCCCAGCAGCTTCATCCTCTACTTCTTCACAGCTTACTCTTATTTGTGCTACTAAATCCTTTCTCCACATTTCATGCTGCAGCACGTCGCTGGCTCATGGTCACAATGGTAAGACATGGCTACTGTATTTGTGGATTTGCTTGGTGTAGAAATCAGTTGCATTATATTCGTATAAAGCATCTCATTTACATTGTTCCGAGATGTTCTGTCAGTAAATGACACTAGGATTCATACGCAAACTTGAATTGGCATTTGCCTGGGTTGACCTTTAACAAAACTTCTGGGAAGTTTCTTATTTATCGAAGAATACGTTCACCGATAGAGCCAATCCCATATCTGTGGCCATACAGGAACAGTTATATTCTGGCAAGGTGTTTAAAACTTATCCCAGAATGACTTATTCTACATATTAGGGCTGGACTGTATCCTCCTCCCCATGACAGGGCTGACCTTAGGCAAGTGTAAGAAAAGACCTGGAGACCAAATCCTAAACCTCACCAAATCCAGCGAATGACCAGTGCATCTATGTTAGTCCGGGAGCTTGTTACTGTTTCCTGTCCTGAGAGTCTGGGAGTGGGCACTGACCCTTCACAAAACTTGTAGAGCCTGGTGAAAGTATTGCTGGTAAGGTAACCAGTACCAGTTCTACACTGAATGACGCCCTGGGCGAGACACTTTCTCTTGTTTTTTGAAACTTGCCTGTTTCTGTCACCTTTTTGCCTTTGAATGGTCTCTTCATGTTTGGTTTTTTTTAATTGAGTAATTCTTTTTAACTATGTTTTTTTTCTCTGCTTATAAAGTGTCGTTGGGTGTCCTGAATGGCACTGATAAATAAATGTATTATTATTAATATTATTACACAATTATATAATATTAATATATTATAATATATTTGTATATGGAAATGTATGCATAATACATAGAAATGTAGTTGTTCATATATTTCAACATTTCTGTCTTTTTAAGGCTTTACGTGAATCTGTTTTTAACAATATATGCATGTAAAAACATATTTAAAAACGTCCCATATATTGGATATATGTTTTTGGAAAATATGTATTTACATAAATTTAGCAATGTTTCACATATTTGTAGATACAATTCTTCACTGTGTGCAACACTTTATTTATAGTCCTTTATTTATAAAATAGATGCTGTAAATATAAAGAGAATGCAGTTGTATATCTTTATCTTTTGCCCGTTTTTTCCATTTTATCCTTTTTCTAAATTGTGTAGCCGATAGCTTTACGGATTCGAATCAACAGATAAATCCCCCCGTTATAGACTTAGTATAGTGCGGCCGCAGGCTTTCTTTCTTTTAGAAATGTGAATTGCCTTCTGTGCCTCTTCTCCACCTCCGTTTTACATTTCTCTCACACTTTCTGTGCATGACTTCTTCAGCAAACACAAACAGGAGCGCAACAAATGTACTATATGTATAACAGAAAATCACTATAAGCTGACGCACAGATACATTTTTTTTCTGTTTGGTTTGGAGTAAACGTCAGCGAGCTTAAATGCCTTTAGCCAACTCCAATTTTCTCATTGGCCTCTAGAAAAGTGCAAATGCTGATTTGCTCACAAGAATGATTCCCCTAGTGTCCTTTTTACTACTACTACACAACATTGCAGGAACAGCAAGATAGGAAACTGAAGTCACCAAAGGCTTTGATACTTTTGAATTATTGTTTCATAAATACATCATCATATGTATTCTAAGAATTTCCTTCTGCAGTGCAGAGTTCTGTTGGCTCCCTGTCATCCTGTGACGTTTGCTGATTGCTGGCTAGCTGATCAGCTCAACAGTCTTAGCCCCCTGTTCCTCAGCCTGAGGGATCTTCTGTACTTCTACACCTGTCAGATTGACTGGCGTGATATGTGGTCTTTCAGTTCTCCGTCTGCTGGTAAGTCAATCTGGTAATTTTTAGTTTTCGAAGTCCCCGCTACTGTAGCAGTTGTGGTCCAGTGCTAGGGAATGGGGCTTGTGTTCAAGAGGTTGCAAGTTCGAATCCTGGTCTGGCTGGTTTACTGTCTTTGCTCTAGACCAGGCATGGGCAAACTACATTAAACGTTTTAATCCGGCCCGCCAAACTTGTAAAAAATTAAAGGGTTAGATATATTTTTTTCAATGTTAATTTTCTTTATGAACACATTTTAAAATAAGTACCCTTCACCCAGCAGCACGCGCCAATCTTTCTCTGAGATCAGTCAGAGGAATGCCACAATCGTGGTTCTTTATAAATTCGTATATCAAAATGTTTATTTTATTTTAAAACCCTTCTCTAACATTAATTTCTGCACATTTTCATTAATTTTTGCGCTTTCTGCTTTCCTTCGCGCTTCCTTGGGAGAAGGAGTTCAGTCCGGCAATCGCTCAAACTAGTTTTTTGAACAAAAAAAATCATTGAGTCTTCACACTGCTCGCACCACAGAACTTCTTTCTGTTCTATTCTTCTCTCTGCAATAACCATGTGATAGCCTGAAAAAAACATCAAATGTTCGCACCGCCAGTTTGTGGAGGTTTATATGTTTATGAATTTTGCAAAAGAGAACCGAGGTACCACTGTATTTCTCAAAATGGGTATTTTTTTTTCCTACCCGGGAGAATTTACTCGCACATTGGCCGTTAAACAAATACGTCATGTTCTGGCCACCTCAGAAAGTAAACGTTTTTATAGGAGTTAAATAGGAGTTAAAATGCCATATTTAGGCATTTTATCTAGAAAATAAAAATCATCTAGAAAAACAAAATGCTGAAAGCTGATGAACGCAAGCAGTCACATGCTCGCTTAGTGTCAAGTCAGGAAACCGAGCATTTCTATTGTAACCCTGGTTATTTAATTTGATATTGATCTATTTCATGTTATTGTTAATTTATGTTTAACGTAAAATTTGCTACTGGTATGGTTGCAATATAATTAGAAGAATTTGTGGGAAAAGCAACATGCCCCTTTAAGGTGTGAACTTAGGGGAAAAGGGAAAAAAGTAAGGGCAGACAGGTCTGAGTTGACTGCTAATGCTGGCTCCTTGTTATGGAGTAAATGATGTGTTTTAAAATCCACAATGTGATCCACCCGTTTATTTGTAAAACCCCACGGTCTGGGGTGAAGGACTGGAGTGAAAAAGACGAGAAATAAGGGTTATATTTTGTCAAATGTTAAAACCCAAAGTGGCCCGCAAATCAAAAAGTTTGCCCACCCCTGCTCTAGACACTGAGATAAGATTCATTATTGAAGGATAGAAGTCCTTTATTTGTCCTTTATTTAAGCTGTCCACTGCTCTGGGATAGTGTGTGTCACTTTGTGTGTCACTTCACTGGTTCATTAAATGCAGTGCACATTTTCACACGCTCTCTAGTGGACATACTGACAAACTCAGACACTTAAAAAAAAAGTAGTTCATGATGTTGTAGTTCATCTGATTTTTTTTCTTGCTTGCAGTAAATGCAGATTGTGGGCAACATAATGTGTTTGTGACTTGCCTGGTCCAATGTTTTCCACCTTGGCTGAGATTCGCTCAGTGTCTGCGGAGCTTCTGTGATTCTGGCAACAGCCTTCATCTTCTGAATGCGGGGAAATACTTTACTGTGTTCCTTATGATCACGTTTGCTGGCTTGTACAACACTTCCAGAGGTACTCAATGCTCAACTCCATCCATGTCAGGACGCCGTTGTATGTGATACAGAGACAAGCATCCTCATGTGTATAGTTCTGTCCTGCTTGACAGGAGATACGTACCTGTACATCTGGGCTGTAGTGACATGTTTGGGGGTTCTAGTAACAGTGGCATGGGACTTCAGAATGGACTGGGGATTACTTCAGGTGAACGGCCTGTTAAAAGACGAACTGATTTTTCCACCGCAGGTAAAAAAAAAACATGATTTTTTTTTTTTTACATTTGAATAATTTCTGTTAGGAAATTCTCTCTCTCTCTCTCTCTCTCTCTCTCTCTCTCAGTCTCTATCAATTTTTTACTTTTTTTCTTTCTTTCTACTGCTTTCTTTCTTTTTTCTATCTCTCTCTCGTCTACAAAATAGCCTGCAGCCCGACTCTGAATTAAAGTTTTGCAGCACTTAATCTGTGCTGCTCTTTCAGTTGTACTACGCAGCCATGATAGAGAACATGTTACTGCGAATCTCCTGGGCTGTGAACATCCTCCTTGTCCAGATGAAGGATTCTGGTGCCGCGTCCACAATCAGTGTCGTTCTGGCACCGCTAGAAGTCCTCAGGTTAGATTTTCATCTAATCAGTTACACTCACACGTCACATTGTAATATAGTGTTTACAATGTAACACCTTCATGTTTTCTGAGACTGGAACCCGAAACCATCAGTGTTCCAATCACAGTTTTATAGTTTAAGTTTAGCATTACACATTTGTTTTAAAATTAGTAACTGTGTAACCCCAGACAAATGTTACATTGGAAGATAAAGTGTTTCTTCACACAGACGTTTGATTTGGAACGTCTTCCGACTTGAAAATGAGCATCTGAAAAACTGTGAGAAGTTTTGTGCTGTTCGAGATTTCTGGAACGTCTGCGAGCATCAGGACCATCATCATCGCCTCACACTGGACTCCTGCTGCTGCTGCTGCCTCCGAAAGCTCCAACTAAAGCTTAACGTCTAAACAGTCTCTTCAATCTTTCACTTTTTACAAGATTGAATGTTTCTAAAACAAAAAAATTATAATTATATAAATAATGTAGTCATATCCTGTATATTAAAATATATATCTGATATCATTATTAATAATTGTCACGTAGACACACAGTCTATGGCTCAGTTTATATTATATTACAGTTTATATTAACTTCATCAGTAAGAACTATATCTTGAGGCCCAGTCGGGGTTTTTCTGTGTGGTTTGTATGTTCTGCCCATGCTTGCGTGGGTTTCCTCTGGGTCTAGTGTGAATGTGTGTGTCTCCGTGTCCTACTCTGTGATTGACTGTTTGATCAAATCAGGGTCTGCCATCATGTGTCCCCCCTTGAGGCCTTGTCTTTGTGACCCTGCGGAAAAGTGTTACATAAAATTGATTTATTTCCAATTTGTAAGATTCACAATTTATATACGGTATCTTCAACAAATGTAAGATCATCTAGGGAAACACGGATTCATTGTTGTTATTTAATTAAATTCAGCTTATGTTTGGTTTTAGACTGAATTGAAAGATTCAAATGAACAATAACCTGTTCATTCGAATGGCCGTTATACAAGTAACTAAGCACAATTTTATCCCTCAAAATAATCCTTTCCTTTATTTTGTTTCCAAAAACAACCTTACAATCACTTTTCAAATGTCCAGACCAGCTGATAAGCCAAAAAAATAAATTAATGAAATAAAGAAAAGGCAAGCATTTACTATACAGCAGCTCGAGGACATGAGAATCAAAAGCTTGAGAAAGGGAAGCGGAGTTCGGTTCTAAATAGTCGACTTCATGTTCCCGCCTGCTGCCGGAGTCCAAGCGCTTTAGGTCAGATTTCTGAAGCTTGCATTATGTTACACGCTGTTTGTCCTTTGCTTCTTTTGTCCATGCAGAAATCCTCAATCTTTTTGACTTTGAAACTTTCAGGAGTATTAATTTGGAAATGCAGAGCTTATTCACCACATGCATTCATTAAAACCATAATAAAAGAAACGAGAACAAGCCGCAGGCTTTTATATGTGCTTTCATATCTGATTCCAAAGAAGATCCAACCACATCTTAAGCTCATCAGTTTACACATCCCATCCATAAAGTTAATTAGAGATTGTGTCCTGAAGAAAAAAAAATCAGCATTTGTTCCACAAAAAACAAAACAAAAAAAAACCCTGTAAGCTTACCAAGCCTCAGATTAAGAAACTAAAATAAATTTTTTGTGAAGGTTATTGAAGCGATTGAAAGCCACATTCCTGGCAAAATGTGAAATCAGGCATTCTATACAATGCCTGAAAGAAAGACAAAACATCAACAAAGACAACGTAATAGGGAATAGGCTTTCTATGTAATACCAGCAAACTGTGGAACGAATTCTGCTACATTTGGCAAATGTTAATAAAGGATTACTACTAAACCTGGATATTTATCATCCAGGACTACAGTGGTGCCACTAGAGAAAAGAAACAACAAATATTAGCCTTCCAATACGATAAAGAAAATGTGGATAAAGGATTACATAAAAGCTTGTAATTCGAAATTAGGTTTACGCTTAAAAAAAGAAGTAACAACGCTTCTGATTCTTTTGTTTTGCGTATAACTGTGTCCAGCAGTTTGTTTTGTGTTTCTTCTGTCATCTGAAAAGTTTCTATTGAGAACTTTTCACATTTGTCAAACTGTGCCAAAATGTCTAGGCAAAGCATCAAACCACAACATGAACCTTTCACAGGAAATGGCAGAAAAGGCCAGACGTTCTATAGAATCCCAGAATTCCACACTCCGCCTGTAACAAATATAATGCATTAGAGCAAATAATGTCATTGAAATAATCACATAAGTAAAGTTTGTGGGTATATAAACTGATCCGTCTGTGTGATTGCAGCTGCTTGTTTTCAAAGTAACGTTAGTGATCATGCAACTTTTTTTTTTTTTAAAGTTTGGTAGGGATGGAGATTTGTTTTGGTGTGAGGATCTTCGCAAGTGAAAGGCTCTGCTGACTATTTAGGGGTGATCTCTGTCTCCTGTGTTTTTCTCTCTGTGGATGCCTGCTCTCTCTCTCCTCTCTTGCTGGCCGGGTTAAGAGCGAGGACGCTGGCCGCTCTCTCCGAATTCTCTCGTGGCCTGTCACTCTCCAGTGGGCTCTTTGACCCTTGAGTTTGCCCGCACTCTGTCTTCGCTGCTTCACGTTTTGTCTTCTCCTCAGTACTGACCGCAGGGAACCCATGACCATTCCTAATTGTCTCTCGACAGTCTCCGTAGAAATGGTGCTCCAGAGTCAGGTTGGATGCAGCCAGGTGTTTAAACTCGGACTCAAAGGAAAAAGCCGAGCTCTGCTGCGTGGCGCCTTCTACCTGGCTCAGGACTGCTGTGCCACGATACACCTCGATTGCTTCCGGAAGCATCGATTTGATCTTGGGAAGCCAGCGCTTGCGAACTCTCCGTGCGTTGGTGCACATGTCTGCTGCAATCACGTTCATTTCACTTTCCTTGAAGTTCGGGGCAAAGTTCTGACAGTACACTGATGTGCAAAAAGAAGAAACAGAATATCACGTTCATCAGGATCTAAAATGAAATTAAGTGTTGCTTATAATGAAGTTGTTGGTACTATGTCAAAAACAGCTTAACTATTGCAATTAAAATATGAAGACGACAAAAAGACCCATATTTGTTATTACACATGTTAGTACAGTGTAATAACAAACACTACACAAATGTCTACCAACTGTAAAGAATAAAAAAAAAAAAAAAATTAAATACTGTTAAATAAATTGTACAAATGCATACATTGTAATAAAGTTGTTACATTTCTAAATGTACCCTAATCTTATAAAAAGATAAGGAAAACTAAATTGAGATAGATAGAAAACGCAGACACAAACACACACTTAACCTCAAGAGTAAAAAAAAATAAATAAATCTAATTGTTTTGACAAATATCAGAAGATTATCCAGCTGGTTGTACGGTTAACAAAAAAAAGTGTCAAAAAACATGTTAACTCACACTTGACGGTGTTGAGAATACGGCTGTCCAGCGGTTTGCGATTTGGATCACAGTTGGAGGAACGAATTCCAGTTCCACAGCTGTCAGCCAGCGTGTTCCTGCAGACAAATTACCAGCATCAACCACTGGATGGTGCACAACACAGCGGCTCACAACAATTGGCAGTTTTTAAGTTATTAAACACTTAATACAGAAGCGCTTGAACATTACTACAAAGATTGAAACCGTGCCTGTTGATATTTATTGTTTTTTATTATTATTATTATTATTATTATTATTAATATTATTATTCCATGAAACGTTTTAGAACACTATTTTAGGAACAAGCAATGCTTTAGACCTGTCAAAAAAAGCTGCAAGTAGACGTCTCAGCAAGACTTTGTGCTTGACCCCTGCACAGAGGTGACAGTTCATCAGCTGCCCACGAGTCATAAAGACACTGGATCCTTCCACAGCACCAATAACAGAGAAACAAGGAGAGCTTAGCTCTGATTCAGTGACTCAAATAGCTCAGTCTGAACTGATAAATAATTCAGCTGGACACAGAATTTCAGACAGGGCACTATTAGTCAGTCCTCACCTCCAATCAGCTCTAGTCTCTCTCCGGGATCACCCTCTGTATAGAGAGCAGGATGGCATCGATAGCCAATCTGGCTGATGAGTCCAGCAGGCAAAGCCTCTCTGTCACCACCCAACAGCACACAGAAGCGGTTTTCCAAGGACAAAGGCAAAGAGGACACCTCCATCTTTTCTTGTACTAGGGAGAGACAACAACCACACTCATAGTGACCAATGACATCATCATAAAGTAGAAAATCAAGCACTTTCTACTAAAAGTCAATTACGTCCAAAAATCCCGGACGAGCCCCCATATATCTTTCCGTTCGTCAGGTTCTCATACGAGTCCTCTTCAAAGTCCTCCTCATCATTCTGGTGTGAAGTTGGACTGTCAGTGGTAGGGAGGCTCGAGGCTCCGGGACTGGCATGCTCTCTGCTAGAGAGTTCATAAGGATGCATCACTGGGATGACCCCATTGCTTCCTCCGCTTGTGTAGAAAAGAGTCCCGTTTCTGGAAGATCGGCCTCTGTGCCCTCTGTCATCTCCATTCTGAGCACACACTGAAGTCTCCAGCTTCTCTTCCTTGATCTTACAGATGTTTGAAGAAGAGTCTCCTAGCAACAGAGAGGAGTTGTTGTTGTTGTTGTTGTTGTTTGGGCTGGGGGGATCATCAGTGGCAGACGTCTGCGAGTCACAATATGGAGCACCGGCCTTGAAAATGAGGTCCATTCCACGCTCAACAATGTTCTGGATTTGTAGGTAGCCTGCGGTGTACATGACCATAAGCTGGTCGCTGGCACTTACCGTCATCCTGCCAGTGTAGCAGAAGGACAGAATTTGTTGAAAACAGGACGGCGCCACAGACGAAGGAAGTTCAAAAAGCGACTGGCTGCTACCACTGAAAAGATCCCTGAAATACAAGCTGCTGGCCGCCAGAACGGCACGGTGGGCCTTGAACGCCTGTCCGTTAACCATGATGGCCACATCACAGTGCTGACCCAGGAGTCGCTGTTCGTTCAGGCTGTCCAGGACTGTACTCCCGAAGTTTGGGATCTCCATGTGTAGGAGTTGAGACATCACGTCAGGTTCAGATCTCTCGAGAAGACAGGATGCTCATTGCAGACATCTAAGACAGGGGAAGCCAAAAGGAAGAAGTTGAAGAGTGTGAAGAGTTAACAAACAGTAAACTAGTAGATTTGAACACAGCAGACGGAGCAAAAAAATGCGACGGAAATGCTGCACAGCAACTCCCTCGGAAAACAGCTCTCTTCACCACCTCGCTTCAGCAACTCAGCATTAGATTGCCGGGAGTGTTTAAAATAAGCTGAAAAGTGATCCACGCCGACACCCACAGCCCCTCACCACTCCAAAACTACCTGACCTCTATCGTAGAATCCTTTAGGTGCGGAAGCAAGGAAAGAGGGAGAGAAGGCAGGCAGACTTCTCACATCAGCTCAGCAGGAGCAAAGGAAGCTGTAGAAGCAGCGAAATACGCTTCAATTCGTCCTCTTCCTCCCTGCGCTGGACTGAGCTAGCGAGAGGGAGTGCAAGCGTCTGTGTGCAATCGATGCACCATCTACTGTATGTCACAGAAAGGGGGAGAGAGGCTATAGGCACAGACACGAAGACTAGGGAGAGGGAGGGAGTGAGACTGAAGGAAAGTCATTTAAGGACACGAAGTGAGAGAGAGACAGACAGGGAGAGTGAGAGAGAGAGAGCGAGCTTGATGCGGATAACTGCCCTGCAGAGAGTGAACGTGTTCATGTGCAGCGAAGACAAAAGACAGACGAGAGAGAGAAAGAGAGCGAGAGCGAGAAAGCAATAGCTCACTTTTGTGTCCGAATCTGGAGAACAACAAGAGCAAGTGTCTGCCTCCATGCACCAACTCAAACGTGTGCAGACGCATAATCCATCAGAAGCCGCCTCTGCCATGCTCGACTCCGTGCTCAGGATTATTTACATTAAGGGCAGACAAATGGTGTGTGCCAGGAGAGCAGCTCTGCATTGCAGTCCCTGTCACAGGCTGGCATGCTCAGTACAGAGTCTGCATACCCAATCAGATGTGCCAACACGACATCAGACAGATACTCAACTGATAAGCAGAGGGGGGGGGAAGCCACTCAGCCTCAAAGCTGCCTTGAATGTCAGGTCTTTGCATCAAACTTTAAAGTGTTTCCTATAGACGAGACATCTGAAACACAACGTACCATGTCTAATGCGTGAGCAGGAGTACAGAGAGGTGTGAAAATAAAGCAGCATTCTCAGCAAAGAAGGGAAGGAGCTGTGCTTTTTTTTTCTTTTTTTGGCTTTTAATGCTGAGAAGCCAACAGGGTATAGCATGAGTCAGCATGTTCACAATTGTGTGTCTTACTCCTTCCATGTGTTGATTTTAAATGATACACAATTAAAATAAAATCGATAAGGTGCGGCGGACCAACGCTTAGCCAGAATTGACTGTCTGGACTGTGAAAGTCTGGCTCAATAAGCAAGATGTAAAACATTTTGTGACAGTTTGAGGGAATCTGTGGTTCTCAAAATCCATCTCCTAAGGCTCTTCACTACAAATGTCCTCCGTCTCCCACTCGAAGTAAACCCTTCTTGATATTGTACAGCTCCGGCCAGAATTAGTGCGGTCACACGTGTGTCATCCCTGGAGATAAGAATCCCGTCAGACTCCACATTGCCCACTAGAGGATATAACCAGGTTCCACAGTTCTCAAATGACCTCAAAAGACTGAAATGACCTGTGAGTGGGCTTGAAGTTAGCGTTATGCTAACAAGGTGTTCTCAGAACAAAGAATGCTTTTGGGCTTTTAAACTCTTCCTTCCCAAAAAACAATTGATTTTAAAGAGATCTAAACTTTAATAGCGTTTCCAATAAAGCAAGCTAAAAATTGGTGCAGCTACTTTATCTATTAATAATGGCTCACAAATGAAAAAATGTCAGGGTTTGTTTATTTTCTCAATCTGAAATAAAGTTTGTATTTTTAACATTTGTGTTTTATATGCGTATTTATCATAAAAGCTAATAAGTTTTTTTTTTGTACTAATGCACAAATGTGCACTAAACGTGTTTAGTTTTTAGAAAATTTTGAGGTTCAAGTCTGAAGGCGTAAATCCCCATTGAACTGTTTCAGCTAGGCTAATTAGCAATAGTATTCTCATTTGCTTCTGACACCATGGGACCCGTCTCAAAATGCTCTGATTAGCTGATGATTTAATCTCTTTTGATCGGTTCTGATGGTCTAATTGCTCTGTGATCAGTACTGAGTATGAGCAAAAAAGAGAAAGTTTCATAGCTCCACAACATACAGTACAAGAGAAGTCAAAGTTTATAACCAGTGAATGACAAGACACTTTCTAATCACATATTTAAGCTATTGACACTTAAAACAAGTTATTCCTTTTTACATTTTAAAAGAATATTGATCCATAGTTTAATCAGAAACTGGTTTTGTTTGGAAAAGACAAAACAAAATAATTTTCGTTTTTGAAGACCAAAATATTGTCGAGTCATTTTTTGGAAATGAACAAAACATCTTAAAACGATTCTCTGAATAACAGTACCATAATACAGAATTCAGACTACGAGGAGCAATTCAAAAGAAAAAAAGATCAGAAAATAGACATAGTCCGAAAATACAGTAATATAAAACTAGTGCAAATCATAGTTTAGGCGTTACAGGGGTAAACTAGACTCCTTGCAGTGAAAAGTACAAACCGTAAGAATGAAATGGAGTTAAAATACAACTCCAAAAGTTGTGCATTAGTAGGTGTGACTGATGGATGCGAATTACATTTTTATTTGAAACATAAATTACAGTGTTATACAAAATTGAACAATTCTGTCAAAAAATGCATGTACATATACACAATACGGACCATCAAAATAGTCTTTACATAAAAATATACTTCATTAAGCAGTGAAAATAAAACCTAGAAAAGTGGGAATAAAAGCACTGCAGTTTAAAAGGCCTCGGTCAATTGTGTGTAAAAATTAAGTCTTTGCATTATCGCTTGTCCCGCTTGTCGTTAATTATGACCACAGGCTAAACGTGGCTAAAAAAACCACAGGCTAAAAAAAAAGAATATAATATATAGCAGACTAATTCAAATAATTTCATTAAAATTTCATCCACTAACAAATTCATACAAAACCAAATTACTAAGAGAAAAATATCAATTTATCCACCCATGTAAAGCGGAGTGTAGTTCCACTAGTTGTGACATGGCAGTATTTTACATTCACAGGGATTGCGGACAGTGACTCAAAAAAACAGAGAACACAATAATTCCCCCTAAGAATGTTTAACTCTAAGAAGAAGAGAAGTGGCTTCACAGAGTGATTCATACCCAGCGAGACTGAAAAGAAATCTCCAGAAATACTGAAACATTCTGCAAAAATATATTCGACCTAGAAATAACAACCTTACTTTTGGTATAATGAATGTCTTACGTTACCTTTCCTCACCATTCGTTGGTTCAAGGCCCAGCACACAAGCTTCTTTGCCCCAAACACTGACAAATAATCCAATAAATTAAGAGTCCTCAACACGTGTTATCATACATTCACCTGATCCAGGGATTACCGCCACGTTCTCCTGTTGCTAAACGTACGGCCGGTAGTTTCTAACTTTCCACCGCTTAGAGCGAAAGCGGAAGAAGAAGAACATGACCATGAGAAACAGGCAGGAGAGTCCGTATAACAGCACACAGAGACTCAAGTCCACGCTGGAGAATCCCAGACCCAGGAAATTCAACCCAGTCCTGGGCTGGACGCGAACTCCAGCGTCCATCTCTCCATCTCCAGTGCCCGTCCTCTTCAGGTTCTTGGGGCCGTTTTCAGGGAGGAGCTTTAGATTGATGTTGATATTGTGATTGAGTTTTGTGACGGTGGTGGGCTTAGCCTGAGCTGGATGGCCAGGCTCGGACTGGCTGAGGCTTGTGTACTTCGGGGAGATGTTAGAAGAGCCATAGTGATGCTTGAGAAAGGCCAGCACCATCTCTTCATTCCAAACATGGAGACCTTCGTTCTCCTCATGACAGCTTGAGCAGAGATCAGGAGTCGGCCACTGGGTCTTAGGAAACTTGGGGTCTTCGCTCATGGACCCTGCACACAGAACGCAAACCCTTATTAATAAAGTAGATTGTCTTTCTCTTTTCTCCGAGGATTTCTTCTGCTTCTTTTCATTTTCTGTCTTTCTCAATTCCCAGTTTTTTTATTTTCAATATGTGCGTGTTCTTTCTACCGGTTATTCAAATGCCCTTTGTACCAAATTGACTGTGCGCCTTATAATCCGGTCTCTAATGTCTGAACTCTGAACCCAGAAAAAATCTGTCGGAATGTTTCAGTGAGAGGGTTTATCTGTGAAGCTGTGGCCCTGAAGCATCACAGACTTGTTAGTGATACGTAACACAGAGAAGAAGAGTGACGATATAATAAAGAAGATATATTTAACCCTCAGCAACCAATCTAAATGAGTTTGACTACTCACTTTTACTAGTGTGTATATCGCTGTCTGTTTCTTACTGGCAAAAGGGCAAACAGTGACTAAAAAACGTATTAAATGGACCTATTAAATGTTAATTTGATAATAGTTAAATGCTTGCCGTATAACACAAAAAGCATCACACGAGGAAATGCAGTGATGGGACTGATAATAACGTAAAGATCTGGTCACCAGCATTGAGAAACCCATTGAACTCAGACGCTGAAGGTTAAAAATTTACGAAGACAAATGTATTGAAGGGCGCTCGTGTCTGTGTGTGTGTGTGTGTGTGTGTGTATTCCAATGTTGAGATATTGTGGAGGAGTTTTATAAAGTTTTGTTTTGCTTCCTGCGTCATATCACCCAAAGCCTGTTCACAGTCTAAACATACAGTAATCCCTCGCTACTTCGCGGTTCGACTATCGCGGATTCATTATTTCACGGATTTTTTTTTACAATATACATATATTTGCGGATTCATTTTTTCACTACTGTATCTCGGCGGAGGATGGTCGCGCCCGATCTCCCCGTTCACACCTTTGAAAATTACAGGGGTAGACAATAAGGGAAATTTTCCACTGGGCCTCCGGGCCAGTAACATTTGAAGTTCACTGGCCCGACTATCAAATCCACTGGCCCAGGTCGACGTGTTGTGTATTGATCCTAATAATCACAAAACAAATCAATAACTGTAGCTTGAACAACATGAAATTCATTTGTTTAATGTAGGTTTAGTGCAAAGTGCAGAAAAACTAAACAAAAACAGAAGAAGTGCAATTCTCTGCCTTTTCTTTTCGTATTCTCTTTTGCTTTCCCTCAATTCCTCTCGTGATTTTTTGCAAAAAAAGTTTGCAATTTTTAAGTGTTTTTGGCAGTTTTGTCATATAGTTCCCCTGCAGTGTCTGGTTTGCTCTGTTCAGAATGAATCAGTATCAGTTGAAAAACATCAATAATAAAAGAACATTTATTGTCCAAGTGCAAATAATGTAACATGTTACATATTAAAAGAGCAGCATCACAGCAGAGACTTAATCAAAGTGTCATAGTGAATGATGTTTTTAAATAACTGGAACAACAAAAATATATTTCAATTTATCATTTAATTCAAACTAACTCCCAGAGTGCTTGGATATTTTTATTAAAGACCATCAAATAATATTATTTCAAACGTGTGTTTAGACATTTGAAATCATGGACAAAAGGATCACTTCCTGTGATGTGACTGCGTCTTAATGTGACGGACATCACGCGTCAGATACTCTGTTCTTCGTGTAATATTCATGATGGTACTTTGGCTATTGTATTATGGTTTAATAGTAAAGTGCGTCGTTATTGCACAGTCGTGAAAACGTAAAGAAAGCCGCGTTAGCGTTTCGTGATTTAACTTAACTTTTCTATTAACAAATTATCGCTAGGCAGTTTCCGCGCTGCTTTATTTCATTTCGTTTTTCGTTTTTGATGCCCAGATTTAACGAGATTATTCGCGAGGAACTTGCTACTTGTAAATACTATACATGCCGCTGCAGCACACGCGCACATCCGCGGGACTCGGCACTTCCGCAGGAGTGAGTGACACACCGTTTGGAGGCGGAGCACCAAAAACTCGCTGCACATTAGTCTAAGGGTGCTTTCACACCTGCCTTTTTTAGTTCGATTGAATCGCACCAGAGTTCGTTTCCCTGTTTGGTACGGTTAATTTGGGCAGGTGTGAAAGCGGCAATCGAACTCTGTTCCGCACCAAAAGCGGACCAAACAAGCGCACCGAGACCAAGAAAAAAGCTGGTCTCGGTACGCTTCCAAACGAACTCTGCTACGGTTCGCTTGTGGTGTGAAAGCGGTCTCGGAGCGCTTGAACTTGAACCGCACCAAATGCAAAAACCACTGCGCATTTTGACTAAATTCCGCTGCCGTTGTGACGCTGCGCTGAGGAAAAACCCCGGGAAATGTCTGTGTCACGCAGCACGCTTACTCCTGAAGTTAATGTTCGCGCATGCAGCATTCAAATATTCTTTTGCAGTCGCATCCGCGCTACACTCTCGAAATATAAATGTGTGTATATAATGAACATTTGTCCCAAGCGATCAATACACGCTCTATACTCGATAGTTCTATAGTTTAATACAGGCACAAAGCCAGCGCTCTCAAAGTCGTCTCTCAAGACTAAATAATGGCATGTTGTCTATTTGCTCTATTTATGGAATTTACCCGCTAAATAACTAATTCTGATTCGTTAAAAAAAGTAGAAATATTAAAAGGACACATCTGGCCAATGAGTGACGTGAATGTTGTCACATGACTGAATTTTAGTTCGGTTCGGATGAGAGCAAAAAGTGTGGTGTGAAAGGAGACTAAAATGCCAGAGAAATGCAACAATGTATCATTATAGTCCCTTGGTCCAGACCAAATGAACCGAACTACAGGTGTGAAAGCACCCTAAGACTGTCGGGATCGCATAACGCGTTATACAATACGCGGTAGTTAGCGAGCGAAACGTTTAAACAGAAATGCAGGTAAATAATGAGAAATTGGATTTTTTCTATCGAGTCATTTTTACTGGCCCACCGGGCCAGCAGATGGACCGATCTGGTGGCCCGGTTGGTTTTGAAAGTACGTCCGGGCCACCGGGCCATTTATATTGTCGACCCCAGAATTAATATCTCCGCGGGGACGACGCGTGCGGTGGGGAGATGTTTGTTAACATTACTTTAACAAAGAATACTACTTGAAAAAAAGTGTTTTAAAAGTCTGAATAAGTGTTAAATAAATATGTAAATGTTGTGCCTCCACGTTGCGGTCGGGCTTGGAATCTACCGCGATAAACGAGGGATTACTGTATAACCGTAAATAGAAGTTTATTGATAGTGCAGGTTTTAGCATAAATACCGTTATAATTATAATACCATTATACTATAATATTATCCTATTAAACACTGTAACTATGATTAATGATTGTTCACCACTTAATTTCTGATGTGTGTTTGTATGTGTGTTCTGCTGAGGGTGTAACACTCTTACCGGTCAGTCTGGCGTTGACCTGGTTGTGTTTCCTCCACAACCACAGAACAGCCTCGTCCAGAGACTTCACCTGAGTCAGAGACTCATTAGCCATCTCCTCAAAATGCTGTCCACATTCCTGGCAGCCAAAGAAGGTCCGAATGTAACGGCGCATTGTTTCCAGCACTATTAAGGGACCCTCGTATAACCCTGTGGAGACACAGCACGGACGTGATTTAAAGCAAATTAGACAGCAGGTAGGATGGTCATTTGACTCTCCTTATTAATCCTTAGCTTAGCTTATTAATAAGATGGCGAAAAGCTTTTTTCTATCTGTTTCACTCCTTCACTGAGCTGGGTGATCTAGGTTCGGCCGGAGGAGGGTCGGTGCTTCCATAATGGAGATAACGGCAAACGCAGAACCATCATCACCATGACTTTGTAACGTTAGAATGCCAGATGACACTGGCACCAGTGAGTCAAGTTCTCACTAGATTTATTTCCCTTCACTCCGCAAGAGAGTTTTTGTTTTCCTAGCCAATGGCGCATATGTTGCTTGCTCAACATAGCAACAAACTATGAAATAACACAACAATCTTCTTTTACTTTTTCACAAAGCTGCTTTGAGATGGTCTAACTAGGCCATAAAATGAATTTGAACTAAATAAAGCGCTTTAAAAGAACTTGAAATCTCCTCACTGAACCACGAATGGGCAATATTTGCACACATTTTGCCTAATCAATCCCCAAACTTTGCAAATTAAACCATCCCACTAGAGTAAATAATCATAATTCTCCTAGAAGGGTATGTCGCTTTCATACCAGTGTTGGCCAGAGCATCATGTCGTTTGGTAGCTTGCACAGTCAGAATGTGAAAGAGAGTCCAGAGGGAGCAGGGGTATCCTCTCAATGTCATGCTGCTGCCCTGGCACCCGACCCACTGCACACGCTCACTCAAGTAGAGCCCGGAGATCTGGAGGAAACCACCATAAGTGATGAAGACCAACAGAACAGTGAAAAAGCTTCACTTCCACCAGGACACAGGAGCCCAATAAACCCACAGATTCTCACAGAATAAAAGCAGTTCTCACCCTCATTTTGTTATTCACCAGATCCAGGATGGCATTGTAGGGAATCATCTCTAGCGGTAAACTGACCAGCCATTCAAGCAAGGTCTCAAGAAGTTTCACCACAGACTGGCGACCGGGGAAAAGCTACAAGCAAAAAGATTATTATAAATGTAGGAACTGTATTGTACAAAACGTCCGGTTAAACACGATCAGTGATGCAATGTGTTGTGTATGTAATCTGTATTACCTTGTGTATTCTACAAAGTGCCTGCCGTTTTCAGAAAAAGTGTGAAACGGCCTTGTCGTTGTATACTTTGACTTGAATTGAGAAATCATTCATTACAATGACTAGGCAAATATGAAATGTCTGGATTAAAGACCATGAATAACAAAAGGTCTTAAGAAAACGCAAAGAAGACACCCAAAATGAACAGTGGGACACGTTTATGAGAAAATCTGAATCAGAAGTGTCATATCTTCGTTTCTCAAGACACCATATTCATTCCAAAAACATATATACAGCATAGAACTACCGTTTCCTATGAAGGAGTTAAATGAGGTGCTAAATGAAAGCTGAACATAAATTTGAGGAACGCCCCAATGTGTTCTCTTCACGAACTGATTCTGAATCAAGTCATCACACACACTGGAAAAGCCAAGCAGTTTTAACAGATATTCAGAGCAGACTCGCTAGAGGCGCCTTCGTTGCGTGTGCGTGTGTGTGTTATCAGCGCGTGTGGCCGTCAATCTATGGTCGTGAATGATGAGATCGTTCCCGGTGTCTTATTTTCTTGGTCCTTTTTCCTGGTTTTAGTGTCTTCCCCTCTCTAAATAGCAGAAACAAACGCACCGCCACGGAATATTGCATTTTCACAGACTTCACATTTGAACATTGGTGATTTATGGCAAATTTTTCTCATCACCCCTCAAATTTTGGCCCAATAAAGCAGCATGTTCTGCTACGATAAAGCGGCAGAAATGTGCGTTATGAGATACAATTTGTTTTGAGATTTTAGGATTTGGCCCAATAAAGCGACCGCCCCTATTAACCGGTGGCTCTATTAGGTGGAGTCAACTGTATATTTAATAACTGATCGAAGCCTCCTTAAATACTGTTAAAATTGCTGTTAATATATACAGTCGGCTCCGCGCAAGTGCACGTTGCTTAACTGCAAGATTTTCTTTTTTCTCTGCGGATCTGCACAAAGATCTCAATCCAATTCAAAAGATGGGGAAGATCCACTTAACTGCAACATCTGATAAGCGCAATCGCTTGTTTGGTCAAAAACTACCAGGGTTCAATATAATAAATAATATAAAATAATAAAGCACAACTTGGTATTTTGTTTGTTTTCAAAAAATATCTCTATAAATGTGATTAAAATCGTTTAATTTTGCCTGTAAATGTCTTCGTATGACCTCAATGCATTTTCCGCAAAGTTTCCGCAATGAATTCCATAATTGTCAATGGAAATTGTTTTAATCAAATTACATGGTTACATTCTCTTCAATAGTAAGGAATATTAGAAGTGCTGAATTACCTTGGCTACAACCGTCACAAAGTCCTTGAAGGTTTTCAGCTCTTCACCCTCCAAAGTCTTGTGAGTGGCCAGTTCCACCCTCAAGAGATAATGTAAACCTGACTCCAGATCCGCCATGTAAACTTTGGATCTGTAGAAACAGTTCATTGATAAACCTTTTACAATTTTAACAAATCACCAGAAGAGCAGTTATTAATCTTACTTCTCAAACTCTTTCCATTCCACCGGAGCCTGTGCGATGCCTGACTGAGGATGAATCACAGTTGAGGAGGACTGTTTCCTGTGGACTCCAGGGAGAAGCTTCAGGAAGGAGGAGAAGAAAAACCGGAGCTTCTTCTGGCTTTTCACAAAACCAACAAGCAATTGAAAAACGAGCTTACTAATTAAGCACAGCTAAATAAGTAAAAGTGTTTCACATACACGTTCATGATGGAATATGTGCCATTAGGGTGAAACAGGTAAACAGATGGAACTGAAAGAACCCCCAGTTTCTCCATTAGAAGCTTGTCTGAGCTCTGGACCCTCTTTACTGCCAAACCTTCATATGGTATTAGATCCAAAATCACCTAGTCAACAAAAACACAAAACAACAGCATTCATCAGAATTGAAAATAGTTTATATGCGACTTATACATATTAGTGCTAATATATATTTTAACTAATTAATCACACTTTCCCAACCAAATTAATCGAGAGAGCAGCTTCTTTCTATTCACATGGAACTAGCTGTTCCCTTAATTTGTGATCGTTGGATGGACTGTGACTCACTATGCAAATTATTGCATTTTCCCTTTTCATTTCAGCTTTGCAAAATATTGTACATATAATTAGGGGTGTCCCGATACGACATTTTAACTTCCGATACGATACCGATATTGCAGCCTTCCGACACCGATATAAAACCGATACAATAATCAGCACAAAACATGAATACTTTTACATATTTTGTGTGGAATAAATGAAAGGCTAGATGAAACGGAGAACAAGAGTCAGCAACAGTAAGTATGGAAAAAAAACGACCAATTTATTATTTATTAGTTATTAAAAATAATGAAAGAATGAGGACAATCAGTGCGGCCTCGAGACAAAAATTCAGACAGGCTTCACTGAGGTTGATGGACATGCTTTACCATGCAATAACAATGTCTGAGACTCGTGTACAAATATTAGTCCTGGACTTTTTTTAAAATCAATAAATAAATAATATTATTATTATGAAATACTGTTCTAAATATCAACTCCTCTGTTGGGTAAATCCAGCTTAAACAATGTTTCTTCATAAGACATAAGCCTTTCACCTACATGCGTAATGGTTCTAAACACGAGTAATGAAAAAGAGTGAAACCCCGGTCTTTTTCTCGTGCAGGGTTTTGTGATGCTGCTTCAAATGCACAATGAGGTTGGACGTAATAAACTTTCCCGGGTTTTATTCCAACGCGGGATATTTGTGCATGACAAGTGTTGCACTGAGCCGCACTGTCTATTTTGCACTTTAATGAGAAATACTGCCGACATACATGGCCAACATCGCTCTTTTCGTTGCTATATCGCTTGCTAGCAGTTAGGGGCGGGCGATATGAGCTAAAATTCATATCACTGTATTTTCTACGGTACAGACGGTATCTGTATTTGCCGCTCTTCTCTTAAAGGCACAGAGCAGAAAACTTGCATTACCGTGGACACCATGACACATTTATGAATTTAATTTTTATAAGTTTAACACTTTAATACATTATAAAGCATTTGTTTTGCTACAACTTTTAATGACAACACAAAGGCACTGCTAAGGCGCAAGATTGTACGCAAGTTCGTACAGTTCCGATGTCAGCGTGATGTGCCTTTACGAGCCGCTGTTGATTCGATTAAAATTTCAGGGTTCCCTACGGGTGCTTGAAAACGCTTGAAAATCAATTATGTGTTTTCGCAAACGTAGTCTCGCATTCTTTCTCGCGCAAGTGAAACAATGTTTTCCAAACGAAAACAGACTTTGATCAAAATATAACGAGCAGATTTTCTTGCGCGCGTCTTTATAACCAAAACAGCCGCTCTTCTCTTAAAGGCACAGCGCAGAAAACTGAGTCGCGGGTGTGATCTATTAATTCCATCTGTTACACTGCTTTCTGTGTTCGATTAGCAATGTCCGTGCCATCATTGATAGTTGTAAGTTACAATTTGTAACGAAACTAATGTGTAATACTGTATTAAGGTGTTTATATACTTATATAAAAATCAAATTCATGAATTATCACGGTATCCACGGTATTGCAAAATCCATATCGAGGCACATCTTAATACCGGTATACTGCCCACCCCTACTAGCAATGTTGTGATAACGTGGGCTTTGTGCGCTGGCTCAGGACGCTGCTGACTGCGGTCTCACCAGTCGCGCCTGCGAAAATTGTGGACTTCTCATCCACGCTAGTTGTTTCCCCTTGCGCTACTAATACGTTAATTACGGCGTGTGTTGACTAACCCGTGAGAGAGAGAGAGAGAAAGAACGAACGCTGACTGGATAAAAATAACTGTTTACAGGGTTTAGCGCGGAACGGACTTATATTGGACGCTTATATCCAAAATATTGGACGCGGTCCGATATAATCAGATACAGCTTTTTGGGCTGATATCGGATTGATTTCCGATATCAATATCGGATCGGGACTCGCCTATTTATAATACATAAAACTTGTTCTATCTACGAATACATCTGGCAAAGATTCAAAATTAAACTCTCCGAATTAAAAGTTCTTCCTTGCTCTTATTCATTCATCGAACAAGTTAACTCGTGTGAATAAAATAATTTGTTAATTTACCACCGTGTGACCAGTTATTTGGTGAAGCCCCATGCGGAGGAGCCTGGGAAACAGAAAATAAGTGCATCGGTAGATCGCTTAATAAGTACTGTATTGCAACTTTCATAAAACAGGGGTGCCCATTACGCCGATCGTTATCGACTGGTCAAAAGCAAAGGCATTGTGTGTAGATGCCACGACATTGGAAAAAAATGTTGAGAGCAAAAAGTTTAAAAACTCTAACAATCTTACGAGTAAGAGAGGGACTAAAAATTAGCTGAAAGGATGGAACATGTAAAAAGCAATTCTACCCCATGCGCAGTCTTAATCCAGCATTTACACGATTCTGCCAAACTCTAATTTTCGACGAGCGGTCTCTCTGTCAGCGGTCACATGCGCTAATTAACGAGTCGGGTGCTAGTCGAGTTTAAAAAAAACGTACAATAAACAGAGAGAATGAGTGAGGAAACACAATGGTCAAGTAAGTCCACTATCAACTCGGACATTTTCATAACTTGACGTCTGTGATGAACTCCGGGAAGCGCGAGTGCCGCAATCGGCGTGAGCATGATCGTCTAGTTCGAAGTTGGAAATCTATACAATTCGCCGTTAGAAGCTCGTCTATATGCTTCATAAACAATTAACAAAGCACTGAAGACTGAGCTCTTTCACCAGCACGTTTTAACAGTGTTTATCATTGACTGGTGTGTTTCAGTAATTACTGTATTTTTAAGAAATCTCTTCAATTGCTCCTCGTTTTGTAGATCGCGTTAGATAAAAGTGTCTGCCAAATGACTGTTAATGCAATTGCTTTTTTATCGAAAGAGCTGCAGTTTAAGCTGTAAGTTGTCACATACGCCGAGAAATACTATGGAAAAGGCTGCAGGTGCGTTAAAGTTGTGAACGGCGCCCGGGTCGTCTAGTTCAAAGTTGGAAAAATGCTCATCTACTGTAATCCTTGTTGTGCAGCAGCACGATGATGAATACTAACGGAAACATGACGAGGACAGCGATGTTTCAGTCGACTTCCAGCTTAGTTTTGTTCCTTGAGTGTGTGATTGGTATTTTGCTCCTTTTGATATGAATATGTGATCGTCATTTTGTTCCTTTGATTAAAAATGTGTGATCAGCGTTTTCAGCTAGACTAATTATCAATGCCATACTTTTGACACACAAATATTTAAATACATGCGTGTTCTCTTTAGCTCAATAAATGTCTTTTTTAATAATTATGACCGGCTTACCCATTGTTTTCTTTAATCAAAAACGGTACATTCCAGTATTTAATATGTTCACACATTCACAAATGTTATTTTGTGTTGAGTTAACATTCATTTATATTTAACACTTCAATATTACAAGCTTCTATATTTTTTATTAAAATAAATTATTATTTATAATAATAAATGTAAAATTATTTTTATAATAAATAATTATGTTTGCGCTTAATCGGGATTAATCGCGATTACTTTGGTCGGGGAAGTGTGATTAACTAGTTAAAAAATAATAATCGTTTGAAAGCCCTAATATATATATATATATATATATATATATATATATATATATATATATATATATATATATAGATATACATATATATATACACACACACGCATAAACACCGGTTTATAAACACACGCTCACCGGTAGACCGAAAAGTAGATCGCGAACCGAAACCGTGTGGGCAGCCCTGTCCAAAACATTTGTGATTTGTCATAATTAATTTGATTCACATTAACATTGTTCATAACTACAATCAATAAATATAAAAACATTAATGCGTTTTGTGCTTTGTCATTTATGTGTTGTTTCTGTTGGATCGCCGCTTCTGGTGTGGCGCTGCCGCTGCTTGTAGCTGGAGAGGACGAGGAGATTGTGTCAAATAGTCAAATCTTATTTTTTTGAAACCAAAAGGCTTCATTTTGAAGTTCCGCCTAAAGCCACGCTCAGCCTAAGTGCTAAGCTGTGCACTTATACAGAGTCGGCTGTATATACAGTATATTATATACCAATATATACATATCATTTCAAAAGCTTTGACATATAATATGTTCCACGTGCTTAAAATAACCACTCATCAACATCAACGTGCAAAAATAAACTGACTTTAATGTCAACATGAGCTTGATTTTTAAATTGCTTTTCATACCTCTCTCCCTATGTAGGAATCTCCATCCTCGACTATAACTGCAGTGTAATGGTCCGCTTTCTTCCCCAGTAAGAACAGGACGTCTTCAGACCTGAGGGAGAGAAGGTCACTGTTAGTAATTGCTGGCTGCCTTTAAGGAGTCTGAGATGTTTCACAAGAGGTTGTAAACAGATAACTAATTATAACTATAACTACCGTATTTTCCGGACTATAAGCCGCTACTTTTTTCATAAGTTTTGAACCATTGAAACGGCTTATACAAATGTGCGGCTATTCTGCGGATTTTTTTCCACCGCTAGGGCCGCTCTAAGCAGATATGAGTTTTATAAGTTTTAATCAGCAAAGTTGCTGGTGTTAAAATACAGGTTACCAAAGGATCTATTTAGTTACATACATGTACATTTACAATTCAAATTGTTCTGTTCCTGTAGTAAATACAGTGAACCATGGTTTGCGGTAGATAAGTTATAAGCCCGACCACAATAGGTGAAAATCCGCATTTACGTATTTATTTAACACTTATTTAGACTTTTAAAACAATTTTTTGCACTTAGTATTCGTTATTAAAGTAATGTTAGCAAACATCTCAGTACGAAAATCACAGGAACAGATGTCATGTAATAATGGCAAGTAAGTGAACAAATAAAAAAAAAACGAAACGATTGTTCAGCAGTATGTACTAAAAATTTTAGATACATACAGTACAACGAAACGAATGTCAAGCAATAAAACAGTAAGTGTTTATTGTTTTATGCACCACGTAAAAAACGAAAAATGATCATGTTACCAGTACTATAAAATTTCATACATTCATTCATTTAACGAATGCAAGCAAAAAAAACTCAAATTGGACCACCTAAAAACGGAAAATTGTGCGAATGGGGGAATATCAGGCGCGAGCGCTGGGGCTCGTGCTGTAGTCGCGGGGGATGTCCGACACTGCTGACCTCCGACATTCGCATTTCCGCGCCGAGACGCGTCTGTAGAGGCCCTTCTCCATGTCGCGCACAAATATTTTGATAATATTTCTTTTATAATGTATGCATACCTAATTAAAAAGCCCTGAATCCGCGAACATATGTAATAAAGAAATCAAATCCAAAAACATACATATCTGTGGCTTGCAAAACTCTCCAGGTTTCGACTGAAACCCTTGTTCCCTGTCAGGTAATGTTGTCCCCATGTGTCAAGTGAACAACTGGAAAGGGAACTTTTTTTAATAGAGTGGATGCGGCTTGTATGCAGGAGCGGCTTTGATTATTATTATTTTTTTTTTTTTTTCAAAAATAGAGCTGATGCGGCTTATATACAGGTGTGGCTTATAGTCCAGCAAATACGGTAATAACTATAACTAATTTTGTAAAAGTTGAAATGAAGCTGTACCTGGCGGGGTCGAGTGGAGGGCAGCCAACTGGCCAGTCCTGCTTTGTGTGGTTTTGGAGAAAGTTCACCATCAGCTGTCTCACTGTCTGTAGCTCTCGGTCAGCTCCTGCCAGGACCAACCAAACCAAGCAATGCTACAATATCATCAAAACAACTCACAGAAAAAAACTTATGTGTACATATGATGAGGAGCATGCCCACCTCGATATGTCTTGCCCAAATCATTGGTGACATCATGTGCCTTAAAATACTGTGGGAAGGAAACACAGCTGCATAAAACAGTAAAGAGATAAAGCAGAAAATCCAAGATTCTTTTCACTCTTATGATTCCATCCATCCATCCATCCATCAATTTGTTACCACTTACTCCTTTTCTGAGTCACGGGGGAGCTAGAGCAAATACCAGCAACTCTGGGCCTGATGAGATATTAATTTGATGTTTTGACAAGTATTTATTACTTTATTATTATTATAGTCATAAATGCAGAGCTATCGTCAGTTTATGTTGTTTCAGTGTTGTAGTGCCATCACTTGACTCATATGAAATGGTTTGGTTTCGATCATTTGTTTTGGGACAAACAGACACACACATTCACACTCTTACTCACACCTAAGGACAATTTTCCAGACCCAATTATCCAATTTATTCATTATTTTCACACACACACACACACACACACACACACACACACACACACACACACAACAAGCAAACATCTCAAACAACAGAATGTTTAATTTAGAAATGCAGAAAGATTTCTTTTTTATTGGATGAATTTTGTCCAATAGCTTACCCTGAAGGTGGGATAGAAGTGGATTCCAAAGTATCTACAAACATCAAAGTTCTTCTCAGCAGCACAGTCCAGCGCTCCAATGCGGATGGCCTCATCCCAGTCTGCCAAACAAAAAAACATAAGCAGACCGTGAGAAATATTTGGGTTTAATTTGTTTAAATTCCACAAGACCTAGAAGAGTCCAAAAGGACCATTATCACAAAACAAACGAACCTACTGCGCATGTTGAAGTCATGAGCCTGAAGCAGCTTTCATACACTTCAGACAGCACGTGTGTTGCTAAACCCTTGAACGAGATTGGCACCGGTAGGTAGTGTAGGTCAATATTTTATTAATCCCTGATGAAAATTCTTCAACGTCTGCAGTGAGTCTAACTGGACAGATATCAATAGTTTTGGCAGGAATAAAAGCATTACGTGTTTTGAGCTCTGACATCAAAAGTGTGGATTTCAAGCAAATCACAAAATAATGTAGCATTAAATGGAAAAAAATGACGATTTCTGCAGAAAGTCATATTATTTCAGAATGCTGGGTTGGTGTAATCCGGTGCTCGGGGTTTTAAAAGGTAATAAATAGAACATCTGTGAACGCAGAGTCACAAAAACGAAGCAGATGGTGAGTGAAGAGCTGGTGTCGGCTGAAAGAGAGAAGGCGTAGTGGCCTTCACCCAGCCCCGGCCACTTCGCTCGTCACCTGAGGGTGGGACTCGGTGGATTTAGTCATGTGTGGAGGAATGCACAGAGGGTCGTGGTCCCACAAAAGATCTGTCTGAACCTCATTGTGAACGCAACAGCTGGTAGGCGGCCACTCACGAGCCACCCACCCAACAGCTTGTGCCAACAAAGACAGACCTGACCATTCAGAGACGTTATTCTTACATTCAAATCTGCACACTACAAAAAGCCTTGGCCTCAAACCGACAGATGATTAGAGAAAGTGAGTGCAATAGTGAGTGAGTAAGTGAAACAGACAAAGAGAGAGAGTGCGTGAATGAATGAGATAGACAGAGAGCGAGGGTGGCAGACAGACAGAGAAAGAGACACAGACAGACAGATATAAAGACATGATGCAGCAGACACTTCCGACACCTTCAGTCTTAACGCTTAAGACTTGAACGCTTCCAGATCCGAAAATGTCCGAATAATAATCTGATGATTTGAAGCAGAGTGGCTTTAGGAGCCAGAGGTGGATTTACAAATCTCTGGTGTAAAACAGAAATGGACCACTCTGGAGAACCATCGGACAGTTTAATCTATCAACTAAATTTTCGATTAATCTAGCGATTATTTTTTGCCCAAGCAATTGTTTTGTTCATAAAAATAAAATACACTTGCTATTTGGTTTTTAACTACCCCGTCCTTCATTTTAAACACAAAGGCAATATGAAACGTTCTTTCAACCCCCAGTTCTTAAATGTTGTTTAAAATTGATTGTAAGTAGTAGTAGTAGTAGTCGTAGTAGTAGTAGTAGTAGTAGTAGTAGTTTATTGTCATTACAGCATTGGGGCACAACATTGAAACAAAATTATATAAATCTGCAAAATAAAATGTCCATCCTGACAAATTAAATCACACACACAATTTTAATGTACAAAAGTTAGCATGTCTACATGCTCAGCTGAGGCTTGTTCTTTTTTTATTTATTTAAAGTATTAATTGAAAGAAACGTCTCTTCTATATGATAATTTTTGAACATCAACAACTGAAATTAAAGCACAGTGCAAAACAATCACACACAAAAAGTAAAAAATTAATAATAAATAAATAATAATAATAATTCAACCTTTATTAGTCCCTCAGTGGGGAAATTTTTTCTCTGCATTTAACCCATCCGACACGAACTCGGAGCAGTGGGCAGCCACACAATGCGGCGCCCGGGGGGCTTGTGGGGTTCAGTGTCTTGCCCAAGGACACTTGGTTGTAGAACTAGTCGTAGGGGGGATTCGAACCGGCAACCTTTTGGACACAAGTCCAAGTCCCCTACCACTGTACCACAACTCTAATTGCACATTTGTGAACAGAATACATTAAATTTTATTATTTTCGTATAATAATATTTCGAAGGAAAGAAACATGACAGGCTTTGTAGAAGCTGTCCATGTTCCATCTCTGCCACATGAAACCTGTGTGAACTGTGTTTATTTGATGAGTGCTGCCATGTTGAAGATACTGGAGAGTGCTACAACAAAGTAAGACATGTACCATGTATTGCTGTTTGTAGCTTTTTATTTTTACTTAGCATCCTAACGTTTTAATGACAACATTTATGGGAATAGTCATGGCAGTTGAATTCACTGTTGTCATATAAATTGTCTTTATTTGTTTCTGATAAAAACTTCTTTCTTTCTCTGTTTTTGCAGCTGTAGAACACAAATTTCCCGTAGTGGGATTAATAAATTCTATCTTATCTTATCTTAAGCACAGACTGAACAACTTCACGCACAAGATCTTGTGAATTTGCACAGGTGGTCAACATTTTAAAACATTTTTAGCTTCACTTGTCGTAAATCTTTTTGGTTTCAGACAGAAATGATTATTGATCTTCATCCTGCTTTCGCCAACAGCCAAAAGTTTACTTCGGGTAGGACTTTAATCTATGAATGTATAGGTCAGATCTAGCTAAGTTATTCTGTATATCGATTAGAAGTGGTTTATTCGGAGTGAGTGATTCAGTGATCCTATATGATCAATCTTTTGTGCTCTTTTACTTGTGTCAACTATTCCATCTTGAGTGATCTTTTGCACGGGCAGACATTGAAGTTTCAGACAAACACACAAACGACATGATGTAAACCAGACCAACAACAACTGTATAAAGTAAAACAGCAAACCAAAAACGACGAAAATGCACTGCAAATGACATTACACAACACCATAGCGTCCTGTCTTTACGTTTATACGCGCATCTACACATCTGAGTGTGCTTAGACAACACAACGTGCCCACTGAATAAACAATACACCCATAACGTAAACCTTGGGCAACGTAAGCAGTCAAATCAAAGACTCCGACATGAGTGCGGAAGCCGTAGCGATGCCCACCTACCCTTCACATCTCCGGCCAGCGCTTTCCATGTCGGCGAGTACTGGATGCAGTGACCGCACCACGACGAGTAAAACTGGACCAGCCAGGCGGTGGAGGAGTCAAACACTGTCCGCTTCACGTCGTCGCTGCTCAGTATCACCACCGCGTCTTGCTCGGAGTACAAGCGAGTCGCCTGGCCCTGGGTAAACAGCAGGGCCATCAATAGACTAATCTTAACGTAGGACACAAATGCCATCGGCGGGTGACGTGAGGGACACGAGTGGCTCACACACATTCAGGCAGGTCTCGCTAGCTCGTGCGGATGACTACGTATGAGCTATGACGAGGTGTAGGTACAAAATCGGTTCGGGGTCCTGCGCCTAATGATGACGTCACAGCATTTGATTGGCTGTAACTTGGTATTGGGACGCACAAGGTTTTACCCAGACAAATCATGAAACTCCGGGGTATTAAAAATCCTTGGTCACGGACAACTGGCTAGTGGAAATTTTCCACTACATTTCAAAAGGGACGTTTCATCGGTGCCTCACCCTAGAGCGTCAAAACACCCCGATCATTCGCAAGTCATCAGAGAATTACACAATCAGAAGTAACAATGTGACTTGATGTTAGGGTTACCGCAGTTTTTATTACCTAAAAATAAGGGACGCGGGGGCGGGGCTTTATAGGCGGGGTCATGTGGGGGCGACGACATAATTTTATGATACAGGGATTAACGTTAAAAAATTTTTCAGGGAAGTACAGAGTTGTAAAGTACCAGACAATCATACTTGAGTAAAAGTACGGATACGTGCTGTATAAGTCACCACTATAAAATATTTGAATCAAAGTAGCACATTTTAAAACAACTTAAGTAAACAACTCATACTGAATTTAATCTAAAATAAAACAAAGAAAAGTGGAAAAAAAACTATTCATGAGGTTTTATTATCTAATACAGAAATTAAACATTTTTATGTTTCAAAAATGGTAAAACAAAATAGATAAAGAACAAAAATAAATACAAATTCCGAGCTGACTTTCATGTGATTCTACTGAGGTCATTTGCCTACAAATTATTATTAAAAAAAAAGTAAATTAGTAGTAATGTCACAGTGGTTTGTGCCATGGTAGGCTTGATAACATTACAAATTACAATACCACTGTAAATTCAGGGAAGATCTGTATATTTTAATTTAACATTAAATTCACGTACATTCACGCCTCTAATTTACATGTGGTTTCTAATTCACAATTAGCTTCCAGTATCTTCAGCAGACTATAGATTGCAAAATCGCTTCGTTCGCCCAAGAAAATAAACCGCGATAAAAATCAATTGTATTTTGACGCGCACAATCATAATGTAACGAGTAACAGTAAGTGTCAATTTAAATGTAGTGAAGTGATAAGTACAGTTACTCAATCAGAATTGCAGTGGAGTAGAGAGTAAAAGTTGCTTATATTTTTGATACTCCGTACAAGTACGAAGTAGCCAAAAACCATACTTAAGTAAAGTAACAAAGTACATTTACTCAAGTACCTTACACCTCTGGGGAAGTATGAACACCTATACATAAGCTGTCTATAATTGAAATGCAGTCAGACAATAGACTTATTATGTAAGGATACTTGTTTTTTAACAACTCTCCAAACATGGAAACAGCACAAACATAAAATAGCATCAGACATTGGCTAGTGAAGTTTTTTATTTAAATTCTATATTATAAATTATAATTGAATTATAATAATTTACTGGTTTATTTTCTTTACTCGTGGGCATTATGTTTTATATAATAATTTTTAATATTGCTTATATTTATGTTTCATGTAATATATGAATGCGTATGTGTCTGGAATGTGATTCAATTACATTGTATTTACAGAATTTCTATTGAATTTGTGACTGTGAGAAAATCAGGCAAAATGAGATTTTAGCCATTCATTTACTGTGATTACAGTTGTTGACATGGTGTTACTCAATTAATATTAAATACAATTATTATCTCATCATAATTGTATTATTTTAACAGACTGTTCATTTTTTAATGTAAAAAAACAGTAAATTACTAAAAACGACTCCAGGCAGATTTTCACAGACTTGTCACTTTTTAACCATTCAATTATTCAATTTAATTTAAAAAAAAAAAAAAACTGATAATAAAAAATAATAATTACACTGTCATTACCATGTCTGCTTCCGGAGAGGCTTGGTGTATGAAGAACTGCCTGACAGTAGCTTGGTGTTTGTGGGCTCTATCATTACATGAATGCTACCGTGCCTTTTTTCTTTGTTAACTGAGTTACAGTTTTAAACAGATAACGAGGATTATTTCGATTTTCAGAAAGAAGTTTACTTAGATATGTTGATCTTGTGGATTTTAGGGCCTGGTAATACGGCAGTAATGTAACATATTACATTTCTGAGACAATGTAACATTACGTTTTACAAACAGTACTGTTTCACTAACTGCTTGTGTCTGAGAGGTTGCAGGCTCGAATTCCATTGTCACCTCAGGTGACCTGAGCACCTTTTTTCTAGAGCATTCTGACACAGGGACTAAGTTAGGCTCATTAAACGTGTCATATAGCATGAGACAGCCCACCAAAGCCACGCGATGGCGTCCCCTAGTCGAAATGTACTCCTCGTGAGACACTCCCTTCCTCTTGGACTTATCAGGCTGATCCTTGGGCCACTGGTCCAGGAGACACTGTGCTAAATACCCTTCCTCATGTTTTAAAAGTGAAATAAGAAAAGCAAGAGTATAATAGTAATAATAATAATAATAATAATAATATGAGTATTTGTAGGGCGCTTTTCACAGTTTTAACTGTCTCAAAGCGCACGTGTAAATATGTAAGGGAAGTGTTGCTTTTTATTCATTTGGTCGTCTGGATTGTTGGTGTTAAGTAAATGGCTGCGGTTATGACAAGACAAAGACAAAGACCAGTGAGCAAGCACATACGCGACAGTGGCCAGGTAAAAAAAACCTCTTTAACGAGTAAAAACCCTGGGGAGAACCCGGCTCACTGGTGCCAGTCTCCTCTGGCATTCTAACACTACAAGATCAATGCGTTGGTTGTTCCGCGCCATTTTTAACGATGATTCCGGAAAGGTGGTTCACTCCCCAGTGAGGAAAGAGGCAGCTCCACTTCTCCACGCCAACAGCGTCATCAGGTCCACAGAGGTCCAGGAAGCACCACCGATGATCCCGAAGCTCCTAGGAGATTCAGGTCGTACGACACTTGGCGCTCAGGAGAGGAGGGGAGAGGAAAAATAAAAAAAAAAGCAATTAGAAAAACTTCAAGTACCATAGATTTTGACAATTTTCTGAAGGTGCAGGTATAATTCGGTTCTGAGCACTAACTAGGCAGCCTTTCTATACGATATATTAATATTTTCTGTAAGTTATTATAGCAGGTCAATATATGCTTTGTTGAAGAGACGTGTCTTCAGTCTAGACTTAAATTGACTCACTGATTCTGAGTCTCGAATTGGACTCGGCAGAGCATTCCATAGCTTGGGTGCTAAGTATGCTAAGGATCTTCCTCCCTGGTAGATTTTAGAGATTTGCGGTATTATAAGCTGGCCGGAGTTTTGAGAGCGCAGGAGTCGTGTAGGCTCGTAATAAGTGATGAGCTCACTGAGATATAGAGGAGCTAAACCGTTTAGTGCTTTATAAGTGATTAGGAGAATTTTAAACTGGATGCGATATTTAACAGGTAACCAGTGTAGCGACATTAACACTGGACTAATATGGCTATGCTTTTTTGTTCTGGTTAGTAATCTAGCAGCTGCATTCTGAACTAACTGAAGTTTATCAATTAGTTTAGCAGGAGAACCTCCCAGAAGACCATTACAGTAGTCTAACCGTGATGTCATAAACGCATGTATCAGTTTTTCTGCATCCGGTCGGGAGAGCATGTGACGCAGCTTTGAGATATTCCTGAGGTGAAAAAAGACAGTTTTACAGACGTTGTGCACGTGACTTTCAAAAGAGAGTTTGCTATCTAAAATGACACCTAAGCTTTTCACTTGAGGATGAGGATGAGATTTCAGTGAGGATGAGATTTCAAGCCCGTTAAGATTCATACTGTATTGGGGTGCATCAGACTTTAAGTTTGAGTAATAAGTAATTATAAGTAATTAATTCTGTTTTGTCTGAGTTCAGCATGAGAATTTTTTACTTATTTTACTTATTCGTCTGAGTTCAGCATGAGAAAATTACTTGTCATCCAAACACTAATGTCGCTAAAGCAATCTAGTATATTTGCTAATTTTGAGATTTCATTAGGCCGTGCCGAGATTGTGTGTCATCTGCGTAACAGTGGAAGCTATGACCATGCTTTCTGATTATGTCCCCTAGTGGAAGCATATAAAGTGCGAATAGGATTGGGCCGAGCACGGAGCCTTGTGGAACTCCATATTTAACACTAAATCTGGGTGATGAGACTGCATTTACATGGACGAAATGAGAGCGATCAGACAGATAGGACCTAAACCACTCTAATGCGTGTCCAGAAACCCCAACGTAATGATCAAGTCTATGTATTAAAATGTCATGGTCAGCAGTGTCGAAAGCAGCACTAAGATCTAACAGAACTAAGAGTGAAACGTTCCCTTTATCTGATGCCATTAGAAGATTGTTGGTGACTCGGATTAGTGCCGTTTCTGTGCTGTGGTGTGATCTAAAGCCCGATTGAAATTTCTCAAATCTATCGTTTCTGTTCCAGAAATTTACAGAGTTGTCCCGAAATAACTTTTTCAAATGGAAGGTTTGAAATTGGTCTATAATTAGCAATCACGTCGGCATCAAGATGTGGCTTCTTAATAAGCGGTTTTATGACGGCCTGTTTGAACGCTTGTGGCACGTGACCTAGAACTAGTGACAAATTTATAATATTCAAGATTGGTTCAATAACTAATGGTACGACTTCTTTAAGTAAAAAAGTTGGTATAGGGTCAAGTAAGCAGAGAGTCGTCTTGGTCTTAGCTATAATCTCAGTGAGCTCATCAGGGCTGACCTGGTTGAATGTGCTAAGCTTGACAGCGGGTGGGTTTATTTCCGGTATAACCGTTGTGGGCTAGTATTTGTGGATACAATTTTCATTCTAATATTAGTAATTTTGTCATTAAAGAAGTTGATAAAGTGGATACTAGTGAGCTGTGGGGGGATTGCGGAGTCTACCGTGCCCTTTTTCTTTGTTAAAAGTATATAACTTAGATATATAAACAACATTTTGTTATTATTCTGAAGTTTGACATGTGGATGACTACATTCCCACTAACAAAAGTGTGCAAATTGTTGTTTAATTGCTTAAATTAAAAAGCACTAATAAATGTTGATAATAATCATGGTAAAAATGTTAATAATAACCTAAATATGATTTTCTCAATTTAAGTTTCACTTAGTAAGCTATAAAAAAAGACTACTTAAATTTAAACCAGCAGCCTTAAAGCTTGACCCAGCAGCTATCACCGAGCGACAGAAAATAGTCACATGTGTGATTATTACATAATCATAATATCACCTCCTTTATCAAGCATAATATGAGCATCTGCTGATGTTCAAGACGTAAACTAGTCTGACTAATAAAGAGATCGGCCAGTAGAGGAGGCAATCAGAGAACTGGATCTGAACTACTGGCTGGAACATGAAGGTTTCGTGGAGGGCATCCCAAGAAAGACTGTTCTATTCCCTCTGGGGAATTCTAAATGGATTGGCATTCATTTATCCATTCACTCCAGGCAAAAGGCCTCAGGCAACATTCTGTGGCTTTGGTTTATCCAGGATCTTTGAAAACTGGCTCCTCCTTGTGGCGGCCCCTCCACCTGGTGTGGTGGATGGTGCTGTGGTGCTTGCAAGACTCTGTTCTGACGGATTTAGCAGGAACGTGTCCTGCTTCTGATCAAACTGCTCTAGTTTTCCTGACAGTGAACAGAAGGACGCAACTGATCCCTCATTCGCTATGAATGGGACTCTACAATGCAGGAATGCATTGTGTGTGTGTGTGTGTGTGTGTGTGTGTGTGTGTGTGTGTGTGTGTGTGTGTGTGTGTGCACCAGACAGTGTGCGTTTGTGTGTCTGTGAGAGTGAACAACGGGAGCGAGATTTGGAAGCCGATTTCCAGTTCCTATAGCAACCATGATGTAAGCGGAGAGGGGCAACTGCGCCCCATTTCCCTCGTTCTCTCCCCCCTTGTTCGCGCTCCCTTTTTTCTCCCTCACCCCTCGAAAACAGACAGCTCTGCACTGGGTGTGGAAAATAGGAAAGTCATCCTTGTTTTTGATGGAATCGAAGGCGCCTTTTATCACATTTAATTCCTGTTTGTGCCACTAAGGACCTGGGAGCTGGTCAGTGACATATGCTTCAGTCTTGGGAGAGAAAGGTCTGTTTGTCATGTTTGCCAAGGAAATGCCTTAGTGTCTGTGTTTAGAGGCTGTGGTCACTGCTGTATGGCTGTTCTCGGCTGAAGACCCTGCATCCAGTGCTTTTGTGACATTTTTTGGAATCTTTTTCTTTTTTTGAGAAGAATAAAACTGTAAGTGATTCTGAAAACTTTATTCATTATTTAAATTGTATAATTCCTAAATATTACGCAGAAATGTAATTTAGAGTAATTGAACACTTTTTGGCATTTTTAGCAAGAACTTCAAATGTTGAAAAAAGTGTCTAATGTAAACTATTTTGATTTGTTCTACAATATATCAGACTGGTACCAATACTGTTTAATGCAGTACAAAACTTTCACCCACGTCTACTGACGTAAATCTACTGTTAATGTTGGGGAAGTATATGAGTACTGTATATACATTGGGGTCCGAAAGTTTAGGCAATCTGGTAAATGTTCCTAATTTTTCTGTATAAATCATTAGTTGTTAGGGTAAACAATTTAATTAAAACATTTCATGTAGGTGACACACAGTGACATTTAAGAGGTGAAATAAATGTTATACAATTTACAAAAAGTGTGCAATGATTGTTTTAACAAAATTAGGCAGGTGCAATACATTTTGAGTAGTGCTTAGGACCCATGTCTTGTTGGAAGACCCAGTTCCAGTGCAGCTTCAGCTTTGTCACTGTATCCAATCTGCTGACATTGAGTGGAATCAATGAATTCCTAAACTTTCACAAGATTCCCAGTCCCTGCTCTGGCCACACAGTCCAACAGAATGATACCATCACCACCATATTTTACTGTATGAGATGTTTTTTTGGAATGTTTTAACACTCTTGTTACACCCAAATAACTCAATTTTAGTTTCATCGGGCGCAGAAAAGGCTGTGTGTGCACAGTGCGCAGGAATGCAGAGTGACTCAATCTGCAGAAAAATGAGGTTGTAGGTCTATGGTCTGTAGGTTCACAGCGACTGTTCTCACCTGTCGCTGTTTCTGTTATCTGAGATGTTTCTGTCACTTCGAACCTTAACTTGAACTGTGCCTGTGGTCTTCCCAATCCTCAAAATGTTCCTATGGAAACGGACAGCTGAAATCTCTGAGACAGTTTTCTGTATCCTTCCTCTAAACCCAGGTTGCCCCTTACCCCAAATTCTAGCAAGCTTGCAAGAAAGAGGATAAAAATGAGTGAGCTGGACCAAATTCAAAGCGATTCTACCCCCGCGCCATCTTAATCCAGAATTTACACGATTCTGCCAAACACTCTGATTTCCGATGAGCAGTCTAATTGTCAGGTTACGTGTGTGTGTGTGTGTGTGTGTGTGCGCGCACACACATAGGTCATGTGTGCTTATTACCTGCACTAGAACAGTGGATGTTAGTCGGGTGATAGTCGAGTTTAAAAAAGCATCAAGTAAACAGTGAGAACGAGTGAGTAAACATAACTCTCAAATTAGTGTGCTATCAACTAAAATAGGATTTTTATGAATAGGATTGTGTGCTGACACTCAGCAAACTATAAACAACATCTACAGCTGAGTACCAACTTATTAGCCCCCTACAATTGTGTTTTTATAGTCTAAAGATTGTTTTGACTCATTTAATAAATTTTCAGTCATTTAACAAGTATATTGCAAACCGAAAATGTGTGGGCATCCCTGCCATAAACCATTGATGGAGAACAAGGTTGTAAACTTACAATTGACCTTAAATACTTTTTCTCATATTTATTTTAACTCATATTCTATTCTTTTTTTAAAGGCAGGTTTCCGCCACCTCTCATGAGGTCTTCCCTTATACTCTGCTCAGAGACTCCAGGCTTATGGAGAACCGCAACGGCCAGACCCCTGGTACCCCTGATGTTCAGGGCCCAGAAGCTTTGCCTGGTCCTCAGTCCTCCATGCACCGGTCCCCTCTAATGTCTGGTGCCTCATCCCTCATCTCTCTTGCCCAGACGGAGGAGTTCTTTGACCTGATAGCCAGTTCTCAGAGCCGCCGACTGGATGACCAGCGAGCAAGTATAGGTGATCGTCTAGGCATCAGGATAGCGCAGAACAATGTGGGACACCTTTGTGAAGCCTGTCATCCGCAGGAACCTAGTGATGAGTTTTTCAACATGCTCATAAAATATCAGGTAACTAACTTGTCAAATGTAATTCGTAATGTGTAATGATCTTTAGACTCTTTGTGCATGTTTTAATGGGTTATTAGGGGTTCGAGCCAGAGGGCTAGAAACTCTTTTGAAAACGTTTCGATTCAGTGGCTGGTGGGGAGACTCTCATAAAAACGTTCTGATTCTGTTTGGCTGGCATAGAGTTTTGGAAAAAAGCGTTTTTACGTTTGTTATCTTCAACAGATTGTTTTTATTAGCGTATTGTTAACCGCTCCAGTTCACTCAAAGTGCAAATTGTGCACATTTTTGAGCCCTTCCACATAGGGTTTTGAGCCCTATGAAAGCTAACATTTACCTTATCAATATTTATTATGATTAATATGATTAATCAATTATGAATCAATGCAAATTTGAGTTCAAATGTTAAACTGTAATTTTGATACTGTGAAATGTGTCATTTGCTCAACAGGCTATGACTTTTGAGACTTTTGATGTAAGGATGCTCCACACCTGTTGCCAAAAATCAGATTGATAGGGCCAGGAGTAGGCCTTAATCAAGACTAGTTAATCTAGGGCATTTAAGTACCTTTAATTAACGTATCTTAAAACATGCTTAGATAGTCTGAGACTACAGAGTCCTGGAGTAATTTAAGTAAGTTTAAACTGGAACACCTGAGATGGGTCTGATTAGGTTGAGTGCTGTTGGCCTGATGGTGTTCAATAAAACCTGAAATGGACTACAAAAAAATATACATTTTGGCACAAAGCAATGACAGAGGCAAAGATAATTTGTTCAAAACACACTTTAGTGAGTGTTAAAAAAAAACGATACTAAAAAAAGTTTGGCAAACTTTACAGTTCTTGAAAGTAAAAGCTCAGTCAGTACAGTGCTGATGATTGAAAAACTGGATCACAGGTTCGATTCCAAGGGAAAGCAAGAATTTGTTGAATCGTAGAAATCGTAATGAAATGTAAGTTGCTTTGGATATCCATGAGTGAAAATATTTTCTTTTACATGTTCAGCCAGTACTGTTTAAGTGACTTGCTGCACACTGTTTCACAGGTTACGTACAGAACATTATCAAGGAAAAATGAGCCAAAATACAGCACACAAGTAAAAAAAACACAAGTAAAAGTAAACACATTCCATGTTCAATATGATCTTATCTAGCTGAAGTGCTGTAATTTGAATGCAGCTCTATGTGCAAGTCCTCATTGGTCATTGGCTACATCAGCCACTGTCACATCTGCTTCAGCCTGATCTTCCACTGGAGGACCAGGACAGCAGCAGCTTCAGGCAGTTGTGCAGCACCGCTGTAGCAATGATGAGCTCAAATGATGAGCATCTTCTTGGGCTGAAACCAAGTGTATTGGAAACAGTGGAATCGATTTTTCCTTTTTCCAAACAGGCATTCAACCAGGCCTCTTGTTTGAATTTGAGCTCTGTTGTATCGTTGCTGCTCCACCATTGTGGAATTTATGTGTGACGTGAATAGAAGGCTACTCTGACCATATCTACTGTCCCCAAGTAGAAATCCATTATACTGTCCTCTTTAAAACTGAGCGCACAATGAGGAGTTTAGAAAAATGTATAAAGATATATTTAACTCTTCACTGTATTCCACATCTTATATTTATTTCCCAACTTTAAATATAACTCACATGCACTTCTGTTTAGATGCTAACTGCATTTCATTATCTCTGTACATGTATTTTGCACAATGACAATATAATCTTTTAAATAGTCCAAAAACTCCATGCTCACTCACAAACAGTGATAAGCAGGAGTTAAACCTTCCTCCTGGATGCAGTAGCGGTTCTTACCCCTATCTCCCTTATCATAACCTCCTTTTTAATATATTTACAAAAGTGTATTCTATTTCTACAATTCGGTTAAATATATTTTTAAATAGTTGCAAATTTAGTTATTGTTCATACATTTCAATCTCTCTGTCTATCATTTTTAAAATATGTTACAAACATGTTTAAAATTTTCCTATATATTGGATATATGTATATTGGATTTACGTTACTTTACTTAGCAGATGCTTTAATGCAAAATGCTACTTTCATAAAATCGCAATAAAAATGTTAAATGTAAAAAGTTTTTCCAGCTTTATATGAATCCAATGATGGCGCTATAGCATGTAAATATTAGCTATTGCTAATAAATAAAAAAAAATCAATGAAAATACAATGAACAAAAATGTGCAAAGGCTCGAACCCTGTAGTTGCTGCTTGCAGCTATTTTTTCATATTCTAATAATGAAGTTACATTGAGCATGTCACATCTCAACCCTTTGCAGTCATCCAGAATCAATGATCAGCGCTGCTCTTTGCCCCCTGCACCAGACCCCGATGAAGATTTCTTCAGCCTGATTCAGAAGGTGCAATCCAAGCGCATCGACGAACAGCGAGTTTCATTTCACCCCGACAACAAGGATGAAACAGACTCGAATCTTCAAGCTAGTGACAGTTGCAGTTCTTAATGTGATATTGCGAACATATTCGGACAGATAACATTAGTATCATATTTGGTTTTAGCCTTTGAAGTTTGAGTCCAAACACACCAGTAATAGGAAATATAGAAGCTGTGTCCTGATGATCTTCTACAAAAAAATGTGAAAAGTTTAACACAGTGGAAAATTATTAACAAGCAAAACAAAAATGACTAACTTTATGCACAACTGATTATAGTGATCAAAGATCCACGATACTCAGGTGGAAAGTGTTTCAGCAAACACTGAAGTTTCCTGCAGATGGAGCAGCTCATCAGCCATGTCACTGGAGTTTCATTCCGAGCTACAGTATAATGCTTAAAAAAAAAAAAAAAAACACATTTACATATGAAAACGTCATGTTTACTAGGATAAAGTGCATATTGATTGTGAAAGTAGATTTTAGTAAAAAAAATACATTCGGCAGCACTGTTTAACAAGCCTCTGTGGCATTTTGGGGGAAAAAAAAAAAGATTTCATACAGTATATTACAGTCAGCTATCACAGTTTCTGTATTTATTATTTTAAGGATATCATTATACCATTGTGTCTACGTGATAATAGATTATAAGACCTAGTGAACATGCACTGACTTAAACATGTAGTATTAGAATTTAAATCATAATCATTATTAATACTGCACAGATGCAATGTTGTTTTTTCTTTTCAAAATCAGAATCAGAAAGGAATTTATTCACCAAGGAAATAGTTTATTATAGCAAGGAAATTGTTTTGGTTTAGGTATGCTCCAGTTATACACACAAATACAAGGAAAAGGTGATTTACAGATATACACTTTTGTATATATATACACTGTACGGATATACACTATATAAATTCTGGTATACACATAGGGTACAAGAGGTATATACATTTGTATGTTGTATATACACACAATATACACATATTATATATATTTTTAATGATCAGTTTGACATGGACAGCACTTAGGAAAGTTTCCGGGCTAGATTTCGACATGGAGTCACAAAATTAATAAAAACTGTTAATTTTAGACATCAAACAATGTCTGAACCCAAACCCTGGCTTTATTTGAGCAATTTCTTGATTTCATTTGAGCGTGTCTCGCTTTGATTGATTGGGTCTCTCTGTCTCGTTCTGTGGTTGGTCGGCCAGATCCAGAATGTGCATAGACCCTGAATCATTAAAAAACGAGAAACGAAACAAGTTTCTAAGAAAAGAAATTAAGTGAAAGCTCAGGAAATAGCCTAAGACAAAGGTCCCTCCGTTTGCACAGCAAAACGTACTGTTTAATCAAACTAGTTCTCAGTTTGTTTTGGCTTACGTTTTTTAATTATCCATTTCAGCTGTTTCTGTTGAGTTCTACCACCTGCTCAGATTGGGTTTACTGATTATATTAAGCCCTTGTTATCTGTGCTTGGGTTGAGTTTATGTATGTTACGCTGGTAAATGCTAAATACTAAATGCTGGTAGATTTTAGCTGTTAGCTGACCGTGACGTGTGTGAAGAATAAACACCTGTTCTTTTTACACACCTGGACTCTCTCATGTTTTACTCAAAACTCATCTCCCTGCATGTTAGTTGTAAGAAAAAGGCTTGCTTAATCTTGTCGCTGCAATATTTGGCCCATTCTATCTTGAAACTATTTTGTAACTAGAAACAATAGCTTCTCGAAACCTTCGTTAGTAAAAAATAACAATTGAAAATAAACAAGTGCAACAACAGGACAGGACAGACATGATGCACACTGACTAGTGCACAGGAAATGAAGACAGGAGTGTTATACAGCTATTATCACCGTTTCAAATAATTGCCATGTTTTTATTTGCCACTTTTACTACAATATTCTGTGGGTGGAATCTGCGACAAAAATGTGACGTACAATTAGTGCGACAAGGAAAATAAAAGAAGAAGTTTGAAACAAGTTGTGCACTGCGTTTCATTTATAATTTTTGTACACAAAGAGTAAGGATGTCCAAGCTTCCGTTGTCTTGAGTGATCGGATGTTCCTCAGGGTACCACTGCAAGAGAAGCAAGAACAGAGTGAGAGAAATCCAGGCATCACTCCTACGTTACACTCAAAACAACCAACATGTCCTCCCCGCACCATCTGAGACGCCTGCCGAAAATGCCTTAGTCATAGGAGACTCGATAGTGCGGAATGTGTAATTAGACACCAGCCAATACTGTATTAATGTGTCATCCAGGAGCCAGAGCGTCTCATATCACTCCGCGTGCTGGCTCACGCTAAACGTAAATACTCAAGCCGGTACTGATGATGTCCGATTTCGCCAGTCCAAGATCACCAACTAATATTAAAGAGTTTTGGTGATCTGCTTGAAGCTGCAAAAAAGATATCGGACAATATAATTTACTCTGGCCCCCTTCCCGTTTACCAGGGTGATGAGATCCACAGTAGGCTGTAGGGTCTTCATGGCTGGTAGTCTGAGTGGTGTCCTTCGAATGCTATTGGTTTTATAGAAAATTGGAAATCTTTTTGGGGTAGACCTGACCCGCTAAAGTCGGACGGCCTTCATTCCTTGTGGAAGGGAGCCGCTCGTTTTACTTATAATATAGCCTATAGTCTATAGACAGGGGTCGGGAACCTATGACTCACAAGTCATATATGGCTCTTCTGGTGGCTGCATATGGCTCGCAGACAAAGCTTTAAAAATATATAATGACGTTAAACATGTAAAACGTTCTCCTGTATTTCAATCCATTCATTTCCTGTTTGCGGGCGCTGGAGCCAATCACAGCTGTCCTCGGGACAACACCACGTTTTTTGTGGATAATGCTCAACGTTGTTGTGACTAGAAATGAAGGATAAAATGCACTAAAAATCATTTTCAGCTAAAAAAAACACTTGTGAAAAACTCAAAGCGTTAAATTTTCTGTCTAACCAGTTCAATGTAAAATTTGTACTTCATCCAAATTAAAAGTAAGTATTTTAGTGTGGGTGATGAGAAGAGACAACCTTGTTTCTTAGATTGGCCATTGAGAATTGGTCAATGAGCCAATGACAAGCTTGAACCATCAATGTGTCTCGTTACGTGAGTAGAGACTCTGCTGCATTTTTACCTGCTTACAATTCCCATAATGGGAGGCGTGGTTGCTCTCTGTCTGTCTGTCTCTTAAATGGACCAATTGAGCAGATTTTGTTCATTGAAGTCTTTTTATAAGGAAAGTTGTTATTACACCTCAGTGGTCAAGACACATGGGTTCTGTTCAGATTTTAGGATATTGTTGGGTCCAAGGACCCAAAGACTCAGTTCTTCAGCGGAGAAAACAATTTAAGGATAAAAAGACACACAACAAGTCATTCTGATGTTAGCTTGCCGTGGGAGCAGCCGTCGCAGGGAAGAAGGTGCTCAAAGATAACAACATCTGCTACCTTTGCCTTTCTTCAGTAGACCATCAAGCCAAGGTTACGTCATGGTTACGTCATGAAAACCTGCGCTGCGGTAACACAAGTAGGTAGAAGAGCCTACGACTTCATAGTTCCTTCATTTCATAGTTTCAATTTCTTCACAATTGAAAGTGCGCGGCTTCAAGATCCTGAACTACCTGTACCTGTACAAAGTGCCCACTAACAGCGATGAGTATCCCACCAGAGAATCTGCCTTGCATTATCCTCATCTGAAAGTAATAGCCAACGAAACACCACAACTCCATTCAGATGCTGAGATACTGCTGCTGATAGGAAGAAACCTTCTCCGAGCTCACAAGGTGAGGCGACAGATCTGCGGAGACACAATGATCTATTTGCTCAGAAGCTCGATCTAGGTTGGGTCATTGTTTGGTGAGGTGTGTCTTGGGTGCCCTCACAAGCCAAATAAAGTCAGCGCTCTCAAAACTCATGTTTTGGACAATGGACGACCATCTACCTCCTTGCGATTGCCGCTACAGTGTCAAAGAAGACTTTAGTTTGAGCCAGCCTGGAGCTATTGCAAATCCACTGTTCTCAAATCTATTTAGTAGTAGTAGTAGTAGTAGTAGTAGTAGTAGTAGTCAGTGTTGGGAGTAACGCGTTACAAAAGTAACATATTACACTAATATATTACTTTTTGCTGTAACGCGGTAGTGTAACTTATTACTTTTAGTATTTTCAGTAATATATTACTCGTTACATGCAAGTAACGCTTGCGTTACATCAAATCTTTCACTTTCAAGACAGTAAATCAAACATTTAACATTTCATGTTCGCAAATAGACGCCTAAGTCATTCGTTCCGCCTTTCGCTGGTGGAGCGTTGTATTTTGTAACGCTCTGAGTTCGAGGTGTGCCGTGATTGGTTCTGAGCTCGAGGTGTGCTCTGAGCGATTGGCTGTGGCTCTGATTAGCGGCTGTGCACTGGCCAGAGTCGCGCACTCGCGGGCGGCACATTTGAACATTCAATAAACAACAGCCGAAGGAACATTCGCGAGATGGTCCTATGCGCATTGTTTCAGTTTTGTAAAAAACAAGAACATTGTGGTGAAATGCAACCGCTGAATTGTCGGCATCATAAAACAGCTATTTAAAAAAACACCTCGAACTGCCATTAGATCGTTCGACCTGGGAAGAGAAAGAAAACAGCAACGACAGTGTCCTCTGCACTTTATGGCCAGAAAGCAGGACAGTATTATGTGGTAAGTCATTCAAAATGAATAAAACGCACTGAAGTTTACATACTCCTGTTGTGTCTGATATCAGATATACCCAAGTTATTCACTGATGTTGGAGGAAAATCGCTTTGTCTACCATACTTTTAACACTTTTTAAAGTTAATTGTTAGTGTTGACAAGCGTCTTTTCCCCAGACATCCGGGCGGATTTTATAAATTCACGATAATGTCCGGTTTTCCCTCTTCTTCAAACGACTAATACACGTGTACGCAGGTTCACAACCCGTGCTTTAAATTATATGAGAAAGTAATATTTGAGAATGAAATTGCGCGTATCGTTTTGAAACAATGGGCCGACTTTTTTCTTGTATTATTATTTTTTTTTAAAAACAATCACATTTTAAAAAACATTTTTCATTATTCAAAAAATTCTGACTAAAATAGTTACCTATTTAGGTTTTTACTGATTTTTTTTTTAAGTTAAGTGATTATTTTTACTAAGTTATAGTTTAGCAACATTGAAGCACATTAAAGCTTGTTCATCAGCCTCCGAGAAGCCTGTCTAAATTTGTCTCGAGGCCGCGCTGATTGTCCTCTTTTTTGGAAAACAAAATATATGGTCACCCTAAAATTATAGATTATGTATATTGTTATTTGTAGCTTGGAGAGGCCACAGTCATTACGCTACATAACTCTATGTCTTCCACTGGTTGTAACATAAATTACTGTACTGTAACTTATTACTTTTTACAAACAGTAATAAGTAATATGTAATATATTACAATTTCAAAGTAACTTGCACAACACTGGTAGTAGTTTATTGTCATTACAGCATTGGGGTACAACATTGTAACGAAATTACAAGAGAGGGCCGCAGCACATGCAGCGCGCCGCCACTATCGTCTTGGAAGAAAACAGAACGAGAGCAGTGCATTCCAGACAAACAGTTGCAGACATACAAGGTTACATTTGACTACGTTACGCACAGGTCACGTGCGCTGGAAACTTTTTCTTGAGACACACGAGGAATTTGACAGAAAAGACAATGTTGAGAGCAGGCGTGTGAGTGCACTTATCAGTATTTGTCAAATGTTGCAGTCACTCACCCAACAGACATAACAGACTGTCAGGATGGCCTTGGAAGAGGAGCCCGAGCTGATCCTGCGTTCTCCAGCCACGGTTGGGGTGGGTGTGGGGGGTGGATTACAGACAATTCAAAGCCGATAAAGACAATTTCAGATTCATGGTTAATTTCAGAATCATAATCAATCACTGAGGTCACTGAGGGCAATCACTCCTGACAATGTGGAGAAGTGTGGACATCTACTGTGTAGTCCTGCAGAAAAAGTCCAACCATCAGAGCCAGCAGACGGTCACTCTGCTTCCTGATGTTGTCCGTACGTCTCCGTCCTTCCTCGGCGTGGCTAAGATGTTACTATTTAGTCCATCGAACCGAGCCAAACCGCTGATGTCATCCCGATGTCCGCACAATCAGCACCTCCAGGGTCTTCTTTAGATCCGTGTTCGGCCGGGCAGCCAATGATGCCTCCCACGGCTTTTCCCAATCTTCTGATACACCAGAGTGATGCCTCCGCCAATCTGTATCAGTCTGGTGAAAAGCCAAAACATAAATCGATCTTCCACGTCCTCAAGGTACAACGATTCCAGGCAGCTCGAGCGCTGAGTCTCGGACGCACCCAGCAGCGAGTGTCCCATAAGGTCAGGTCGGTTCCCCGTGAGGTTCCTTCTTTGGGGAAAACATTTTCCAAAAGCGCTCAGTGACCAATTTAAAAACTTCATATTCCTTTGAAAGCAAAACCAGCAGAGCTTCGGAAAAAAAGACAATAGCCTTGAGCAATAGGTAGCAGAGCCGGAGAAAGCGAAAGACACGTCTGCTCGTGTCGACAGCCGGAAGAGGAAAAAGTGAAGCCCACTCTCAAAAAACTAAGAGCAAATGTGTTTTGTCGCACTAATGAGGACAATATTCTAGCCTACTCCAGGTGAAGACACAATCTTTCTGAAGAAGATCAAAGTAATGTTCAAAAATGACACTAATCATCTTTAGTATCTTTGGTCAAATCATCTTTGACGTCGACTCCCCGACAACAGGCAATACACTCATAAATGCCTCACAGCTCTGCGACACTTGCTTGACAAAGAAAAGACATGAACGCGCATTTGCAGAAATTGCTAGACAATGGACATGCAGAGCTGGCACCAGCTTGTGACGCAAGCAAAGAGAGCTGGTATCTCTCAACCTTTTGTGTCTACCATCTACAGAAACTTGGGAAGATTCGAGTGGTGTTTGATTCCAGTGCTCAGTTTGATGGTGTGTCTCTCAACGACGTACTGTTGTCAGGGCCTGACCTAAATAACACTCTTGTACGTATGCTTCTTTGCTTCAGAAAAGATCTAGTTGCCATTACGAGGCATTTACTCAGAAAGCTCTCCAGCAGCAACCTTGAATGGGACAATCCCTTGGCACAAGGCATGTATGAAGAGTGGAAAAGGTGGCATGATTTGCTGCAAGGTCTGGAAATGCTTCCCATTCCCCTGTACGTACGTCACATTTTCCATCTCACAAGCCACTTTCATTGAACTTTGCGTATTCTGCGATGCATCAGTGAACGCTATAGCTGCCGTGGCCTACTTGAAAGTTACCCACAATGATGATGGACATGCTGAAGTTCGGTTTGTTATGGGAAAAGCAAAGCTGGCCCCATGCCAGAGTTCACCATCCCTAGATTAAAGCTCTGTGTAGCCGTGCTTGCTGTAGAGTTGTCTGAGCTTCTTACAGCAGAACTTAAAATGACGATTGACAAAATCACCAGAAGGGGCTGTGAGGGCAAGTGGGTTATGGCTAGTTGGCACTAAAAGGTCCATCAGCAGTTTTGTTCACAAATGTGTGATCTGCAGAAAGCTTCGAGGAAACAGATTATGGCAGATCTGCCTGTCAAACGTCTACAGACTGATCTCCCATTCTCATATGTGGGCTTGGATGTGTTCGGCCCATGGAAGTTACAGCATGCCGTACTAAGGGTGGTCAAGCCAACAGCAAAAGATGGGCAGTCCTGTTCCTTTGCATGTGTACAAGAGCAGTTCACATTGAAATAATCAAGAATATGAGCTCTTCAAGTTCCATTAATGCACTCAGAAGGTTTTTCACCATCACAGGTCCTGCTAAACAGTTAAGGTCAGATTGTGGTACAAACTTTGTTGGGGCATCCAAATGTAGCAAGGTCGCCACGAGTGTTGAGGTGGCAAACGAACCGGCAGCAATGACATTAGCCTACCACCAGGGTGGTCTAATCGGACACACGGGTTCGGTATCCCAATGAGCAGGAGACGTGGATAGACGTGGAACACCCACCAGTGACATGCATGAATCAGTCAGTGTGACAAGCCCCACCACCAATGGGCCACCGGTCGCTCGGATTCGGGGTTCCAACCGTCCACAGCGCAACCTCACACACGCCTGCACGCGCACACACACACTCACACTTGCACGAGCACGCGCAATCACTCACACACACACACACTGGCACGAACATGCGCAATCACATACACACGAGTCTAACTACCCCGATGACAGTCGTTCCGGTTAGCCTCTAAAAACAGTTTATTTCCCGTTCGCAGCCTTCGAAGTCGGACCGCGAGTCCGTACGAGTACCGCGCTGAATCAGGTGTGATGACGGTACAATGGGTTCACACTAATGGAGCTGACAGCGAAGTAGCGCTGCCGGCCAGATCCCCACCGTCTGTGCGTGCTCCCCCAATCAAGGTCTGACGAAACTGCACGGTTGCTCGCACTCTGTATCCTTCACGCAGCGTCCTGATGCAGCACTACGCTTGCGGCGTCACCACGATGCAAGCGCGACGTGTTGCCTCCAGGCAGAGAACGTACACCCGCAAAATCCACCTCGGATTTTTTGCGAGGCACAGCCAGCAAATCCAGGCGTGAGGCGCACTTGAGGCAGCATTGCCAAAGTCAAGTCAAAGTCAAGTCAAAGAAGCTTTATTGTCATTTCAACTACATATAGCAGAGCGATACACAGTGAAACGAGACAACGTTTCTTCAGGACCCTGGTGCTACACAGAACAGAACACAGTCCACACAGAACAGAGAGACCTGTACAGCAAGGGGAGGGGCACGCAAAATAAATAGGGGTACACAAGTGCAACAACTGAACAGGACACGAAGACAGGACAGACTGACGAGACGAGGTGCACCCGACTAGTGCACAGGGAGAGAAGACAAGTCAGGGTGTCCAGGCTTCCCTCATCTTGAGTGGGCGGGTGTTCCTCAGGGTACCACTGCAAGAGGAGCCAGAACAGAATGGGTGAGACAGATAACCAATCTATGCAGATATATGTTGTGAGATACAGCCCTGTGTGTGAGGAGGTCCAGGTCTTCCTCAGCTCCGCGCAGTGTTGAGCAGTCGGATGGCCTGGGGGAAGAAATTCCCGCGAGCAAACTCCCGCGAACAAACAACGTTCGTTATTTAACGAGCTTTCTCGGCGCTCAGCGCGTGCACGCGGTGACGGACCAAGGGGCAACAACCACAATCATCCACAGGTGGTACTAGGAGACTTTAAATCACTTTGTGATTGTTTTCATTGATTTCAAATCAGCGGGTGGGATCTTTCAGTACCTTGTCACACAAAGAACTTAAGCTGGATCTTCTAAAGCCTGGTAAAACAAGTGTGCATGACTATTTGTGCAACCAGAGGTGCTCCTGGATTTTCCTGGGGGGCACGTGGGAGCGCATAAGAGGCATTTCACAACGCATCCTGGACTCAATCCTCTTACAAGCAGGAAATCCTACACTAACTCATGAAGTTCTGACAACATTCATGGCTGAAGTCACAGCTATCATCAACGCTAGGCCATTTGTTACCAGTTTCTTCATAAACTGAAGCTCCCTTAATCCTGATACCTATGACTGCTTACTCAAAAGTCCAAAGCAATTCCAACTCCACCTGGGAATTTCAGTTAGACAGACATGTACAAACATTAGTGGAAGAGAGTTCTAGTCCTTGCTGAGACATTTGCTGAGGACCAAGTAGGCACCAGTGTTGTTTGTGGCTGCTCGTCTGCTGATTATCTCAATAATTTATATATTTATTATGTCTTTTGATCCGATACATGCAGAGCCTTTGCTGATTTATGATCGTCAGTTTCTCCTGTCCTTCCGTCAAAACGCAAATTGTCTAGGGTGGTCCGATGCCACTGGACAAAAAACTTTGCCCCCACTGGTTTCGGGGATTCCCACTCACCTGTTACGAGCGTTAGCTCTTCTCCGTCGTCAAAAACGTCTCCGCGGTAAACGCGGTGGACAGCTTGTAAAACTGAAGACCTACTCTCCTTCCTTCTCACAGACGAGAGATGGTCTACGCCTGCCCTGGCGATTCCTGGACCCCATTGGAGCTTGCCTGAGACCTATTGCGAGTGACGACGAGGGCTTCTGTGTTCTCCGCGTCCACGTCACCGCGGAGTAAACCATCGCAATTTAAGGCCGATTCCTCTGGGTTCCTGGGAAAAACCACTCGTACACGCCTCAGTTAAGATCGGTCTGGTGAACGCCAGATCGGCATCAAACAAAACTTTTATCCTGAAGAATTTTGTCAACTCTCGTGACCTGGATTTCCTATGCATAACTGAGACCTGGATTGGGGTAGTGAGTGCAGCGCGTTCCTTGAGATGTTGCCAACTGGATGCTCCTTTTTTAACTCTACGGGAACGTCTGGCCGTTGAGGCGGAACAGCGGTCGTCTTTAAGGATATTTTTAAATGTAAGCAATGCGCGGGACCTGCTCCTTATTAAAGTTTTGAAACGATTCTGTTTGAAGTGGTTCGCTCTGACCCGTTGCCGCCTAAATACAACAAGGAATTTTCTGACTTTTTAACCAATTTGCTGCCCAGCTACGATCAACCTTTAAGTTTGGGTGATTTTAATTTACACGTGTGTTGCCCTGAGAAACCGCTGGTGAGAGACTTCTTATCTCTAATTGACTCTTTGAATCTAGTACTTTATGTTACTGGTTCCACACACGACCAGGGACATACTTTAGACCTGGTTCTCTAACATGGGTTATCTGTGTCAAACCTGGAGATCTGTAATAATATAATATAATATAATAATAATTTTCTGATCATTTACCTATTTTATTTGTTGTTGAACTGATGTGTGCAGCAGTTAATTCACGCGCACCTGCTTGTCTGGGTAGAACTCTGAACTCCTCCACTGCTGCTCAGTTTTCAGCTGCCTTTGACCAACTGTGTCCAATTTCAGTTACAGTAATCCCTCGCTACTTCGCGGTTCGACTATCGCGGATTCACTGTATCGCGGATTTTTTTTCTTTATTACAAATATTCGCGGATTCATTTTTTCCCGACTGTATTTCGGCGGAGGATGGTCGCAGTGCCTGACGAACAGCCGCCGGACACGTCACATCGCGGAGAAGCGAATCGCTACATCAGACGTCTCCCCACGACCACTACCGGGCCATCAGCTGTGGAAAACGCTGCCCGTGTCTGCGCACTACATGTACTGTAGCAAAATAGACGAATGAAAGTCGACGTGTAGCTACTGTATTTCGGAAACGTATACCGTTAGCAATGGAAAACATTTGCATAATTGTGTGGTTTTTTTCTCTCATTGTGTCAATTTGTGCTCTGAAGCCCCACTGACTCAGGTCGTCTTCAAGGCCTCGGGTCTCTTGTCTTCTTGGTTCGGTTCACTTTCAGTCAGTGTCAAACTCATTGTAATTGCAATTGTAAATTTGTTTGTGAGCCCTTTTAAAATCAACTTTGTTGAAAGTGCTTTACAGATAAAAACATATAAATACCCCTTTAAAACAAGACGAAGAAGCATACAAAACAACTTCTCAATTAAAAAGGAGGAGAACTAGACTCGAATAGTGTTAAAAGACATTGAAAACAAGTGAGTCTACTTTAATTCAGGGAAAGCTTAACATTTTTTTTTCCTCGATTCCACATGAAGGTTCTTTTAAAAACAAGTAAGAAAAAAAATTTATTTTATAATATTTTAGACATAGCTCCAGAGACGCAAGGTGCTTAAGATGAAGGGGTTCAAGAAACCCACCAGACAACCCTTCTCATAGAAATTTGAGTATACATTTTATTGTCCTCCCTCAGACTTGCAGGACTAATTGTTTTTAAATCTGAAGAAAAAAAAAAAACAAGGCTAGGCTAGGCTCCCCTAGTGGTTACTGCAATAGAAATGCCATGTAGACTAATCGCTGCCACCTGGTGATCCAATTATGTATTACAAGTGTATACTTGTTTTCATTAAGGTTTTTGACTTTTATTTATCTAAGTCCCTGTAAACTGACAATAAACAAACTGTATCACCGGTGATACAAAAAGTAATAAATGGTGATTTAAAATTGGTTGGGGATGCTCTGAGCTTCCGCTTAGTCATTGGTCCAGTCAAGAGCAAAGGCTACCAGTTTCATACATACTTCTGGAAAAAAAAACAATTAATTCAATTGAGCTTAAATTTTATGCTACTATTAATAACCAATAGTATTTAGCTATATGTGAAATAGATTTAATTTTACATTTGAATTTTTTACTAAAATGTTCTCAAATATTTTTTCAAGGACACATGCACATTCGTTTTAGCAATCACATGTTTTTTTTTAATGAAAATTCCAAGCCTCGTGATTCATTTTTTAAAGTCACAGCAATGGTGTTTTAGAACACTGTATCATCGGTTTGAAAGCAGAAAATTGTGAATTTGTAAAAAATGTACTGGCTTTTAAGTCGCTTTGGCTAAAAGCGACTAATAAAACAGTGTAAAGTAAAAGTTAAAGTTACAATCAGCAGCTTCTCATCCACTTACTCCGCGAGATTGACACACAGACTTCCACATCCGTCTGGGATAAAACTAAATTAGACAGAAGTGTGAATAAAGAATTTATATTTAATTTTGAATATTTTAATATAACAGAGACTTGACTGCGATCGATTGACGAGTTGATGACCTGGTTATTCTGCTGTTGTCCACTGGATGGAACTAGAAACTCATTTTTTGTTAGATATTGTTGGATAACTTTATTGTCATTGTGCAAGGTACACGTACAGAGACAATGAAATGCAGTTAGCATCTAACCAGAAGTGCAAATGAAGTATATTTACAGTTTTTAAATAAATATAGTAAATAAACTATAGAAGTGGTTTGTACACTCGAAAAAAAAACTATTCAAGGCCCTCTTTAATGCGATATGTTTATAAATATTTTACTTTGCTTAAATATGTCAATTTAAAAGATATACATATATATTTAATAACAGTAATACAAATATTTGTAATAGTTTCACCTCCGAGACTCATTAGCTATTAAAATAAAAGAGTTCGTTTAGGGAACCCCCCACTGGACATGCTTATTGGAGGAGCCAATGGGTAGTATGTGTTGCTCGCAGTTCTTTAACTCTTTTTGAACTCTAAAATAAAGCATAAACATGTTTACATTATTACTGAAACGGTTAAATTGAACAAAATCCAAAAATTCTCTCTAATTTTCTAGTGCTCTTTGGCTTGTTGCGCTAGTAATTTAATTTTATATTTATTTGAATTGTATTTACCTTTTTTTTTTTCAATAACTCTTACTCTTTGTGTACTTTATGCTAGTTGTGTTCCTTTGTTAATGTCACGGAGCCCAGCGTATGACGTCTGTAGGGTGCTGCCCCTTTAAGAACGCTGTATTCGGGGATCGAACGAAAACCGGATCACGTGACCAAATGATTACGTGGAAAAAGGGGAAGTGAAACTGGCGGTTTTGGTGAAAAGTCTGGCTGTGGGTTGGCAATTTAAAAGGAATAACAAAGTTAAAATGTATCTAAAGTGTTATGTTCCCCGCGTGTTTGAACGCATTTCATCGCATTTTACCGCATTTGAACGCATTTGATCTCACTTGAGCACAATTAACCACAGTAAAATCAACTAATTTCAACTAATCTCAAATGTGTGAAGTGTGTGTTCTGCACGGATAGAATTTCAAACAAACAAAACAACAAACTCAACTTAATGTTATTTACGGATAACATTAAAGTCAAACACGAGGAATATATAAAGTCAAACAACAAGAAGAAAAAATAAATAAATAGCAACATGGATTGTGAAACAGAAGAAAGTTTTACCCCAGACCAACAACAAAAGAATCTCAAACGTCACCGTGGAAATGCAAAAGCTGCTGTGACACGCTTGATGACACAAATAACAACATTTATGAACGATAATCAGCCCAAAGACGTTGAGACTAAACTTGCTTTTGTGGATTCACGACACATACCACAAAACGTTAGAAGATGACTGATCTTGATGCTTCCAAAGGTTACTTAACATCAGTCCTACGAGACGTCCAAGACTTACAGCACACGGTTTCATGCTGGCTGGAAGACTATACGCCATCAATAGAATCTCCTGATGCATCAAATTTCCAAGAGGAACAGGAAATGCTTGATGAAGCCGTTAAACCTCAAACGTCTCCTGTAGACCAACTGACTACTCCGTTTTTAGAGCTACAGGACCTAAGACAAAAGAAAAACCAAGAGTTTGCAGTGCTTTTAGCTCAGCTAGAAGAACGTCTGCGTGTAGAGTTCAAACTACATCTTCAGCATGCTGAATCAGAAAAGGATGGACTAAAAGGCTTACTGCGCTACCCACTGCACCACTGTGCCCTCAGAATGTTCATCTGGGTAATCATCCGTCAGGGGCGAGGGCGCACCACTCGCTCAAGTACCGTCAGAGGGGGATCAACGAAGCCGTGGGGTTCCCAAGATGGGATCGGGGAGTGCCGGCTCTCTGGTGACCTCTGGCCGTGAGGCGAGATATATTTCAATGTAAAACATATTTTACATTGCAATCACTGCATCGTAAAGTGATGTTGTTGTTGCCCCGCCCCCTGCAGTATGCGTCCCTTATTTTTGGAATTGCACTTTACTCACGGTCGCTCGAAAGGTCGCTCGTGTGTGAGAGAGAGTGTGAGACAGCGGTGTATTATGTCTCATTGTTGCAAAGAAACAAAAAGTATTTGATCTTTCGGTCTCTTTTTAGCTTCCATTTTGGAAGGGTCATATTAAAAAAAAACATGTTACAAATATGTCAGCTGAATCGTTTTTTGTTTATATGTCGATTATACTAAGACAAGCAGGAAAAGTTTCAAAATGAAAAAGTACTTTTAAAAATTATTTTTAAACGTTTAACATCGGTCAAAATGACCCGAGCAGTATCCTTGTAAAAATTGTTTCGAAGTGGAAAAAATACTTTTAAGCATTTGAAAAAATATATTGTTAAACTTTAAAAACTTGCCAATTTGACCCGAACATAATAGGAGGGTTAAAACAACATAATAAAACTATTTTAAGTTAAATACTTGGAGCGATGGTCGCTTCATCCCAAGTACAAGTCATATAAACAGCAAACACGGTTAATATGTGTCCTTTACCTGTTTTAAATTACATTTATGCAACTATCTTTTTCAACACATCATCCACTATTGGATGTTTTGCCTGTTCACTACAGCCTTTACAAAATGTGAGGGGTAGAGTTTTACTGTGTGTGTTGCATATTTATTTACAGAGGTGTAAAGTACTTGAGTTATTAGACTTTGTCACTTTAGGTATTTTTGTAAATATAAAATATTATGTACACATACGTACAATACAATTGATTCTAAAAAAAAATAAAATAAAATAAAAGTACGATGATTGCATAAAGAAACTGGAAAAATTCTTTAGACACTGAAATGCTGAGCATAGTATTTGTACTTGTTTTAGTACTTGTACTTTATTGATTGCGGGCATTTATTGGGACTGTGTGAATTTAAAAGTTGCTTATGTTTTTAATACTCAGTCTGTACAAGCACAAAGTAGCCAAAATTCCTTTAATTTAAAAAAAATATTTGAAATATTTACAAAAAAATACCAAAGTTTACTCAAGTACTTTACACTTCTGTTTATTTATTATACTATACGTATATACGCATATACATGTACTGTGTTAATACAATCTCTCAGAGCTACACATGACCAACTATTTTCACTTGTTTTTAAAGCGTAGGGTGGGTTTGGTGTACTTTACAATATGTGGTCCATGAAAATGTGTTTTGGTTTGTGTTCTTCAGTGAATGAACTTTTTTTGATAAAGATCTGTCAGAGCTCTTCCCCAACTTTGGAACTGCTCTCAAAATTGCGCTACTTTTGTGCTACTTTTAAAAATTGAAGCTAATAAATTCATACCATCATGTATTTCCACCAAGAGAAGGCCTTTGTATTAATGATAATGTATAAAAAAGACTTCTGAGATCAAAAGTCAGAATTCTGGCCTAATAACTTACAATTCTGAGATAAAAAGTCAGAATACTTTTTTTTTTCTTTTTAGTGGCAGAAATGGGCTTCCATAAAAGCCAAAGAATTTCAGGTTCAAACAAATAATCTGGCTCATTTTTCCTTAGATAAAAAAATTACATGGGTTAAAAAACAAAATCCAGTGGTAGTAAAAACTTGCTGTGGGGTACTCGTTGTTAACGAAAGTGCTCCCCCTGCCGGTGTGGCTTTACAGGAGAAGAATGACCGCAGTTCAACCTTTAAGATGTGACGCGCGCCTATAGCTCGTGTACTTCAACTTACATGTATATTTTACATGCATACGCGATTTAAATCAACTGAAAGTACACCCATGTCAATACATCGATAATCTTTGCTATTTTTAGTATTGTGGCGCGTGAGGTCATCGGCGCGCACCGGAGAACAGCGCCAACGCGTCGGCGCGGCGCGGCGCGAGCAACAGATGAGTAGAGGGACGCGGACGCTGCGCGGCTGACTTACACGCGGTCGGCCAGGATGAACACCAACGACGCCACGGACTACCTGTCGAAACGTCAGATCCCGCATCTGTTCGAGGTAAGAGCTGCGGATGTTTGTACTGATTTCTCGGACGTGTTGATGTAACAACGGAATCAGAGTGCGTTTGATTTGATGTGGACGGAGAACACACAGCATACATTTGGGTCCTGTTATATGAATTCACCAAATGTATTGTGTTACCACTTTTAATACCCAAAAATAAGGGACGCGTAGTGCCGGGGGCGGGGCGAGGCGACACGCACATCACTTTATGAGACAATGATCGCAATACGTTTTGAGGAAAGTATGAACGCCGAAACATTAAAACAAACTTGTCTTTAATTGACAGCATAACAACGCCTTTTTCTTTAACAACGCTTCTCTAATGACAATCGTATTTTATTTGGTGGCTAAAATTTTTGTAATTTCTTTGCAGTCACAACTATTGGAACACATGGAAAATGCACATATACATAAAATAGATACAAACATTAGCCAGTAAAGTTTTTATGAAGACTAGCTAATTTTAACATCTAGAAAGTTGCAATTTAGTAGTTTATTTTCTTTACACATGGTCTTTAAGTTGTATATAAATACATCATAATGTTTCAAGTGATAAATTAATGCGTATATGTCTGATTTAGCTTTAACAAGCAAATCATAATATCACATTAGATTGTGGTCCACTTACACTGTATTTACAGGATTTTCACATTTTTGCCACAGTGTGTGGAAGTCAGGTTAGATTTTAGCCTTTCATTTCACTGTGATTTCAGTTGTTGAAATTAAATGTATATATTAATTATTTTAACATGTAGAAATGGGTAAATAGCATATAAAATGACTCCAGCTAGACTTTCACAGACTATTTAGCAATTTTACCATTATTTAGCAATAAATTATTTACTTAATTAATTTGTTGACATAAAAGAGCAATAAAACGAACAATGACGTCGAGTATCACCCAATAAAATGTAGGAACGGAGTGTTTTCATAAAATGCCTTCGGGATGATTCACATGAGACGATAAAAAATACGGAACAAAACCCATCCCCTATTGATTCGGAACGGACGATTATGTATTTCAAGGGACAGGTAGCAACTGTACAAGCTCCACTACCGATCGTCAGAAGTTCATTCTAGTGCCTGTGTTGAGCTTTTAGGAGGGAGGAAACACTGAAGGTCGCGTGTGTGTGTGTGTGTGTGTGTGTGTGTGTGTGTGTGTGTGTGTGTGTGTGTGTGTGTGTGGCCCATCCAACACGAGTTTCAGGATATGAGGCAAAACTCTTATGCCTTTTTTATTTACCTAACGTGACTCATCTGGGGACATGTGCGAGCGGAAGAGTAAAAGTGCGATCGAATGTGCGCCGACGGCTTCCTGGATGTGCCTGGACATGTAGGTCATGTAGGAAGCTACTCACAAACTGACGTGGCTTTGACCTCCTCCACGCCAGATTCCGGTATCGGACATATGTACACATGACATATGTTTTGATAACGGAAAGGATCACGTTGTTTTTACCAGATGTAGAATAAAACACTCATTCATTCATATTATTTATTGGATGAAGACAAAACACTTTGTGATCTGTGCGGGAATATATTTTCTGTAAAGCACATTTTATTTATCAATTGTATGATATTAGGCGACTGTTTTATTCATAAAATGTTTCAACAGATAACAGTTTTTAAGAATGTTTTACCAAAAAAGGTTTTACAATTTTTTACAGAAATCAACATGAAAGAGTTTATCTAATTTGTAGAAGTGCTATTGAAAAGTTGTGTATTTATTGCTATTTATCAGCTGTTATAGAGATGTTTTTTTTTTAAGTGTAAAATTGTCAAAGACCATGTTGATTGATTCAACTTTATTGTCATTGGCAAGTACAAGTACAAGACAACGAAATGCAGTTAGGTCCAACCAGAAGTGCAGAAGTAGCGATAATGTATTATAAAGTGCATAATGGTGAGGATTGTAAGGTATAAACATGAATATACATATGGGAGGCTATGACAGAAACTACAGGATAATATACAGAAGGGTGGTGGCAGAATAAATATATAATACAAAAACAGAAATATGGTGCAAATGAGCATGAAAGATCAAAACATAGTACAGTAGTGCAGAGAAATGTAACCGTAGTGTGCAAAGAGCAGAAGTCCAGTGCAAGATCAGCGAGTGGCCATCAGTGGGGTGTGGCCAATGTGCAAATAGACGCGGTGGGAGAGGGTGAGCGGGGGCAGTGCAGTTAATGTTTCAGAGTGTTCAGGAGTGACACAGCTCTCGGGAAGAAGCTGTTCCTCAGTCTGGTGGTCCTGGTCCTGAGACTCCTGAAACGTTTCCCTGATGGCAGGAGAGAGAACAGTTTGTGGGCAGGATGGGAAGAGTCTTTGGAGTGCACGCCGCACACAGCATTTGCTCTGGATGTTATCAATGGTGGGGAGTGATGAGCCGGTGATAGGGCGGTTTTGACCACCCGCTGCAGTGCCTTACAATCCGCAACAGAGCAGCTTCCGTACCACACAGTGATGGAGTGGATGAGGATGCTTTCTATTGTGCAGCGGTAGAATTTCACCAGTAAAGCGGAGGGCAGCAGGTTCTTCTTCAGAGTCCTCAGGAAGAAGAGTCGCTGATGAGCCTTCTTTATCAGGCAGGAAGTGTTGGTGGTCCAGGTCAGGTCTTCAGTGATGTGTGTGCCGAGGAACTTGAAAGAGGAGGCACGTTCGACGGCAACCCGGTTGATGTTGATGGGGTTGTGCATGTCTCTTTTCGACTTCCTAAAGTCCACTATTAGCTCCTTAGTTTTAGTGGAGTTGAGGAGCAGATTATTGTTGCTGCACCACGAGGTCAGGTGCTGGACTTCCTCTCTATACGCCGTCTCATTGTTATTGCTGATGAGACCAATCAGCGTTGTGTCGTCTGCAAACTTACCGATGGCGTTGGAGCCGTTCATTGGCCTGCAGTCGAAGGTGTAGAGGGAGTAGAGCAGGGGGCTCAGCACACAGCCCTGTGGCACACCAGTGTTGAGGGAGATGATGGAGGAGAAGATGTTGTCTGACCGGACATGTTGAGGTCTGTTGGTCAGGAAGTCTAGAATCCAGTTGCAAGTTGTTAGGTTAATACCTAGGTCTTTGAGCTTGGAGATGAGTCTGGATGGGATGACAGTGTTGAATGCTGAGCTGAAGTCAACAAACAACAGTCGGGCATAGGTGTTCGGGTTGTCCAGGTGAGTGAGTACAGAGAGTCTATTGTTGTGATGGGCAAACTGGTGTGGATCCAGGGAGGTGAGCCAGGACCAGCCGCTCGAAGCACTTCATGACGATGGGTGTCAGTGGTATTGGGCGGAAGTCGGTCGGCTTGTTGGTCCAGTGTTTTGGCACCGGCACGATGGAGGTGGTTTTGAAGCATGTTGGTACAGCTGCTTGTGCGACTGACATATTATAAATGTCAGTGAAGACACCAGCTTGTAGCAGTGCTTGCCGTTCTTGATTCCTCTCTTCAGATTCCTCTCGCGCTGTTCACGCGCCGCCGACATGTCGCCAATCATGTTGACATTAATATACAATCCCTACAGGATTTCGCAATATTTTTTTTGTAATTGTTGCGGCCTAAAATGCCAAATGTTGCGGGAGCTTTTTCAAAAAGTTGCGGGAAAAGTTGCGATTTTTTTCAACATATTTTTCTCAACAGAATTACATTATCCTTTGATTTGACAAATCAAAGGAGGATGTCAAATGTGTTCTTTGCAAACTTACTACCCCAAAGCACAGGAACTTTTGATTTATTTGCCCATTTGATTTATTTTTCAACCCTGTCACTTCTTGTCATTTGTGTTTAAGTGTGTAGTATTTCAGTCATGAAAAACACCGTGTTTGCATTATTTGAGGCAAATACTGTTATTAGTATAGAATAGAATAGCCTTTATTGTCACAGTGCACATATACGATGTGAGTCATATAAATGTACAGTGAAATTATAGCAACTTCCTATCCTGTGCAACACGCATTAATAAATCTATTAAAAATTTACAATAGTGCAATATATTACAGACACAGTACTTTACAGCGGTGAAATTTGTGGATATATATGGATTATATACATTTTGGTTGAGCAGGAGGGTTGTTTTATATGCACTTCCTGATGTTAGTGCATATGTCCGTTGTGGAAAAAAACAACATTTTTCAGTCTGTTTGTTCTCGCTCTGATGCACCTGTATCGTCTTCCTGACGGCAACAGGTTGAACAGATCAGAAGCGGGATGTGAACTGTCCTGGATGATGTTCTCAGCTCTGCTGAGGCAGCGGGAGGTGTAAATGTCCACAAGGGAGGCGAGAGTAGCGGTTTGCGCCACCGTCTAATTATAATCAGGTTTGCACTGGCGGAAATGCAACCCTGTCCAAAGAATACGGAAATGTTCTACTGTTTTCATTAGGGCTGATGGTGAATGTGATTTTGGAGTCAAATGAGGCTTGAGATGTGAATATTCAAACACTCTTTGTTTGCATCAAAGAAGGCAACGGCTGATTATTTCAGGCTGGATGTTCTGTCCATGTCCTTCTGAATGGCCCGGAGTAGAAACTGCTAACACGAGTGGGATGAAAAGAGCAAGCATTTGCAATTTTTATTATCCCCCTCCAGATGATAATTCTTTCTCTCCATCTACATGCCACTCTGAGACATCTTTCAAATTCATATTCAAATTTTAATTTTCACATGCACGTTATACATTATATATATATAGATCAATTAAATATGTTTAATCGCGTCAATTTTTATTAACTCTCAAATTACTTTCAGCTTTGTTTCGTTCCTTGAATGTGTGATCGGTGCTTTGCTCCTTTTGATATGAATATGTGATCGCCGTTTTGTTCCTTTAGTTAAAAATGTGTGATCAGCGTTTTCAGCTAGACCAATTATCAGTGCCATACTTTTGCCACACAAATATACAAGTGTTCACTTCACTGTGTGTATGTGCACTTCACTGGATGGGTAAATGCAGAGCACCAATTTCGATATGGTCTGTTGTGGCCATATTGACAATCACACTCACTCACTCACTCACTCACTCACTCACATACTCACATTACCGTGTTCACTTTTCCTTAATAAAATTAACTTTTTTTTTTTTTAATTATGACCGGCTCACCTATTGTTTTTTTTTGTCAAAAACGGTATATTACAATATTTAAACAAGTGTTTATTTTGTGTTGAGTTTATATTAATTTATATTTTACAGTTCAATATTCAAAATTACAAGATTCTCAAGATACTATACGTATTCTTATTAATAATAATTGTTAATAATATAAATACAAAACATAATGATGTGAGCATGACAAACACCTGGGACGCAAACGAGACAATTACCGTGATCGGACTAGACAGGGCGTGACAAAAAACAGCTGAGTTACAATAGATTGTGAAAGCATGTGGATAATACAAGATGGCGGCGTAACGGTGACCTTCCAACATAAAAGTCTGTGAACATTTCAACATAAAAGTTCTGACCGGCTCTAAGCCGGGATCTGTGACAAATATGGCCCGCCAGAGAAAAAAGTCTCTCGCACGCGACGTTTGTGGAGTCCCGAGGTACTTGCGAGCAACTGCGGCCATGCGACAAAATGTGACCGCGTTGGAAAGCCACCATTTCAGAGGACACTGATCCAGATGGGCAGCAGGCTCTTGACAGTATCACTCCAGAGTGTTGTCTTCCGGGATGTCTTCTGACTCCAAGTCCGAGTCTGATCGTGTGAGCAGCAGGGCTAATTTGTGCCTGGACTCGGGGATCTCCTCCACGGGTGTTGGCGGAGCCGGTTCTTCCTCCTTCACCAGCTCACCAGCCTCGCCAACACTGGCTTCCTCTCTGCTCAGCTCAGGCATCATAGGTCAGTTTCTGCGAACCTTGAGCCAATCCAGGTTCAAGTTCTCCTGGGTCAGGTCAGGTCCTTGACGAACGCAGCTTTGAACCGGCCGATGTAGGCAGGATCCTCGTCCGAGATGTCCATGGTGCGCTGGAGGTGGCACAGGGTGTGAAGTTCCAAAGAGCAGGAGACGTACTTTTCTTCACAGAGGAGCTCAGTGACGTACCTAGCGGCAGACAGAAGCTGAGCTGTAGTTAACGACCCGCTGTTCCGATCCAGATCGACGTGTGGCTTTTACGCGGAGCATACTTGCATGGCTCCAGCACAGCTTCCAGCCTGGACGGTCTCTCTTAGTCAGCGCTCGTTGGGAGGTGTTGCCTGGAGCGCTTCCCTGATACAAAGCACTCGCCATATCATCTCTAGGGTCGAGTTCCACCGCGTTGAAACGTCTTGCACGAGGGACTCCTGATCCTGCCCAAGCGAGGCTTGCTGGAGGTTCAGCTCATCCAAGTTGGCTGGACTGTGCCTGAAATGTCCCACCACTTTATGGACTCTAGTCAGTGCAGCATCGAATCCACATTCTCGGAGGGAGATGACAACAGCCCTCTGCACGACGTGCGCAACGCAGGGGGATGCGCTCGAAGGGCAGTAGCCTCCCCGCGGCCAGCATAGTTGGGGCACTGTCTGTGCCAACTGTGCTGACTTTGTCAACAGTCAATCCTTTAGCTACGTCCATGAACTGATTGGCGCAAGCTTCGGCAAAGTGGCGCTCCTCCGTCTTCATCACGCCTAATGAACAGACAATCAACACAAAAAACACTGAACCTGACCCACCTAAAGTGAAGAAGTGAAGTAGTGAAGTTCCCAGCCGGAGTCGATCAGGTGTGCAGTCACGGCCAGGTAGTTGTCGTTACTTATGGAAGTCCAGTGGTCGCCCGAAAGCGCTACCCAATGAGCCCCCGCAAGCGTCGCGGCTTTGGTGACTCTCTCGGCGGCATGCTGGTCGTGAATTCTACTCATGATGGTCCGCCTGGCCGGTAGCCTGTAAGTGGGGTCGCCCGTGGCCACCTGGAGAAGACGCTGGAGGCAGCCGTCTTCCACCACGCTTATGGGCCGGAAGCTGGTGGATGTCCACCGGGCCAAAAGGTTCGTTAGCCGGGCAGAAAGAGCTGCACTGACCGGCCTCGCTTGAGTGCACTCGGGGATTGTTCTCTGACGCCGGCGCCGACTGCTCTTTGCACTAGTGCTCGGCCTCGCCTCTTTCGCTAGCGCCGACCAGTGCTTGGCCTTCAGGTGGCATTTCAGACTGGTAGAGCTCCGGCAGTAAGCAAACTCCGAATCGCACAGAGTGCAAATTACCTTTCGCTTGTCGACAATTTCGTCTGGAAGCACTTTAAAGTTGAATTTTCCGTTTTTTCGACGCTACCTCCATTCCACTGCAGTGTACCTTGGCGTGCTGATTAGCCTCGGCAGGTGATGGTGATGAGCTTGGTACGCTCCCCAGAGCGGAGTCCTCTGACTTAACAGACGATGCCTGCATTGAGGATAGATTACCGGGGAGATTTTTTTATCGTGCAATTAAAAAAATTATATACCGGCCCAACCCTAATATAAATATATTGAGCAGAAGTCGACCTGCAGGAGGGTCCCACTCAAGAGGAAGATGAAACTACAGAAACCCTCTGAGGAACTGAGGAACTGTCCTGCAGCAAGACTCCTGCCAAGAGGAAGGTGGATCATCAGGCTCCTGAGAAGAAGACCAGCCGGAGGAAAGAGGAGACTGAGAGTGACAGTGACAGTGACACAATAGTGGATGAGTACTCGCTGGAGGAAATCAAGGATTTCCTCAAGATCACAAAAAAACGAAAGAGGGGTCGAAATTGTTGACTACTTTACCGATGAAAGACAGTTTGTAGAAGAATGCAAAGTGTTAATGTCACAAAAACGGTTTGAGGACACTGAAGTATACAGACTTTAAAAAAACGTTTGTTTTTCTGTTACTAATTGAGTAATTCATTTTACCTTATTTATTTATTTATTTATCCATTTTATTTATTGTTTGTATGACAGTTTTTTGGTTTTCCTTTTCAAAGAAAAAAGTTTTTTTTAAAGTTGAGGTAATAAAGTTTGTTCAAAAATCGAAGAAAAAAAAATATCTCTCTCTCTCTCTCATCAGTGCGGACAGTGGAGAAAGTTTCCCCTGTCTGTTCCTTCAGCCGCAGCTGCAAGACTCTGCTGCTTCGCTTTTAGAAAAGGAAGTTTTTTCCTTGGTTGACTTCTTTCTGTGTGCGGAAAAAGACTTGTACCGGCCGAGCATTATTATATCAAAAAACTCTAGTAAGAAGTGACACTCCGTGGCGTGCCGCGTTAAAAGTAGCTGAAAATGTGAGAACGGAATGGAGAGTCCTGTATAAGATAAGCGCATTGCGGTGAATGCTTTGGTGTGAAAATTTGACTCAAGTTGTGACTGTCACTGTGCGTTCTGCCCTAAAAAAGAGACAATTCAGCATGCTTTTATGCAATGTGAAAGACTCAAACCGCTGTTTTTTTTTTAATTGCAAAACATGTTTGAAGAGTGTGATGAATGTTTTTGTCTGGAAAATGTGATCTTTGGTTTTAAGTATTCACGGGCAAAGCGTATCCAATGTCAAATTCTAAACTTCATCATGGAGCAAGCAAAAATGGCAAATTATTTGAGTCAAAAAAGAAAAATTGAAGAAGGAAAAGATGATGATGATGTCATGAGCATGTTCAGAGATCTTTTGAAAGCGAGAATACTGATTGATTTCAGATTTTATGCAAAAACAGGTTATTTAATGATTTTATGCATAAATAGGTATATTTATGTTCATTTGAATTTGGTGTGTAAAAGGGCTTCTGTGTGAAATACATGATGGAGAGTTGACCTTTTGCTTTTAGATGTCTTAGCAGCATTTTCTAAAGGATTTTAGCAAGTTGTCCTGCTAAATGTTCACGAAAATGTGAAAAGTATTGTAAATAAAGTTATAAAGTTTTGTAAAATCTCTCTCTCTCAAAATTATGAGACGAAACCTGAAGGAGTTCCTGTTCTCCAGAGTCTGATTTGTGTGTTTATCAGAGCATGCTGACGGGACTGATGTTCCACAAGCCGGAGGACCCATTGGTGTTCTTGGAGATCTGTCTGCAGAAAACACGGGAACTCGGGGGTCCTGAATGTGTAGCGTGGGATACTTTCATCACAACGGACCGCAAACCTTTACCACCCATCACTCCAGCCCAGGGCAAGAAAGCCCCCTGCAAACTCGGTGATTTCAATTTCCTTTATCCCAGGTTTAGCATAGCACGATGGATTGTTTTTGCATCGGATGTGTCCTGCTCTGTGATTGGTTGCCCATCCAGGAGGTGGGTTCCACTTTCAGAATCAGAGTTGATGGCATTGGCTCCAGCTGCAGGTGACCCAGAAATTACTGGGTGATTCCAGATACTGGATGGAATTGTTGTTTTTTTTTTTTTTTATTGTTTTTGGTATGAGTGTGTTTGCGTGTGTGTGTGTGTGTGTGTGTGTGTCCCACTCTTTGATTAGTTGACCACCATTCCAGGGCTTTCTATGGACTACACCATTTAACTGAAATTTCCATATATATATATATTTTTTTATTCGAAAGTGAAGATCTAGAAAAATAAATAAATGAATTAATTAATTAAATAAAAAGAAAAAAATAAATAAAGAAATAATAATAATAAAAAAAAAAAAAAATATATATATATATATATATAATATATATATATATATATTAGGGGTGGGACGAGACACTTTTCCCACGAGACGAGACGAGACGAGACACTAGGTTCACGAGATCGAGACGAGATCTAGATTTTTTTTTTTAAATAAAAAAAACCTTCGATATAATATAAGGAGAGCCATATTTTATCTGTATTTTATTTAACTAAAACATTCAAAACTGTTGATGCAACGTATTTTCACCAATTGCATGCAGTCATAACCAGATAACTAACATAATATTGATCATACAAAATATGATGCCATAAATTGCCAGGCAAGTAATTTCACAAAATGTTTTAACTGTCAATAGTATAGAAAATCCATCAAGCGCAGTCATTAAACACTATTTATAAACAAAGACAAGTTTTCCAGTAAATTGTAAAGAATGGTAGAATCATTTTGGCATCAAGTTCAACTCAACATCAATCTACTGCATTATGATTAAATTCACTGTGTTAATTTTAGCTCTAAAAAACACATGTATTGAAAGTGTCACTGTCCAGTCAATTATAGAGAGAAGAGAGAGAGAAAGCGGGAGAGAGAGAGAGCGAGCGAGCGAGAGAGAGACAGAGAGTGAGAGCAGGACAGAGAGCGGGAGAGAGAGAGAAAGCGGCTTCCTACTTTAGCTTTGTTTCGGGTATTCGTCGCTTTTCTTGCCGATTTCTTTTCTTTTTTTACGTGAAACCATGATTTCCAACCGAAAACAGACTTTGTTCAAAATAAAACAAGCAGATTTTCTCGCGCGCGTCATACGTTCTCTTAAAGGCACAGCGCATAAAACGGAGCAGCGCATATGCGCGTCGCGGGTGTGATCGATTAATTCAGTCTGTTACACTGCTTTCTGTGTTCGATTAGCAATGTCCGTGCCGTCATTGATAGTTGTAAGTTACAACTTGTAACGAAACGAACGTGTTATACTGTATTAAAGGGTTTATATACTTGTATAAATATCAAATCCATTAATTATCACGGTATCCACGGTATTGCAAATATATCAAAAATGGCGCCAAATTCTCGCGATATCACGAGATTCAATTGGATCTCGTCACACCCCTAATATATATATATATATATATATATATATATATATATATATATATATATATATATATATATATATATATTTAATATTGAGCTGCATGATTCTGGATAAAATGAGAATCACATTTTTTTTTCACACTCTATGATCGCGATTCTGGATATTTTTTTTAATTTTAAATATTTAACCCTGAAAATAAGTCAAACTGTTGTCAAACAGCAAATAAATTACACATATTACTTTTTGCTTTAAATTTAAATAAATAGAATGACAAATAATCCACAGTAAAAGTAATGTTGTAATGTTGCTTATATTTGCGTGAATACAGTATGTAATGTCTTAACATTCCTGTTTTTGTCTTTACAAGTCACAAATTGGGTTTATTAAAAAAGTGTTTCTAAGATTATTTCACCAGAAATTTAAGTTTAATTGTTTGCTTATCAGGAGTTTTATTTTGTGCCTGAAAAATCAGGTGGGTGCTTATATTTGTGTAAATACGGTAATAAGAGCATTGTTTAAACCACGGCGTTAATTAAAGACACTTAAGGTTACATTACATTCTGCTCTGCATTGTTCTCCACAGACTCTGCTCCCGGTCCTGGTCCTTTCAGGCGATATGAGAGACTCCCACCAATCCAGGCTCAGTTCTCTATTGAAAGTGACTCGGACATGACCGAGTGCTCGGGGCTCATACAGGAGTACGACATGTTCGACCCATCGAAACCTCGGCCACACATCATATTTATTATCGGTGAGAGGCTGCGATGGGACCGATCCACTTTCATGGGGGCAATGTGGATATTAATGGACTTGTTTAATGACGGTCGAGAATATTAGATTTCAGCCATCTGATGTTATTTTTTTCCCCCAGAGCGGTTAGACCCCCCGCATTTCGTTTAATAAATGTTTAATGTTTCATTTACAGTTTTGGGTACACAATGTCAACATTGACAGTTTTACGCACTTACGTAAACAAAACATAAAATAGCTATTCTAAATAACTCAAATCGCATAAAAGAATCTTGAAATATATATAAACACAAACTGAAACTAAAATCGGCTAAAAACGTAAAATGCAGTTTTATGAAATAATTGGGAAAATATTTAAAAGGCCATTTAAAAATGTTTTTAACATATACAGTAAATGTGTGTATTAAATACTGTATGTACTGTATAATATACTGTATATATATATAAATACACAGCCTAATATTACCCTAACCCGTTACAATATATTTACATAAAATGCGTATTGTATATAATTCTGTATATATTTGAATACAGTATATATTTAAATACATGGAAGTGTATTTATTGCTCATATATTTCAGTTAGTGCTGTCACAGTTAACACGTTAATGCACATGATTAATTTTAAGTACTTAATCGCGTCAATTATTGTTAACACCATTAATCACAGTTGCATTTTTTTTTAACTTCTGGTTTGGCAACGTGCAATGAATAGAACCAAGAGAGCAGCTGTCTTCTGATGTGCTCATTAAGAGCTGCGGCTCACAATCATTGAGTTCAGGTGTTGTCACTTAGGCGCAAAGTGTTTAAGTGACACTGACCTACATTTCCCCTCTCAGCAGCAACACGGACAAAGTTCTGCAAATAACTTGCTCTGTTAAAAAAGCCAAAGCTTTAGATTCATACGGATTAGATAAACAGACAACACTGTATTTACTTCCACTTATTTTTAAAAACAGACATTCCAAGCTTTATGTAGACATTGGTTTCATGTTAGAGTTATAAGTATTTATTAAGTTACAGTTCGTTTTCAACTGACAAAGAGAAGGCAAAACACGCTTCATGTTTTAGTTTTATTATTGTTATTATTATTTTTACAAAACACACAATGTCCTGTTTTTATTAAGAGTCTAACCTGAAAAAATATTTACTTCAAACTTTCAATTGATGGATAACATTTATATGTACGTAAGACCAAAAGTGTTTTATCTTGAAAAAAGTGCAACTCGACCTCAAAGACAAATACTGTAAAATAATTTAGTATAAATTTTGTTCAATTTGAAATGTTTTAAGCGAGTGTAGTGTCACGGCCGCTTTTGTTTTGATGGTTTCCTTTCGAAACGGTCTCTCGATGTCACATATGGGTAACAACGTTTCCCGACAGAAGTTGAAGCCAATAAAACAACGCAGTGACAACTGCGGCTAATGCGACAGATCCCGCCCTCGGAGGCGGAGCCAACGAGGTAAAGCGCGCGAATCTGCCCGCATTGCCTCAGAACAAATTTCTTCACGAAGTAACAGCCATGGTTACCAGTGACTCTTTTTCAATTAAAAATGTTACTCTTAATTTATTAATAAAAATCTTTTTTTGTTTGTGACCCGCCTGATCCCCACTTTCGTTTTTGTTACGGTTTTCGAGCCGGGCCGTAACATGAGTTTTATCGCAATTAATTGCGATTAATTGGTCAGGGAAGTGCGAAATTTAGAAGTGAGAAACAGGAAATTTAAAAATTAAATTGTTTGACAGCTCTAATTTCAATCTTTCTGTCTTCTTTAGGCGTTATATGTAGCTGTTTTTAACAATATATGTATGTTAAATTTTCTATAAATTGGATATACGCATTTTGAAAATTATATATTTAAATATATTTAACAATGTTTCACATACTGTATATGTGGATGCGTTTCTTCTCCGTATGGAACACTTATTTTTATATCCCTTTATTAAAATTGATACGGTAAATACAAAAAAGAATGCTGTTGCATACGTTTGTTTTTTGCTCGTTTTCCCCATTTTTTCCTTTTTTCTAAATTGTGCACCCGATATCTTTATGGATTCGAATCAACAGATATTAACAGATCTCAACAGATCTCAGTTTCTTGAGATGTGATTGTTTGGGCTTTGACGTTATTTCAGGGGGTCCGGGCAGTGGGAAGGGGACCCAGACTGCCAAACTCGCACAGCACTACAGCTTCGAGCACGTGTCCGTGGGGGAAATCCTGAGGAACCAGTTGCTACATCACGCCCCCAGTGATAAGAAGTGGGAACTGATTGCACAAATCATAGCCAACGGAGAACTCGCGCCACAGGTTTGTCACAGGTCACACTCACGCACACAGACGCACACATACTCAAAACACTTTCTCTCTCACATATACACTCAAAAGCACTTTTTTTTTCTCGCACAGTCACACTCAAACAATCTCTATCACTCTTGCACACACACACACACACACACAGACACTTAGGACTTACTCACACTAGGTACTCTGATCCGTGCCCGGGTACCAACGCACGATTCGCTTGTAGTGTGAGTGCGAAGTGTACCCGGCGCTGATGAGGGGGCGTGACGTCATGTACCAGGCGCTCCAAAGCGGTAAAATGCGCGCGCCTCCTCACACGAGCAGCAGGTTTATGTGCAACAAAAGCGATCGATCTATTAAACAAGTGATTTCGCGAGGCTGTGAAGCTCCACAGACCAAACGATTTAAAATGATAAGCCACAAACTCACCAGAGCGACAGAATCCACCGCTTCAGTGAAAGCGCCACTCTTCCTGTTTATATTGAAATCGTTGCACCATAATAATGAATATTTTGTCCCCATCTATATGCTTAAGTTAATAACATATATATTTCGACTCATTTGGATTCCAAGAAAACGCGCGAACCTGTTTTGATTTCGTTCGTATTTTTACTAACTTTTCCAATATTTTATCAATGACAAAGTATGAAGAAAACTTACGACATCTACCGGTAAATACTAGTATTACTTAATACATCGCAGCGTAAGCGTACTTATTTCTGGTCCTTCTTCCGTCTCTTCAGCGTGGGCTTCTTTAATAAATGGGTCACATGATGGATGATTATCAGACGTCATCCAAAGAAATCACAATGGCACAGCACTACTAATAGCCATTTTTTCCCTTTTTGCGTAAAGGAAACAACTATTGAAGAGCTTAAGCAGCAGTTTATTAAGAAGCTAGATGCCAAGGGCTTCATTGTGGATGGGTTTCCCAGAGAGATATCACAGGTCTTCACGTTTGAAGAGCAGGTACAAGCTCAGTACTACTAATAATAAAACACACACACACACACACACACACACACACACACACACACACACACACAGTTTCTACATCACAATGTGACAAGATCAGATTCACAAAGAGAAAAGTCTGTTCTACATGAACTGTGTATTGTTGCATCTTTTGTGTATTGTTGTAAATATTGTTGTATTGTTGTATTATACTTTGTCTAGGCAATATAAAGAATGAAGGCGCATTTTGTTGCAAGCATACAATATCATGACAATACATCTAAAAGGATGAAACGCAACTTGTCGGAAAACCCCGACGTACGAATGTCTTAGACAATGAAAATACAGAGTAACGGACTGCATCAGCGAAAAAGTCGTCTCGAGTTCCGAAATATTTTCACTATAGGAAAGGAGTGATTCTTTTTCTTACCGCTAGCATGCAGGGAGACGAGAGTCGAGACGTGTATAACAGTCGTTTAATCTTCTTTGTACGTCAAATAAACAAAAAAATCAACAAAAAGACTAGCTAGTCTCAGAGATCTTGCTTCCAAAATTTAAAATAAGCTTTACTTTTCCCAGAATGACAATGTTTTTTTTCTCACCCGTAGAATCAGAATCAGTTTGGCCAAGTATGAACATGAAAAACCAGATTTGGTCTGACTGTCTACTCCATCTTTACTTCCCTCTTGTTCCAAAAAAATACAAGAAAAAAATGAAATAGAAACACACAAAAAATGTAATAAATATTTACGTAAAAAAAAAGAAAAACAGTGGTTTGTTATGAAACATAAATAGAGAAAGGGCCGACATCTTGAAATGATGTCGTCCAAATCCCTGAGAGTTCCATAACCTTGCTAACTCGTTCGTGTGAGAAAGTTGTGACGGAGGAAAAAGTATTTGCGTTACTTGTTACTGAAAAAAGTAACGCCGTTACACCGTTTCTTTATAACTCTGTTATTCCCATCACTACTCATGACTATGTTAAATTCCGTGCGTGATGTTGTTCCTGCTCAGATTGGATCTCCGGATGTGGTCGTCCTTCTGGCCTGCTCAAACCAGCAGCTCCGTCAACGTCTGGAGAAAAGGGCGTCGCAGCAGGGTCGTCCTGATGACAACGCTCACGCTATCGAGAAGCGCCTGGACACTTTTAAACACAACATTACTCTTATAGCCAAGTACTATCAAGAGCGAGGACTCATTATACGAGTAGGATTCAGTGTTCGGCTTGACTAAATCTGTCTACAAACGTTGTGCCAATTGCCGTAGAAAAGGAAAGCAAAGACAGTTCAGTGTGGTATTTTTTTTTTCTTCTTATCAGGTTGACGCTGATCGAGACGAGGACGCTATTTTTACTGATATCCGCCTGATTGTCCAGCAGAGAATGTTCCCAAGTGACACAAATGAAGTAAGTTGTGCTTTTTTCCTTCTTCAATAATCCCTAGCAGATTTTTATAATTATTTGAAGTGGCTGGAAGTGAGTTTTCGGGGTTACATTGGGCTGCAGCAAACGACTACCGTATTTACGCGAATATAAGCACCCGTTTCTTTTTCCAATTTTAGTGGCTCAAAAACTTGTGGGGTGCTTATAATCGCCGACCTGAAATATTCACGTAAATATAAGCGCTCATTTTTTTAAATAACTGTTTCCGGAGGCAGACGCGCATACAAGGTTTTATTTAAGGAAAGGAAAACTGAAACCCACTTGCCCCCCGGGCGCCACGGCTTAGGCTGCCCACTGCTCCGGGTTTGTGTGTGTTCACTTCACTGTGTGTATGTGCACTTTCACTTGGATGGGTTAAGTGCAGAGCACCAATTCAGTATGGTCCCTAGTAGCCATATTGCCTTTTCCTTTCCTTTCTTTTCCTTATTAGCTCAGTAACAGAAATAAAGAAACATTAGAAACATCGCGACTCTTAACATGGCCAAAATAACACTGGAAGAAGTGTTAAAGATTACCGTATTTTCTGGACTATAAGCCGCACCCGCATCCGCTCTATATTTTCAAAAAATACATTAAAAAAACATAATCAAGCCGCTCCTGCATACAAGCCGCATCCACTCTATTAAAAAAAGTTCCCTTTCCAGTTGTTCACTTGACACATGGGGACAACATTACCTGGCAGGGAACAAGGGTTTCAGTCGAAACCTGGAGAGTTTTGCAAGCCACAGATATGTATGTTTTCGGATTTGATTTCTTTTCTTTATTACCTATGTTCGCAGATTCACGGCTTTTTAATTAGGTATGCATAAATGATAAAAGAAATATATCGAAATATTCGTGCACGACCGCGAGGTTTGCCGCGCACATCCCACGCATCTCGCGCGCTTCCCGCGCATAGAAATTTTATAGTATTGAAATATTATAGAAATTTTATTGTATTGGTAGTGAGATAATTTTTCATTTTTTACGTGGTGCCTAAAACAATAAAACACTTACTGTTTTATTGCTTGACATTTGTTGTACTGTATGTATCTGCTTAACAATCTTTCGTTTTTTTACTTACTTGCCATTATTACTAGACATCTGTTCCTGTGATTTTTGTACTGGCATGTTTGTTAACATTACTTTAATAAAGAATACTATGTGACTTTATGTTTTAAAAGTCTGAATAAGTCTTAAATAAATATGTAAATGCGGATTTTCACCTATAGCGGTCGGGCTTGGAACTTATCTACCGTGATAAACCAGGGTTCACTGTATTTACTACAGGAACGGAACGATTTTGAATTGTAAAATGGACATGTATGTAACTAAATAGATCCTTTACTAATCTGTATTTTAACACCAGCAACTTTGCTGATTAAAACTTGTAAAAATTATATCTGCTTTGAGCGGCCCTAGTGGTGGAAAAAAATAGCAGAATAGTCGCACATTTGTATAAGCCGCATGGTTCAAAACATGTGAAAAAAGTAGTGGCTTATAGTCCGGAAAATACGGTACCTTGTTTTTATCGTATTTCTATTTTTTATTCTGTTACACTCTAGGTATGTGGTCCGGTCAGAACATTCTGATGACGTTATTTTCTTGTCTGTGCCGGATTTGCGTGACGTCTCAAGATTTCAAGATGGTGGTAACCGTTCATGTGAGATTGTCCATTGTATTATTATATACTGTACCTTTATTAACATCTGCCAATGGGCAATTTAAACAACCATTTTGTAACATAAAACATAAAATGTTTTCATTACATTTAATAACAATAGTTTATCATTTGTATATAATGTTTGTCTGAATTCACAAACTCATGGCACAAATTATATGTAAAATATAATTTAAAACTCAGCTAACAAAATCCCCCTCTAACGAAACAGCCGTCAGCACGGATTATTTTTGTAAGTTGAGGTACCACTGTATATATATATATATATATATATATATATATATATATAGTATATTATATATAAATAATAAAAAAAAGGAAAAACACACATATATATATATATATATGTGTGTTTTTTTTATTATTTCATTATATTATTATATTATTTCATTTTATTATTTTTTATTATATCTCCAGCTTTTTTTAGACTGGGGGCAGGTAGCCTGTCGAGCTCTGTTTATCCAACGGAGCGTAAAGACCATCGGAGTGAAGGATTATTATCCCGTTCATCAGACCAAGCGTCTTGATTGTGTCTGTTCCTTATTTACTTTTTGCCCGTGTTCTTTCGACTGTTTTGACTTTTTCTGCGACTACACATTGGACCCGTTTGTTAGCGCTAAGCTAAGCTAACCGGTCGTGGTTTGTAGTTTATGTCTGTTGTAATATTAATGATTGTATTTAGTTTAATCTTACTTCTTCCGATGTTATTTTTCTCGTTACATATGTCGCGGTGTGGCTAATGTTTCTGAATTTCTATCATTGAGCCAATAAAAGCTTATACTGTACGCACGTCTGCCTACGCCATTATTTAAAGACACACACACGCGGCGCTGCATAAGGACGAAGTGTTTTCGTTTATTTGTGATTGTTCCTGAGTTAAAATACAGAAAAATGGGCGTGCATATTTGAAATTGGCCATTATAAGCACCCCCCACGTTTTTGAGCGTCGGAAATTTGAAAAAGAAATAATAAGGGTGCTTATATTCAGGTGAACACGGTATGTAAAATGGAACGTGTGTGTTTGTTTGATTCCAGAACAATACTGAAGATCTTTAGAAGGATTGGAACTACCTGCCAGTGCCATAAAATCTACAGGATCATTTAAAAACCAGCCTTTCAAGCGTCACGATATATGATCACAAGGACGGAAATCAAGAAGAACACAGTAAACGCTGTCGCCTATTTATACTTCGCTTTCAATCGTCTCGTCTACTTTCCTAGTCATTTACAATATACATTATTCCTTCTAAAAAGGTTGCATTTTTTTTAGCTTTTATCCTTTTTGGGAGGAGTTTGTTATAGATATACATTTGTAACTTACACTTTTTAAGAAAACACATTATTGTTTCTGTTTTTAAAGGAATTCTCTCATTCCTATAATAAACAATGACACACACACACACACACACATCCAGCTGTGACACTCTCTCGCTGTAGGAGGTCGATGATCACGGCTCACACGCCCTTGTTGAGCGACCTTGAACAGTCACTCTGCAAATGGAGCGTCACACTCGCAGACTTATTTGAAGCAAAAGCAATTAACGCGAGGATTCCATAATGCTTGACAATATTTGATTGTTGGTTTTCTTTGTCTTTTAGTGTCTTTTTTTTAACTAGCACATTTATAGTAAATGAAATAAAAGAATAAAAAGAACAGTCAATGCAGCCACTAGATGGCAGACTTTCATTCCTTAACAGGGTTTGTTCAAACTCGTCACTGATTGGCCAGAAATGACATCATGGACAGCCAGAGCATTAAACAAAAAAAAGCGCATTGCCCCCCTCCCCCATTAAACACATAATGCGAATATGTGTGTATGATTCATTGATTTTGTAAATTTGTTGATTATGCAGATTTTAAATTGTTTAAATATTTCAACGCCATGATTGTGCGTCTAGGTAATAAAATAGTTTTTCATTAGCACTAAGAATACATGCAGCTCACACACTCGTTGATTTCACGTGAAATCTACCAATGTGTGTGTGTGTGTGTGTGTGAGTAGCTGCTGGCTCATTCTTATTCCGTTTGTTTCTTTTTATTCCTACATTTTATTGTCACGTGGATTTCAACCTGCATTATAATCTGTATCTATATGATTGTCGACACATGTGGCATTTCATGTCTGTATTGATATGTGGTTCATTTTTAAGGAATCAGATTAGGGCCAAAAATATCAAACGTAAATTTCTAATAAACGAACGAAAATACATTTGTTGTTTTTGTTTTTTTTTTTTATTATTTTTCGCTTGCAATTACGTTTGATTTTTTTATTTTTTGCTTGCAACCTTCATGTTTTCATGCAATAAAATCTTCTTTTTCTTCTAATTATTATTATTATTATTTATTGAAAATAATGATAAAATGTTTAGTTAAAAACTCAGTGCTAACTAGAATTTATTGTAAAACACAGTACAAACGGATTTACCAAATTTATCGTTGTAGAATTTACCATTAAACCCAGATCCAGACAAACTGATAAATACTCCAAGGACGACCAAGGTATTCCGATTCTGAATGTGTTTAAGCTCTCGCTAAACTACTCCCCCTCTTCCAGTCAATCACTTTCTCACCGTGCAGCAGATTGAAAATCACATTCTCACCAGCCAATCAGAGTAACGGAAGAAATCTGAACTGAAAAAAAGGTTTCATGCTAAAATGAAAAAGTAAAGTAAAGTAAAGTAAAAATGTGAAGATTGCAAACAAAAAATTTAAAAAACAAACGTAATTGCAAGCGAAAAATTAAAAAAAACTAACGTAAGTGTGAAGGATTTTTGTTCGTTTCCAAGAATGTTTGCGTTTGATGCTTTTGGCACTAATCTAATTCCATACATTTTTCTTCTGAGCTGAAATGTTTCTTCAAAATAAAACGTAAAGTGCCACATTCGTTTTTCAGTGGCGGCAAGTATGTTAAAGCATGGGTTGATAAAGGTGGCACGTTGGAGTGAACCATCCTTGACCAACTTAATAAATTAAAGGGACATTTTCTGACATTCAGAATCATTTAGGTGAACAAAAGCATCTGTGCTCCTGCCTTATCGAACACACAGACGCTATTGGGTATGAGCGCCACTCAAGTCTATTCCAGTTCATTTCCTTATATGGTGTGTCAGCGTTCTGGCTCTGATAAGCCTTATCAAGCACTCTGACGTGTCTGTATTAAAGCCTGAGCGTGGCTGGAGCGGAACACTTGACGACAGCTTCACATCATGGCACCAAAGAAGGTCGAGCCAAAGAAGCCGGAGGCCAAAAAAGCTGAGCCGAAGAAAGAAGAGACCCCGACTCCGGCTCCGGCCCCGGCCCCGGCTCCTGAAACACCGCCGGACGTGAAGAGTCTCCCGCTGGAGTTCACAGCTGACCAGATGGAGGAGTTTAGGGACGCCTTCACCCTGTTTGATGAAACGCCAACGGGCGAGATGAAGATTCGCTACGCCCAGTGCGGAGACGTGATGAGGGCACTGGGCCACAATCCCACCAATGCTGACGTGCTGAGCGTCCTGGGGAAGCCCAAAGCTGAGGAGATGAACGCCAAGCACTTGGACTTTGAGACCTTCCTTCCAATGCTGCAGCACATATCGAGGGCCAAAGACCAGGGGACCTTCGAGGACTTCGTGGAGGGCCTGAGAGTCTTCGACAAGGAAGGGAATGGAACCGTGATGGGGGCTGAGCTGCGTCACGTCTTGGCAACTCTCGGGGAGAAAATGACAGAAGATGAGGTGGACCGCCTGATGGTGGGACAAGAAGACGCCAACGGCTGCATTAACTACTCGTCCTTCATCAAACACATCCTCTCCGGCTGAACCCAAGCTGAAAAGATTGCCGAACGAAAGCGGATCTCTCAATTGCGACTGTCAAAACACTGGAAAGCGAATATGTCTTGTGTGTGTGTGTGTGTGTGTGTGTGTGTGTGTGTGTTGGACAGAGTCGAATAAAAATCAGCCAAGTGTTGTTTGGCCTCAGTGTTTTTTTTTTCGTGTTCTCTTTTTGAGTCTCGTTTTGTGTTAATTTAGTTGACTACATCGTCTTTGTCAACGACACTTTTTCCTCTGACGAAAATGAAACGAGAACTATTAAAAACTATAAAAAAAACTCCCGTGTAACGTATAAAAAGTAAACGCAAATGCCTTTGATGACGACGTCCAATCATAATCTAAGCTTGTGGAGAATGTTGGGTGCAAAGGCAAAGAGAACCAATCAGGATATATTCAGTGGGCCACGAAAACACAAAAAACATGATGAGCTGGTGAGGATAGAAGCACTAGTGTTTTCAAACTGATTTGTTTTGCACTCAACCTTACAAACACTATCTGTATCACGGGCAGAAATACAACACACCTTTCTCATTTATGAGAATACATTTATTTGGATTGAAAGAAAAGTTCATAACAATAAGCTCAAGAAAAATAAATGTTTTACTAAATAAGAACGTATATTTTATATGTTCATAGTTAACTACGTATTCAGATTTCTTAGACATAGCAACTTAAGTAAACATTTAGAATAATGTAGCACCTATATTTCCGTTGACTAAATCTATACTCTAGTTCAGTTGACTAAAATGTTGTGGTTTTTAGTCGATTAATATTAGACTAAAACAAAACAAATTAAGACGACTAAATTGAGACTAAAATAAAACAGAGTTTGTCAACAGACTATGACTAAAACTAAATTAAAAATCTTTGTCAAAATTAACACTGTCTGAATCTTGTTGTGGCGAGTCTCAGAGCGGAAACGGTTCGAAAAGAGACACCTATCAATGTCAAAATGATATTGTAAATATTATTATTATTATATTAAATAATAAAACACAATAGAGTGTTTAGAACTTTTAATATTTATTGCACAGACCACAACTGGCCAAAAATAAAAGTAAACAGTTTAACAATACATGTTCCTGTTCCGGGGCTGTTGCACAAAACCAAGATAAGGAATTAACCTGGGATTTTCCACTTATCCAGGCTCAATTTAGCCTAGACTCGGTTGCACCAAAGTAGACTAAAGTAAGGCAAGGCATGTTACAATTGAGATTTATTCTGAGACGCTTTCCTGCCCCGGACCAGGCTAACAACTAGGCTAAGATTAATCCTGGTCTGTTCCACAATGAGTTCTATTGAATGTATGTGATTTACAATGAATAAATGGTCATCTGTAAACAACATCATTTTAATCATGCAGTAAAATATTAGTATAAAGTTATAATATCACTTTAATGTAACTCATACAATTATATTATAGAGTTTATACAATTTATTGCGTACATGAAGAATATTCTTTTAGAGGTTTGATGAATACATTGCATCATTGCAGGTGTTGAGATTTTAGGAAATGGCTGATGAAGTTACAAAGGTGATTTCAGAAGTCCATAAGGAGGTCAATATGTAGAATATATTCACTACGGTCCCATTCACATTTCTTCCAAATCATGGCATGCCCTTTGGTAGATGACGTTGTGGACGAAGAAGTATTGAAGAGTCTGGGACAGGTCAGACCCATTGGCCTTCTGACCTCTCCCAGACTGAGAGGTGTAGATTCTCAGGTGGCGGCATCCGACATCTGTGTAGACAGCTGGGCTTAAAGATCCAACACAGAACCGTACGGAGCCACGCTCTCACTGTCCCACAAATGGTCTGTGGAGCACTGCGCTTCTTAGCAAATTCAAATTTTAATTGTCTTATACACAATATACATGGTACAACATGCAATAAAATGTATTTTGACAATCGTCCAGCATTTAAACATGAGGTGGGGGGGGTGCATATGAGAAAGAGATACAATAAAAAGATAAGAGATAAAAATACAATAAAATACAAAATAAATAGGTAAAGGTAACATGTGAATTAAAACAACGAGAAACTATGAAGATGAAAAAGATAAAAAAAATACAATAAAATAAGCAAAATACAAAGAAAGTAACTCCATGTAAAGATGTTTTAAAGTGTCCAATAACCAGCTGAACCCGTGTGTACAGTACAGTGACTAAAGTGCCAGTGCAAGTCAGCGTGACTTTATTCAAGTGGCATGTTCCTTTATTCGGTTGGAGATGCTGAATACCTGAATAAAGCCACTATTTGCCGAACAAAAATAAATGTTTGTTTAGCACTGCTGCACAATATTGTCAGCCTGAGAAAAGAAAGGGCTCCCAGAGTTGCTTTGAACATTGACTGGGACAATGCTGCCATCTTCCCAGATGACATGAATGGTCGTCATAGCGGCAAGTTTTTATCCTAGCTTAGCAACCGAGAAGGAGCTGACGAAGATATGTTAAGCCAGGCTTCTTCTGAAATCCTGACTTTCTTTATTCAACTTTTGTGCAACAGCCCCCTGCTCTCAATATAATACTAACAATAACAAAAATGTATACTCTTTCTTCTCCATGCCTCCTGTTGAGATAGGGAGAGCTGAGAACATAGAACAGAGCTCCTGTTCAGATAGGGAGAGCTGATTCCTGTTGGGCGAGCGCTTGTATGTGACCAAACGCAAAGAGGACACATTCACACAGTCTCATCAATGGACAATTTTCCAGCATGTTTTTGAAATGACAGACCCTGAGGAAACCCCCGCAAGCTCGAGGAGAACACAACCAGGACCCTAACTGGAGATTCACTTTGCACTTTGTCGATTTAACGGTGGATTGAAGTTTAGCAACCTTTTTACTGGACTTTTGATCTACCGTTGAAAACCGTACCCCAGGTATGTCCTGGAACTCTGGTGGTCGGTGGACAGCGTTGATGAGAACAGATGAAGTCCTGACGGGTTCTTCTCTCATCTCACATAACCCAAGACAAACCCAAAAATAGAAAAAAGGACTTGTTGGCCATATTGAATGTCCCGTTCTGTTTGCTTTCTGGGTGGCCGTCGTCTACAGACTACCGTTTGTTTTTGTCAAGCGGTTTGGATCAAACCGTCTTTCGTTTTGACGAGCAAATGTGAGACCCTCCAGTGCTGGATCTGGATCCTCTTTGTCCGTCAGCAGCCTCAGAAGAAAGTTTGCAAACATCTTCGATTGTTTGCCTTGGCTCCACTAACTTGGTCTTTTTTCGAGACGGATGCTTCTTTTAGAGACCTGTTGTTTTTCTGCACTCTTTCAAGACCACTAACGGAGAGCGCTATCCCACCCGAGCACGGATCCAAAGACAACGTCTACACAGCCAACCGCTCTTTTTGAACATGCTTGCCGATGTAGGTTCACACTGGGACGTACGTGTGGCAGACGGTGTCGAAACTCTAGCCGAGTCTGGGGGCCAAGGACACTTGGCTCGCGATAAAGGAAGTGCGGCTTTTACTGCTTCGCCGGCGCTTTTGTAATTATATCAAACGACAGTTTATTATTCGTGGATGTCCAGACTTGTTTTACTCATTTAGTCCGGAGCACAGCACTCCCTGAGGCGAGGCTTTCTCCTGAGATGTACTGAAGGAGAGGAGTGGGCTTACATTCAGGTCAGTGCAAATATCGTGGAAATGTCAAAGATCTAAACGAGGTGATGAGCAAGACGCATCTCTGTATCGTACAGAGCGAGAGTGACTTCAGAAGAGGAAGGTTTGAGGTAAGACGACACCACCTTAGATACTATCGGCACGGAGGCAGTTGCCACACAGAACACAACATGGGCTCACCTCTCCAATCACCTAGAAACAGACCATGTGCGCGAATGGACCATGACATCTATGTGTGACATGGAATCTGTGTGTCTGTCTCTCTGTGCATCCATCCATCTGTCTGTCCATTCATCCGTCTTTTTTTCATCAGTCCATCTCTCTGTGTCTCTCTGTCCAACTTTTATCTGTCCGTCCATTTGTCCCTGCCTCTGTCCATCAATTTATCTGTATTTCTGTCTGTCTGTCTGTCCATTCATCCATCTTCCGTCCATCAGTCTGTCTGTCTGTCCACCTATCTGTGTGCCTTTCTGTCTCTCTGTCCATCCACTTGTCTGTGTGTCTCTGTCCATCTTCTCTCCATCCATTCGTCCCTGTCTCTGTCTGTCCTTCGATCCATCAGTTTGTCTATCCATCTTCTTGTGTCTGTCTCTCTGTTCATCCACCTGTCTGAGTGTGTCTCTGCCTATCTGTCCATTTGTCCCTGCCTCTGCCCGTCGATCCATCTGTCTGTTTGTCTATTCATCCATCTTTTCTTCATCAGTCTATGTCTGTCTTTCCATCTCTCTGTGTCTGTCTGTCTCTGTCCATCTTTTACTTGTCCATCCATTCATCCCTGCCTCTGTCTGTCTATCAATCCATCTGTATGTCTGTCTGTCTGTCTGTCAATTAATCCATCTTTTTTCATCAGTCCATCTATCTATCTATCTATCCATCCATCCATCCATCTATCTCTGTGTTTGTCTGTTTCTGTCTGCCACCAGTCTGAGTGTCTCTCTGTCCGTCTTCTGTCCATCCAAATGTCCCAGCCTCTGTCTGTCCGCCGATCCATCTGTATGTATGTCTGTCTGTCTTCTTCATCTATGTTTCCTTCATTAGTTCATCTGTCTGTCTATCCATCTTTCTCTGTCTGTCTCTCTGTCTATCCACCTTTAGTGTCTCTGTGTCTAATTTGTGTGCGCTTTGAGATTCATGTTAAATAATTTGTGTTAAAACTGTGAAAATGCTCAGAACTTGAACTTAATTTCCGTCCATTCGCTCCTGCCTCTGTCTGTCCGTCGATCCAACGATATGTCTGTCTGTTCATCTTTTCTTCATCAGTCCATATGTCTGTCTATCTCTGTCTGTCTTTGTCTTTCCACCTGTCTGTGTGTCTCTGTCCATCTTCTATACGTTCATCCATTTGTCCCTGCCTCTGTTGATCCATCTCTCTGTCCGTCCATTTACCCTTGCCTTGACTGTTCATAGATTTATCTGTTTCTCTATTTGTCCATTCATTAATTTATTCATCCATTTTTCCTCCATATGTTCATTAATTTGTCCAACCGTCTGTCTAGACCCCTTGAACCCCTGTCTTCGTCTGTCCATCCATTCATCCCTGCCTTGGTCTGCCCATCCAGCAATCTGTCCGTCCATTTCCTCCACCAGTCCTCTATCTGCCTGTTCATCCATCTTTAATCTGTCCATTTTGTGAACAGCTTTTCTATTTTTATTTTTATTTCTATTCCTACAGGAGCTAGAAGTTTGGCCCAAAAGGTCAGAATAAACTAAAAATAAATTCATGTGAAGAATTTGTAATATTTTGTACTATTATTAACCTATTAAAAAAGGCTCTTATCCAAAAAACATATATATATATATATATATATATATATATATATATATATATTAGAGAGAGAGAGAGAGATTAAGAGAGAGAGTTGTGTGTGTGTGTGTGTGTGTGTGTGTGTGTGTCTCTGGGATGAGAGAGAGAGGTCATGATTTAGAGAGAGAGTGTGTGTGTGTGTGTGTGTGTGTGGGTGTGTGTGTGTGTTGTGTGTGTGTGTGTGTGAGAGAGGGAGAAATAAGGGAGAGCAAGGTGTGTGTGTGATGTTTGTGTGTGAGAGAGAAGGAGCATGATTGGTGTGTGTGTGTGTGTTGTGTGTGTGTGGTTGTGTGTGTGTGTGTGGTGTGTGTGGTGGTGTGTGAAAGAGAGAGATGTGAGATGGGAGGAGAGAGCAAGTGTAAGAGAGAGGGAGAGTGGAGCGAGGGTGCGAGAGAAGAGAGGGAGAGTGAGATATTTGAGATAGGGAGAGCAGGTGTGTGGTGTGTGAGAAAGAAAGAGACAGCATGTGTAAGAGTGTGTGTGTGGTGTGTGTGTGTGTGTGGGGGTGTGGTGTGTGAGAGAGGGGGCATGTATAAGAGTGCGTGTGTGTGAGAGAGAGGGCAATAGAGAAAGATGTGAGATACAGTAGGGTGAGCAAGTGTGTGTGAGAGAAAGAGAGAGCATGATTAAGAGGTTGTGTATGTGTGTGTGAGAGAGGGGGGGGCGAAAGAGAGACAGAGTAAGAAAAAGAGAGAGTGAAAGAGAGGGTGACACTGTGTGTGTGAGAGAGAAAGAGAGGCAGAGATAGAGTGAGAGAGAAAGAGAGAGCGTGATTAAGAGGGTATGTGAGAAAGGGAGAGCAAGTGTGTGTGTGTGTGTGTGTGTGTGTGTGTGTGTGTGTGTGTGTGTGTGTGTGTGTGTGTGTTGGAGAACACCTTAATCAGAAGCACCGAGGCATCTCAGTGGACCAGACCATAACTCTGCACTGAAGGGAGGAGGTGGTCAAGGGGGGTGGTCTGCTCAGAGATTACATCATCGGCAGGAGTCGTGGGTTGTGCTGGTGTGTCTGAGATCAACAAATGTTCTTACGCTTGACCACGCGAGAACTAATCTTTTTCCAGATTGAGCCAATGTTACTTATCCCAAAATAGCATATTTATACGTTATTTGAAAGTCCCTACGGACATCATGTAGATTCGGTGTTGCTGTAACGTAGGTTGTCACTAGGGGGCGCTGTTGCTTAAAGACGTTGCACAATAGCGTCCGAATATTTAAAAGTGTCAGAATTCACACATTCAGAATCAGAACAACATCATCGTCGGAGTATTTATCCGTTTGTAGCGTACCAACAACTTTACGTTACTGCACCAGAAAGACGACGACTGCGCTCGTTATTTAGTGCGCATGTATATTTTGGGTTTCACATTAAACTCTAGTTAGCACAGAACTATACGTTTTTAAACGGAACATTCTATCATTATTTTCATTAATAAAAATAATAACAACAACTATAATAATAATAATAGATTTTATTTATTTGTACCTCTACACATACACAGTTTCATAATACAGTATTTAGATTTGAAGGAACAAAAATGTCTACTATTATTCTAAAATATCTGCCACCACATTAGTTTAGCAATATTGTGCTAAATAATGCTTTAATTACACTTTAATTACACTAATATTAAAACAGCTGTGAATGACATTTCATTCACACTTCCTGGTCAAGCAGCTGCTAATCATATTCTCACCAGCCTATCAGAGTAAACTCCGCCCCCTTGTAAAGCTAGTGCCAGAAGTCCAAGTGAAAAAAAATAAAGAAACAAACGAAAAAGCCTGAAGCGAAAAAAAGCTTCAAATGAAAATGTGAAGAATGCGAGCGTGGAGCTTCTCCTGTGGGGGTGTGGCCAGCATGTTCTCTGACTTTATGCACAATGACGTTGTCACGGAAACCTGCCTGATTCCATTAAGATCTCTCCCAGTCCGGTTTCTCCTCGGCCACTGTGTTCTATCCCCAGAAAGATCGGTCCGGCGGGTCAAAGGTACTATATGGTACTATACCATCTATAATAGTCTCTGCAGATGATAGTTGTGCTTTACGGTGCTTCACCTGCATTAAGGTCATCTGATTGTTTCATCCCCACCTTTTCAAAACTACAGAATAATCGGCCTGATTTGATAACCTAGGGGAATTGTACGTAATAAATGTAATTATTTACATTAAATAAATCATCAACTTCGTCTCTGATACTTTGCCCCTGATGAAAACGAAACGAGAACTAAATAAATACTCGAAGGCCTCGGACAGCTCATGAGCCGACGGCTCGGAAAACCAAAATCTGAACAACTAGGAATCGGAACGGGGTAACGCGGAAGAGCGGGTACTTGGAACAAGCAGGCTTGGAAGCGCGAAGACTGTGAGCGAGGGCTTGGAGGGTTCGGACACTAGGAGACTCGAAAACTCGGAAACTTCAAACTGGGTTCAGGACAACTCGGGAGAAACTCGGGAACAAACTCGGGATGACGCAGTTGTGACGACAATAACCAACACGGAACAATGAAACAGGTGGAACTTATATACAACTACAAACGAGGTACAATAGACAACAGGTGATCCGGACAAACCACGTGACTACAAACACACCAGAAACACTGAAACACAGGGAACATGGGCACATGGGTATTGTAGTCCGTGAGTGACAAGCAGCGAACGGAGACAAGACAGTGACGAGCAGACAGACTCGTGACATTTAGTAAACATTTAGAATATATAGCACCTATATTTTCGATTACTAAATCTATACTGTAATTTACATGTTGTGGTATTTGGTCAACTAAAATTAAACTAAAACAAAAAAAAAATAAGATGACAAATTTGGGACTAAAACTAAATAAAAAATCTTTGACACGAGTACAGGAGCGATGGACCACATACAAACAAATAACTGTCACGATTGGTCCTGTCCGTCACCGTACCCAGCTCCACCCCTTGACCTCCTTCCCAAACTCACAGCTGGAGGCGATCCAATTGCCACCAGTAAAAAAGTGTACCGGTTTATCCGTCTCGCGTCTGGCAACGTCATTGCTACCTGCAGACTCACAGAGCCTCTGTCCCCTTGGATTATTGTTATACGTTTCCTCCTTTCCCCGTTCCTGTGTTCCTGGTTGTGGATGTGTCCGAGTTCCCGAGTGTGTATCATCGTGTTCATCGTTTCTACGTCCAGTGTCAGTATCTTGTCCTGTTATTTGGCTAGCCAGATATATTATATACCGTATTTTTCGCTGTATAAGACGCACTTTTTTCCCCACAAAACTGAGGGGGGAAAGTTGGTGCGTCTTATACGGCGAATGCAGAGATCTGCGGAGCGGCTCCAGTCCGCGACACCATCCGCGATCGGCCATCTTAGTACACCCGGCAGTGCGCGCTGACGTCATCACGCCCTCTAGCGCGGATCGTCAGCAGCAGCTGAGGATTGTTACTGGCTATTCTTACTAATGTGGGGACAGTGTTACTATTCTTACTATGTTGGTGACAATGTAACTGGGTATTATTACTGTTCATTTTACATGTTTGGCATACATTTGTTCTTAAACTGCTGTTAACTTTTATACAGTTGATACAAAATATTTTAGTACAGTATCTGGTTCAGAATCTTTTTTTTCTAGATTTTCCTACTTTAAAATTGGGTGCGTCTTATATGCCGGTGCGTCTTATATGGCGAAAAATAAGGTATGTATTTTTGTTATCATGTAATGAGTAGAAAGTACTGATATTTGCATAAAAATGTAAGGAGTAGATTTAAAAACAAGCAAAAAAAAAAAACTCAAATAAAGTATAAATAGGCCAAAGTTCTACTTAATTAAAGTGTTTTTTCATTATATTTGAACACCCTCGACAAATGAAGAAAAGGTCTGTCTGGAAAAAAATAAACTTTTGGAAAGATTAAACACAACATAGCAATGGCAGACTTTGAGCATTCTATTATTTTTTGTTTTTGACATTTTACAAATAAAATAATAGTTGTATTATATTTTTGACATTTTGATTGGGTTCATGCCATTCAAACACAGCATCTTTAATATTATTTGCCACTTGTGATTGATTGATTGATTAATTGATTGCATGCTTTATGTTATGAAATAACAAGTAATAAAAAGTCAGTGAGTTTGTCAATACTTGAGTAAAGTACAGATACTTGCTGAAAGAATTACTCCATCACATGTTGCATGTCACCGATTCCAAGACGACTTGAGTAAAAGTCTGTTAAATGTATTGAATATAGGCTCAAAACCACCAAGAAATGTGAAAAACACGAAACTATTAATGAAATGAAATTTAACTCCTCAATGTTTCAAAATGGCAGAACAATGTAAAAAAAACACAACGTCAAAAACTCAGACTCAGTCAAACTCAATTGTGCAAAGAAGTGCAACCACAAATTGATGTTGACGTGATTTAGCGAATAAACAGCATCCAGTACCTTCAGCATCCTGCAGATGGCGATATCCACCAAAGAAATTAACCGCGGTAGAAAAGATGTCGACTTCAATAATAATGTAGTAACAATTATGTAACAACATAACGAGTTTGAGTAAGTGTCCATTCAAATGTTGTGGAGTAAAGATACAAATACTCAATCACTAATGTAGTCAAGTATAGAGTGAAAGCTGCTTTTATTTTTGATACTCGGTACAAGTACAAAGTAGCCAAAAAAACCTAAAGTAACAAAGTCCATTTACTCAAGTGCGTATTGAAATTATGCTCAACATTTAACCATCTAATGAAGTTACACACAGTTAAGTGACACACAAACCCGGAGCAGTGGACACTCCCTTTACTGATTCTACTAATTTAGGTTCATAGAACAATCAATTTAAATTTTGACAGTTGACCAAAATTATCTGTGACTTTGTGATTATCTATTCAAAGCCAAACGAGTTTCACACAAAACTATGGAAATCTTTTCATTAAATACTGACTCTACTACTGTATTACATACTATTTGTGTTGTACTTCACACAGTCTGTCCAATTTGAGCTACACCCAGACTTTTTTTTCTCATCCAAGTAATTATCAAATAATCCCCAACTGAGAAACGGACATCCATATTGTTCCTATGGCTTTTAGAGAATATACAGAGCCCAACGGACGCATCGAAAACTATTACCGTAGTCATTTTAAACTAAGGCTGCACAATATATCAGAAAAATATTGTTATTGCGATAATAGGATGCGCAATACCCATATCGCAAACAGTTAATTGACCTAGCGGATCAATGCAAAAGTGGTTTATTTGCAATAAACAAACAGGGCTGGATATGTTTAAAAAATATTCAACATAAAACTATTTTGTGTTATTTATTTTGTTTTAAAAAAAGTCAAGGCAAGAACATATTTCGTTTACAAGACGCTAATTTTAAGACAGTCTTGGTGATTGTACGGTTATAAGGCCTGAACACTTTGTTTAATATTTTGCATTATTTATTAGTATTTAAAAGCAGGAAAGACAAGGACACATTTCGTTTAAAAGATGGTCATGTTGATCTTGATGATTGTATGTTTATACTGTATGTGAATAAAATGTAATGTTTGAGAACAATGCATTTTATCTTTGCAAGTCTATTGGTAATAATCATAAATCAATATATCTGCTGAGGTTTTTAGTCTTAATGTTTGCCTCCCACTAGACAGTTTGTAGCCCAAATTAACCTACATTTGATTAAAAACATATTACCTGTTTTGAATCAATTTAGTCATCAGTAGTTTTACTTTTTAGATAGTTTTTTAAAAATGGGAATATGTTATATCGCAAGCAATATGGTTATTACAATATTCAACAGCAATATCGCATATTTTTTCAATATCGTGCAGCCCTATTTTGAACCATAGATTGTCTTTTATTGTTTGTGTTGTGAAAACACACATATACGCATTGTTTTTTTCCGACGTTTTCTCCGGCCGCTGTGCTGCGTGTTTCGAGCATCTCCGCGTTTGTTTTGAACACTGGCGGTGGGCGGGGCCGCAAAGCATTGATTGGAAAACAAGACGTCCGATTTTGAAGCGCTGATGTCAGAGCGGAAGAGTCGGAGGTCAGCACAGAAGAGCAGAGCGCCGGGGTCACGACTCTTTAGGAACGCAATAGGGGCTCTTGGAAGTGGGTGGTCCCAGGTCGGCAAATGGCTTGCAAATTAGGACACAATCTAGACGTAACCATGGAGATGACAGCACACGCTTGGTAAACACAACGAAGCAATTACGCTTTTAAACTTAAACACGAGACGGCAACAGCAAGGTCATGGGTTCGATTGACGGGAAATGTGCGGATTGATTAGCATGAAACCGGGGGTCCTTCGAAAAACGAGAAAGGCAAATCGCAGCTCACAGCAAAGAGATTTAAATTCCTGAGACAAAAGAGCGGCAACAGGTCATTTGTAGAGACCGTGTGTCTACCGAGCAAGTGGAGGATGGGATTCGCCGCAACTTGAGGGGTTAAAGAGGGGGAGACGGGGGATTGCGACGAGTGACTGTGGCTCTTTGATGTCTACTCATAAATACCTTGATGTCCTAGAAACAAGACGCAAACGTCGGTGCAAAACAATGTGTTGCTCGGTCGTAGATGCTGTTCGTTTGCTGTGTTCACCAAGCAGCTGGGATCCGAGACTAATGAACATATTGACGTGGAACTTTCCCCAGTGGCTTTGTCGGCCTCGGCGGCGGCGGCGTCTCCAGAAGTGAAGCGAGATCATTGATTGACCTCTGTTGGAGTGGATAAGCTATGATCTCTAGATCCGCTCACACACATCTGCCAGACATTGTTTATACGGCCGCGGATTTGCGTTTCCCTATTGGAAGTGGATTTGCGCTATTACACTGATATTTGTTTGTGCGATCATATCTGGAGCATGTTTATTGTTGATGCAGTAAGGCAACTAGAGCAGCGAAGGATTACGCTGATCGCTTCATTGTCGGCTGAAATGGGTTCAAGTTTTGTGACAGACAGCTTACGACTAGGTGAATGATGCTGGTGTAAAAGAGCAATGGGCGGCTCCTCGGCAGCTTTTAAATCTGATAATCGTGACATGGTGATGTGCGTATTCTTCGCTTCACGTTTCAGACGGATCTTCTCTCAGGATCGCTAGGGTTCTAGAAATCGAAAGTCAAGTTGCATTTTTTTCATTGGTTGTTGGTGTTAAGAAAACGGCTATGTCTTATCCATCTGGTAGCACCGCCACTCCTCCAGGCAGTTGTACAACATATAACGCTAACATATAACGAGGAGTGAAACGCAGACAAACAAAGCATTAGAAAAACATGATGTGTCACAATAAAAGATTTTGACAGTTTTAGGAGGTGCAGGTGTGATTCGGTTCCGAGCAACTAGATTAGGCAGCCTGTCTATACCATTATATTAATTTATTCGATGTGTTATTATTACAGGTCAATATATGCTTTGTTGAAGAGACGCGTCTTCAGTCTAGACTTAAATAGACTCACAGATTCTGTTTTAAACACAGAATTTTAAACACAAAACTGGTTTTTACTCAAGTAAAAGTGATGCAAGAAAACAAAATGCCTGGAAAAAAATGCTGAATATTGCTATACTAAATTGTGATGTATAATGTATTGTAATATTGAGATTAGAATCGGTTTTTATTTTAATAATGCATTTTTTAAAATGCAAACACATTAAAGAAGAATATATATGCACACTGTTTCAGAGTGTAAAATATGACTAGTATTGGAGTACATTAGACCACGTACCAACCAATAGAGAGTCCGAATGACACGTGTTTATTTCTCTCATCCAACCACAATCAAGTTTACTGTTACCGGATGGTGCTATTTATCTGGACGTTTATTTTTTTAAGATCAATGACAACGCAGAATTAACCGAAATGAAAGTATTGTTACAGAGTAACGAGGCTATTTCTAAAATGTAATGTGTAGAAAGTACAGATATTTGCATAAGAATGTAAGGAGTAAAAGTAAGTTCAAGTTTATCTATATAGCGCTTTAAGTCTTTAAAGAAGAAAAATGTCCATTGTTCATCTGTGTTCAAAAATTGGGAAGAGTCAAAATGCTGTAAAAAAGATGTCAAAAGCAAGCAAAAATAAATAATAATCAAATAATGACTAAATTAGTCAAAATTCTACTTATATAAAGTAACTAAGTGTTTTTACTTTGTTACTTGACACTTCTGCTGTTAATTGAAACTGTGTATTGTAAATTAACTTTAGTTGTTTAGCCCTTTTAAAATCAGCTCAGTTGAAACAAATTGTTTTACAGATATTTTTTATTAAAACATGATGAAGAGAAACACATCAAGCAACATAACAGTAAAAGCACTTGGCAAATCTGCCAATCAGCATAGGGGGAGTGGCTATTACATAATTGGCGGTGAGTGAATGGCACTTAACGGCAATTTTAACTAAATAAAACTTCACTTTAAAAAAAAATTCACTTTTGCGTTTTAAGGTCCTTCCTAGTGTCACAGTTTACATCCTATTTTTCTTCTCTTCCACGTCACCACCGAGCGACACTTCTTCACAGCCCTGGTGCTGCCACGCCCACTCCCACCGATTGGCTGAACTTCTTGAATTTGTGTTTGAGCATTGGTGCCATTTCGCACATCCCATGAGATTGACAACCAAGACTACAGCATTTCACACGAGTTTTTGAATTTTCGCCCACCACATAGTAGACGCGCGCACAACACACACTCTCTCGGATTTAGTTTGGAGGTAAAAGTACAAATACCTTACTGTAAAAATTACTCCATTATACGTCACAAGTAACCAATTTCAAAAAGATTTGAGTAGAAGTCATAAAGTATCCAATTTTAAAAGAACTTAAGTGTTTTACTTGCACTTAAGTTATACTCAAAAACACTGAAAAATGTGAAACAAGAAGTACTCTTAATTTATGAGGATTATTTCCAAATATATAAATGAAATCTAACACCTCAATGTGTCAAAATGGCAGATAAAATTGATTGAAAAAACAAAGCAAAAATTTAGTCTCAAACAAACTCAAATGTGCAAAAAGTGCAACTGCAAATTGATGTTGACGTGATTGAGCTTAAAAACAGCATCCAGTACCTTCAGCATCCTGCAGATGGCGATATCACCTCGTCCGCCTGAGAAATGAACCGCGGTAGAAAAAGACATCGACTTGTCAATCACAATGTAACGAGTAGCGTTTCCATTGAAATGCAGTGGAGTAGATATACAGATACTGTCACAATTGCGATTGCGAGTACGTGGAATTGACGGCTCGTGGGGCGCGTTTGTTTCCGGGTTTTTGAGCGTGGCTATTGCCACGGTAACGCTTAGGCGCCCGCGCGGTTGGCGTCTCACGTACGTGCGGGTTGCCTAGAGAACGATCGAGCGCGCGAAAGCCGTAATTATGCTTCACCTGAAACGCATTTGTCCCCTAAGTTTTTCCTGGAGTTTTTGGTTATGTTTATGTGAAATAAACTTTGTCAAGCATCTTCAAGCCTCTGGACTCGTTGCATGACAGATACTCAATCACAAATGTAGTCAAGTAGAGAGTAAAAGTTACTCTTTTTTTATACTCACTACCCACCAAGTACAAAGTAGCCAAACAAATTCTCAAGTAAAGTAACATTCTCAAAATAAATACTCATGTAAAGTCAATTTCTGTTCAAAGCCCATAGTCTGAACAACAATGGACAATGCTTTTCTTTTTTAACTGACTCTTTTTTCCCTAATTTTTGAACACAAATAAAAAAAGAGCATTTTTATTCTTTAAAGACTTTTTTTCCTCTAATTCACATAGTGACTTTGCGTTGGTCTCGAACTAAGAAAAACGCCATATATAAATAAACTTGATTTACTCAAGTACTTTACACCACTGGTTTGGAGTTCTGCTCCATATTCCAATTTGTTTATATGATTACATTTTAATTCTCTCTCTCAGTCACTCTTTTTGTTGTTTATTTCTGTAAATAGTTTTTTTTTTTCATCTCCGCTGAATGACCCATGAACCATGTCGGGTATTATTAACATGCAACAATTCCTACTAGAACACTAATCCCCATAATCTCACGAATTGATTCTGTAGCTCTACGAGGCTGAAGCTAGTAGACGCAACGGGAGTTGAAAGGTTAAGTTAGTCGAGAGGGTAACCGTATCTCGTTCTTCAACAGGCACAACTGTTTCCTCACACAGCCTTGTTTTGGTAGCAGAGCTGAGATCCGCTGGTCCGAGCAGAGGAAACTGTTTATTTGAGTTAGATGTCATTCCCGGGGTTCCATATGGAACTGGTATATCCTTCATTTTTATGTGGTCTGTTTGATTTTAGAAATCAGGAGCTGCCCTGCTCGGCACATGCGAAGGTTATGGTCTTTACAGTTTCCTAGAGCTACACTTTCCAGACCACATGGGGGAACTAAGTTTGTGTAAATTGGCGGCGGTCCATCACCCGGTCTTCTTAAGGTTGGGGAAACAGGCGACGTCTGTCCCGCTCTCTAAAAGAGCTGCTTGTTTGCTACCGTTGAGTTTGACCCTCATTAATACTCGCCGCTTAAGTTCTCACGGAGGCGCTTTAAAACAACACACTCTCACTCTTCCGAAGCTGTACTTTACGTTTAGCAAATAAATACCTGACTGAACTGCTTGTGCGTCATTGTTCGCCAGACACCGTTGGTCGCGCTGTCAAAATGGAACTTGGTGAAGTGTCAATGTGCAATATGTAAAAAACAGTGGGGTCAAAGATTGTCACACTAATTACTCCTGTAGTATAGATACTAGAGTAAAAAAGACTTCTGTGTAAGTAAAAGTATCAACTCAACCTAAGTAAAAGTGCTTAAAGTGTAAAAGTAATTATACATGACTATATCGTGATATTAAAATGTTGCTGTATATAGTTGGAATTCATTGCATTTTATTACAACGCAAACGCATTAAAGAACTAATTTTTCTTGAAAGCAACTAAGTTTCCGAGTGTAAAATATGATGACTAGTGTTTTAATGATGATAAAGCCGGACTTCAGAAGCTTGTCATCAATGTGTTATTATTGTACAATGTTATTACATTGGCTGATGCGCAGGAGCGATGAACTACGTACCAACCAATAGGGTGCCGGAATGATAAGTGTAAATACGTCTCAACCAACCACAGTCAAGTTTTCCATAATCAGATGTCGCCATTTATCTGGATGTTTTTTTTTAATCGATGACAACACCGAAAAAAAGGTAACCAAAATAAAATAGGAGTAACGAGGCTATTGGCATAAAAATGTAAGTAGAAGTTAACAGTAGGCAAAAAAAATTTACTCTTGTAAAGTATGAGTAGGCCAAAATTCTACTTAAGTAAAGTAACTTAAAAAGTAACTTAAAAAAAAAGTAGTTTTACTTTTTCTGGGTCACGGGACACTGGAGCCACTCTCAGCAATTGAAGGTCGCCCAGTTTGGATTAGTGGCCAACCAATCACAGAGAGGGACACACATTCACCTTCTCACTTGTCCAGCCTTACATTTTTCTGCATGTTTTTGGAGAGTGAGAGGGAACCAGTGTTGTAAGGCATTACAAAGTAACACATTACAGTAATTAAAATACTTTTACACTGAAAAATTAAAGTAACGGATTACTGCTACTATTTTTAGGTAATTTAATTACAGTTACTTACAATGTACTTGCATTACATTGTAAAACAATTAAATCGCTGAATATCAATGTTTAATTTTATTAATTTATCTTCTTATGGTACAAGTTTAGTTTTCCACCTCAAAGTCGTTGTAGTGCTGGTGCACGTGATTTGCAGCATTTTTTGCGACAGTTGTATTCAAAGTGGAGAAGTTGGACTCACTTGGCTGTTCTAAAACGAGCAGATAAGAACACTACAGTAATTTGCAAGATGCTTCCAGTGTAGAAAACACTGTCGGCCGCTGTCAATAGCTCGAGTATCTACTGAAGCACCGACGTAGCCATTTTAAGAAACATTTAGTTAAGTTACTTAATCAGTAACTAAGTTACTTTTCAGACACAGTAATTGGAAAAGTAATTTATTACAAAATTGTAATTACTAATTTGTAATTACTTTTTTAAAGTAACTTACCCAACACTGAGGAAAACATGTCAACTCTGCACAGAAAGACCCCGACCAGCCTTCACCTTGAGTCATCTAACTATGAGGTGACAACACAAACACTGAACCGTTGGTCACTCGGTGACTGAAATAATGTCTTAGTAAAACAATGTAGATGTTAAAAAGCCTTTAGGCAAAGAACTGCAACAAACTTATGAGTACAAGGCAAATGTCACTTTTATCAAAGTATTTTTTAACTCTTGTATCTTTACTTCTACTGGAGAAATGAATGTGACGACTTTTAACAGCACTGCCCAGAAATGCAAAAGTTGTTAAGAAAACGTTCAGAAAGTGTTGAGTAATAAGTCTTTATATCCTATAAATCCCTAGTCAAAAATAAGTTTATCTTCAGTTAATCTTACATCAGTTTCTTGTTTTCCCAATACTGCACTTCACTTCAGAGTTGATCTCTTGAGACTCGTTTTTCGTGACATAATGCAATTCGAAAAACAAAACATAAAAAAAAACAGTAAGATTATTTTTTTATTCACTGGCTGAATTTATTAAACACCTTATTCAAATTACGGTATGAATAATTGGTTATAACACATACAATATATAATATATATACAAAAGTGCATTCAAATCTTTACACATACTGCAGGTTATGAGAATTGTGTATAAACTTGGTTTCCCTGACCATAGACATCAGTTATTCTAAAAAGCTCACATATTACAGCTACAGGATCTATGGGAATTCAATTGCATTGTTCATGTTCAAAGTTAAACCTGAAAATACAACATACACGCACCACTAAAAAGAGCTTCTGTTTGTCTAGAAACAAAGTAATGAGAAAATCTTTTTTTAAGATGAGAAAAAAAGCAACATACTAACCAAAACATCTCAAATATAAACATAAAATGTACATTCATTGTAATCATATTGATATCGTGGGCTGATTATAAAAAAAAAGGTTTAAGTCACTGGTTTGACTCTCCACAGTATTGGCTCTTCCAAGGAACAAGTTCATCTGACGATTTGGATCTGCTTGATACACTTTCTCTCATTGTGAGTTCACTGAAAACTAAGAGTTGTATTCATTATTGTAACCACGCGTTTGGCTTTATTTTCAGGGTTAAGGAAGTCAATTATTTGTCTGGTATTGTCACGATCCTCTGGGCAGAACACTGGAGCCGGAGATCGTGGTGACATGAAACAGGTTTTTTACTGACAAAACAAAAACAATAACTCACCGAGAACTCGAGACAAACTCAGAAACAGGATACAGGAACACGCAGGTGTGACGACATTGACCGACACGGGACATTGAGACAGGTGAGACTTAAATACAATTACAAATGAAGTACAAACGAACAACAGGTGAAACAGATGAACCATGTGACTACAAAACACGACCACCGTGGACAGGGGAACATGGGTAATGTAGTTCGTGGTTCTGTGACAGCTAGGTGTATTAATCGGATAATAATCGTGAGCAGCAAGTTGAAAACTATGCCACCCTCTAATAAAGCGCCACCATGAAGGAGGAGTTGAAAATTATACCATGGTTCTATTAGAGGTTTTACGCTATGTGTCAAAGTTGAAAAAAAGGGGGTGGGACTAGATAAATTGTACTTCTTTCTATTCGCTTTCAAGCATGTACTGTAACATGGGAAAGAACGTAATATCATGTTGTGGTTTCAAGTTTGAATAAGTAAAGGAATAAATTACTATGCGATATTGAAAAAATATATTGTACGCAAAGCTTAAGCCTGCTGCAAATCTCAGTGTCCGCCGAGTAAAAATCAGAGTTGTACTTGACGCCAGAGTAACTGTCACCACACTGAGCTGACCGGAGGGAGTTTGGGCTCAGGATGTTCCCACCACGCTCTACTCCAGCCTAATTACTGTCACACACAGGAACATGTCCTGACTCATGTGTTCCCTTACATCTTTCACAACCAAGGAAACACATCTTTGAAGTGACGACATCGGATGCCCTTGGTGGGCTAGTCTTATGTAAAGAGCTAAAATATTCATCTGTCCATGCGAGAGGACATTTTATTCTAAATACTGTACCTGAAACACACACACACACACACACACTAGGCCAGATACTGGATGGGGCATTTTCTGAACTTCATCTTCTGGATCTGAACAGAGGTGTAAAGAGTTTGTGAAAACCACACTTGAGTAAAAGTAAAATTTACCTTACTGTAAAAATACTGTAAAGTTTCTCCATTACAAGTTACAAGTCACCCATTCCAAGAAGACTTGAGTAAAAGTCATCAAGTATCCCGTTTTAAACGTATTTTACTTAAAAAAAATGTTAGGCTCATGTTACCTTCAGCATCCTGCAGATGGCGATATCACCTCATCCGCCCAAGAAATTAACCGCGGTAGAAAAAGACGCTGACTTCGTCGCGCACATTCACAATGTAACAAGTAACAGTAATAGTCAATTCAAATGTACTGTAGTGGAGTAAAGATACTCAATCACTAATGTAGTCAAGTTGAGAGTAAAAGTTGCCTCTATTTTTGATACTCAGTACAAGTAGCCAAAAATACTCAAGTCAAGTAACAAAGTCCATTTTCTCCCTTAACTGCTAGTAACAGTAAAAACCTATGACAATTCAAATAAACATAGCCGTGTAAAGCGAGCTACAATAAAAATAAACACGTAAATCAGAGAGTTTTCTCACACTGGTGATGATGATGTAATCCAGCGAGTGACGGGAGAGTGCGCTAGAGAGGAAGCAGGCCCGCGAACGATGCTTTTCCAGGAACTGGTGGCGATCTTACTGGTCTGCTTTATCAACCTTCCTCCCACAGCGCCGATGAACTGGCCCGGTCGTGACAGAAAGCAGAGTATAAGCCAAGACGCTCCACACACACACACACACACACACACACACACACACACACACACACACACACACANNNGGGGGGGGGGGTGAATTTGTGTGAGTGTGTGTCTGTGTGTGATAAAAGCAACTCCGCTGCAGTGGTAATTTTGGCAAAGATTTTTTATTTAGTTTCAGTCATAGTCTTTTGACTAAAACTCAGTTTTGTTTTTCAGTTTTGATTCTCTGGGCATCTTAATTCTTTTTAGTTTTAGTCTCATTTTAGTCGACTGAATTACAATATAGATTTAATCATTTGAAAATATATTTAGTGTTTGTTATATTTAGTGTTTATAAAGTGTTTACTAATGTTGCTTTGTCTAAGAAATCTGAACTATGAACATCTAAAATATATACAAAAATCTTAATTATTTGGAAAAACATGTATTTTTCTTCAACTTATTTTTACGAGCTTTTCTTTTATTCATATTTTTATGTTAATATATGTAAAGAGGGAAAAGACGGAGTCAGACCAAACTCAATTCCTTGTTGTCATTCGCAACTTGGCCAATAAAGTTTCTGATTTCTTTCATTCCAAATAAATGTATTCTCATAAATGAAACCTCAAAAAAGAGGAAATTAAACACAGTAAAATAAAATAAATTTTAATTGCATCACATTTATAAGTAACAAATAGTAGCAAAAGATTCATCAGCAGATGGCGCTTCAGGTGTGTTGTATTTCTGCTCGTGATTGTTGCTCCACACGTACATATGTGTTTTATTAAGGTTGCGTTGAATGTAAAATTGAATGTCCATATATCTGAGCGTTGTTTCCTGCCGCTAGTAGACGTTTTTGAAGACGCTCGTCTCTATCCTCGCCAGCTCAGCGCGCTTCTCCTGCAGCTGAAAGACTCTGTGTCCTGATTGGTTCTCTTTGCCTTTGCAGCCGCCTTTATCCGCAAGCTCAGATTATGATTGGATGCCGTCACGAAAGGCATTTTTGTTTAGTTTTTACTCGTTGACAAAAGTGTCAATAAATGCAGGTAACGTCTTCATCCCTGAGCGGGAGTTTTTATTTAGTTCTCGATTTGTTTTCATCAGGGAAAAAAGTGTCGTTGACGTTGATATCAGAGATTAACACTGCTCTGCTTTAGGTTTGATGGGATTGATGAAGAGTTCCAGGTGCACATCTATCAAGCACAGCTGCTCTCTCAGAGTGTGTGTTATCTGCTTCTGGGAACATGCTTTGATAGCGTTTCTGGAAAAGGTCACGCGAGGCGTTCGAACGATGACACATTCCAGAGGTGATCGCTTTTCCCACGTTGCGATCGCTGCAGCTTTGTTATCATTGCTAACTGTACCCCCTCTCGGATTTATTGTCACTCTGGGATTTATCGTGCGGTTGTTTCCTTCTCGCTGGGCGGCCTTATGGGACACTTCCTGGAACCAAAGGCATCACCATTGCCGTCTATAAACTTAAAAATGAACAGTTACTGGTTCAGCCGGCTTTCTTAGAAACGCTTTTCAATGTATGAACCTATTTTCATGCTCCGCAGTGGTTTAGAAGCCGCCCACTTACACAATCAAACTGGGTAACTATGCCAAGGGAGAAAGTGTTTGGCTTTGTTTCTACACGGCAGTGGTGTCAAAGGTTGTCACATTCACTACTCCAGTATAATTGTAGATACTAGAGTTAAAAAAAAAGACGTCTGCGGAAGTAAAATGATCAACTCAACCTTTTTACTCAAGTAAAGTACTGGTTTTATAACTACTTGAAATATAAAAGCAAAAGTAATGCAAGTTGAAAAAAAGGCCATTAAAATGGCATGGGTATAGAACAATATTGTTATGTCAAAAATGTCATGTAAAATTAATTTGTAAAGTTTGGCTTTTTATTATAATGCAAATACATATGCATATATGCACTATTAACGTGTGTTTTTGAGTGTAAAGTATGATGACCAGTGTTGTAATGGTGATGAAGTCAGACTTCAGAAGCTTGTCATCAATGATCTTTATTGTAGTGACGTCACAAAATAACATCATTTAATTTACAGAGCACGTGTCACAGATTCACCAATCAGCTTCGTTCAGTCACTAAAGCAGCTGCTTCTCTAAGTTCTTTCAGTCGTTTCATTGGCTGATGCGCAGGAGCGATGAACCACATACTGACCATTAACGTGTCAGAATGACGTGTGTTTATACGTCTCAACCAACCACAATCAAGTTTACTGCAACCGGATGGCGTCATTTATCTGTTTTTCTTTAATGTACGGATAAAAGTACAAATTGCATAAACATTTGGGAAGTAGAAGTCAAAAGCAGGAAAAAAGTTAAGTAAAAAGTAATATACTCAATCTAAGAATGTTATAAAAAAAGGCAAAATTTTACTTAAGTAAAGTAACTAAGTATTTTAACTTGGCTACTTAACACCTCTGCCACACAGTTCTTCCCGAATTAAAGAGACAGTTTCGAATCACCAAGCGCTTTTGTTGCTTAGGAACACGGATCAATTACAATTAGAGAACCAAAAAAGCCTCTGGGGAAACTCTCGTGTTTCTGACGGTCGGAATGTGATTATAGGACGTGTGCTGGCACAGCTAAGTTTATTTGTTCCCCGTGCCTGTAAGAGATACTATCGACAGATAACGATTTTTTGTCAGATATGATCAAGGAATAATTAAAATTGATTAGCACTGCAAGACCCATTCAGGTTGAGATGGTATTTGGGTTGTGTCAAAATGAGGAAGTCACTTCGATACGGTCGTACGTTAAACTCTATTGGTAGATTTCATATTTACTTTTACCTTACTACCTAGAGTTTACTTACTACTTCTTGTGATGAGTTGACTCCCGTTGGGGTCATTTTTTCCATGTGGCTTTCTTCCGCTCTTCAGTTTACTCACACAGTCCAGAAACTGTTGAAAACAAAATGTCTTAAGGCTGCCCACTGCTCCGGGTTTGGATGGCACCCATTATTTTATGATATGCTACTCGTGTTTAAATTGTGATTTGCGTGATGCTGTAATTTCATGTACATTTTGATGAAATAGGACTATACTTTTTTTTTATCGACGTATGTTTTCACTACCGGAGGTGGGCACGACAGTACATGACGTCGTTTTTGAATGCGTTCAAACACAATGTGAACTTGAATTTGCATGTGCTTTGCGTCAGGTAGGAAAAAAAATACGTGAAACTGTCTTAAACCGAAAAATGTGAACATGATGCTTTTCCTGAAAACAAATCTAAAACGTGACTGATGTTTTACCGTTTTGTTGCATCTTATTACAGTTATAGTGCCGGTTTTTCATTTACATTTTAAAATACATGCTTTTCACATTTATATTTATTTTATTTTATTTATCTGATTTATTATGTTATTATTGGCATTAAAGCAAGTATTTTTGTTCATGATTGTTTATTTATGTTGCTGTTTCAACAAGGATATTAACCATTGAGGGAGCAACTTATTTTTGTGGAAAACAACATTCTTTTCGGCTCTTTTATTCTGTTTGAATGAAAAGTTCATTATAAAAAGTTCATGACGGTGATTTCCACTGAGGGAACACCTAGATCTTCTGTGTATTCCTTTCCTGGATCCGGTACAGTAGACGTCAATTTGAGGCATGTTTAAAAAAAACAGTACACTAATAAATGCAGTCACACATTATCACAATTAAACAGCATATTCATTACGACAATTAGCATCGTTTTGCCGGTATCGGTACATTTTTCACACGTGTTGGCGATCGTGATGACACAAAGCCCAGACTGCGTCTTGCTTTTGAGAAATACGACTCTGCGAAACATCCAATGAAGAAATTAGAAAACACTTCTGGCCTTGCATTTTTAGCTCTTGCTCTCCAATTTCCCCCAATATTTCAACAAATAAACTGCACACTGCTGTCACCGAAATGCATTTGTGATTCGTTGTTCGCTCGTGTCGTTTGCTTCACTGCCGCAAAAAATCAGAGGGATTTGAATGTGACATTCCGGCCTGGTCCATCACAGGGATGTGGAGGAAAACACCCAGGCTTCATTTACAAGAGTAGCCGCGTAGATTGAGCATCAAATGCCTCCTCAGCTCCGGAGGGAAGATTAAGTGTTGGGGTAATTGCACTAAAACTTCGGTTGTAGTGGGTTTCCAGGTAGGAGACAAGCCAGGATCAATTCAAATGAACTGCTGATTGCAGGCGAGCAGAATTCGGGATGTGTACGTCACTGAAGACAACTCGGGCCGTCTGCACACGCCGCCGTTAATCACCGTGAAATAGCTCCATGATTTACGCCTGACAGGAAATACACTAGACAGAGCGGAATATGTTATCAGGGGCTTCGCTTTTTTTTTTTTTTTTGCCGCTCATTTGCTGAAATTGTGAAAAGTCATAAAAAATAGACGACGGAGTCGGATGAGCCCTCTTAATGTTATCTTTGAATGATTTGTAAGGTCTAATTTCTTTAATGCAACCCCACATTTGCGTCAGAGGGCTCTGGAAATGCTGAATGTAAAGGAGTGAGTCAGTATTCCTACCAGCCGAACAGATAAATGATAAAATAATAATTGACTGTGCGCCGGCGCTGCCTTCTGATACCGAGCATTCCTCTTAATTGCGCTTTACGAAACGTAATGCCGTTTTTGCATTAGTTTCGTCTAATTGTTCATTCGTTTCGGCTGAAGAAATGAGTTACATCGAGTGCCAACCTTATTGTTCAGCATTAACTATGGCCTTTGTGGTGCAGCAACAGCGAAAAAAAAAAACTTTAATTGAAACTTTTCTGTCCTCAATTGAATTGAATTGAATTGAAAAATCCTTTTTTAGTCCCACAGCGGGGAAATTTCACGTCACAACAGCAAAAACAAATCCAAGCAAATAAATAATCAAACATCACCATAACGCACTGCACACATCATAATAGACAAACAAACAAACACAGACCATAAATGAACCTGCCTGTCATAAGCATAGTTCCAGTCACCAGTTTAAATTTAAGTTCAAATTGTAGAGTCTAATCGCAGCAGGTAGGAAAGATCTGCGATATCTCTCCTTCACACAGCGGGGGTGAATCAGTCTGCCACTGAAGCTGCTCTCCAGAGCAGACAGTGAGTCCACCAGTGGGTGAGAGTCCAGGTCAAGGATGGATAATAGTTTATCCAGGACTCTTCTCTCACCCACCTCCTGCACTGTGTCCAGAGTGCATCCCAGGACAGAGCTGGACTTTTTGATGATCCTGTCCAGTCTCTTCCTGTCTTTGCCTGAGATGCTGCTGCTCCAGCAGACCACACCGTACAGGATTGCTGATGCCACCACAGAGTCATAGAAGATCTTCAGGAGTGACCCTCTCACTCCAAAAGACCGCAGTCTCCTCAGGAGGTAGAGTCTGCTCTGACCCTTCCTGTACAGTGCGTCTGTGTTGTGAGTCCAGTCCAGTTTGTTGTTCAGATGCACACCCAGGTATTTATAAGACTCCACTCTCTCAATGTCCATTCCCTGGATGTGCATCGGTGGGATGACAGTAGACTGTCGCCGGCGAAAATCCACCACCATCTCCTTAGTTTTCCCTGCGTTGATCAGGAGGTGGTTCCGCCGACACCAGTCCACAAAGTCCTGAGTGAGTCCTCTGTACTCAGCATCGTTAGCTCCTGTGATCAACCCAACAATTGCTGAGTCATCAGAGAACTTCTGCAGAACACAGCCGTCCGTGTTGTGTCTGAAGTCTGAGGTGTAGAGAGTGAAGAGGAAAGGAGCCAGTACAGTCCCCTGTGGAGCCCCCACACTGCAGCTCAGAGTGTCAGACACACAGTCCTTGGCTCTCACAAACTGTGGCCTGTTTGTCAGATAGTCCATGATCCACTCCGTCAGATAGAGGTCCACACCAGCCTCCTCCAGTTTGTGTTCCTGAAGCACCGGCTGGATGGTGTTGAAGGCGCTGGAGAAATCAAAAAACATGATCCTCACGCTACTGTCGGGCTTCTCAAGGTGAGAAAGAGCTCGGTGCAGAAGAAAGATGACAGCATCTTCCACTCCCGTGCCATGTCTGTAGGCAAACTGCAGTGGGTCAAGGTAGGTTCCCACAGCAGATCTGAGGTGACCCAGGACTAGTCTCTCCAGTGTCTTCATTAGATGGGACGTGAGAGCCACCTTTATTTACTCGGTCAGACACACCTGACTGAAAGACATGAGACTGTAAAATTGATGGCAGACTTATCGTTGTGTTTCCTCACTCATTCTCCTTGTTTATTTGATGTTTTTTTTTAAACTCGACTGCTGCTCGACTCACATCCACTGTTATAGTGCAGGTAATTAGCAAGAAACCGCAAGTGAGCGTCACGTGAGTCAGGCGTCATCATGCCCACGAGAAGCACACCAAAATTTGGCAGAAGTAAAGAAATCGCAAGGAAGTAGAATCAAAATCGCTATGTCTTAACGATTAATCGTGCCGCTCTAAAACATACGACAATAAATAAAACCTCTAATCCGCCAAGACACGTCCTTAAAATGGATCCGATATGATGGAATAATAAAAAAGCCAGCGTTGTGTAATTGTAGTTTCAGCAAAATTGACTGAAAAAGAAAAAAATCGGTTAATGTTTGCTGTAATTGCGGACTTCGCTCTAGATTTACCCTATTTGTTGGCTCCCGTTCACAATTATTAATAATAACGAGAGTACCTTATTTATGCGAAAATAAGCACCCGTGTTTTTCCAATATTGCTTATAATCTCTGACATGCCTATGGGATTTTATTCGCGCAATAACAGAAATAAAGAAACCACGGACAAAATAACACTGGAAAAATAAGGGGGAAAATTAGGAGAGAAGAATCCGTTTAAAAATAAAAAGAAGTGATAAGTGAAGTCACAAGTTGGGTTTGTTAAATAAGGAAAAAAACTGTTTTTAAGAAAATGAACATAATTTAACCAGAAATGTAAAAAAAAAATGTTTTATTCTGTGCCTGAAAAATCAAGGGGGTGCTTACATTCACGCAAGTACGGTAGATGCTTATTTGCGCAGCCGTAGGAACGGACCTGCATTAAAGACAATGCTCTTCAGCTGAACATCTCCCCTAGCAAATGGCTTTAATGGATTTGCACTCTGAATAACAATACGTTTAGAGTATTGTTACGTCCTATAGGAGAAGCAGTAGAAGCTGATTCTGAATGAAAGGATGCATGAAATGTTGAAGGCCTTTACTCTAGCGTTTTTACATTTCTTGTGTATTTTTACATTTTGTGTTGTTTTTATTTTTGTATATCTAGTGTTCTTTTTATGGCATTCATTGCGGAGAAGCAATAGAAGAAATGTTATTGTCCTGGGAAACATGTACAAATGCTAATAAAAGCTGTGAGGTTTGAAGTCTAGTGACGTACGTACATTATGTAGCGTTTAATCCTGTGAATCCAGTAGTTTTTCTTTAGTGTATTTGTGTTGTCTTTATTTATACATACAGTGTTCTATTCTATTTGCCTTTATGCTACCTTGTCTCTTTACTGTAATTTACTTTATTATTTTTACTTTACTTGCACACGTTCTGGTAAACAAAATCGTATAATCTAATTGAATAACTTACTGTTCATAAAACGATTAGTGTGTGTGTGTGTGTGTGTGTGTGTGTGTGTGTGTGTGTGTGTGTGTGTGTGTGGTGTGTGAGTGCGTGCGTGCGTGTGTGTGGAAAATTCAGTGGGAAAAGCCGTTAATACCGAACCATTCATTTCGACGACGTTCCCTGTTGTATGTTCACGCGGGACGGTCAAAGTCGCATTTTAATACTATTAAGCGTCCATTGTCACACACATCTCAATGTTAGTCAACAATCGAGAAAGTACAGGTCGTTCTCCCCTTTTTAACGTACGTACACTGTATGTGCTTTCCTGCCACTCGGCCGCTAGATGGCGACACCACTGCCGCGAATAATGGAGCCACCGTCCCATTGCGTTGGGTACACAACCTACCTGGCTGAGACTGCCGTCAGGTGAACACACACGCGCGCACACACACACATACACACCACACACACACATACACACGCACACAAACAACAACACACACACACACACACACACACACACACACACACACACACACACACACACACAGGGAGGATGCGTTATTCGGAAGCCGCCTCCGGGAGAACTTTTTCCCCAGAGGAGGGATGCAGACACAAGTGAAAGGGAAATGATTCTGACCTCTCCGCGCTGATTGATCACTCGGTCATCCCCGCAGTTTAATGGGATCCATTCAATTGGGAAGGTGGAGCACTCGGATGAATTAACATACCCCCCCCCCCCAATCGGCGCTGAAGTGTCTTTGAAAGGGGCAAGGAAAGGGGGTCGTGGCTTAACATTATAAAGGAAAAAATAAGACAGCATCGCCGTCGTTGGTTGGTGTTGAATGCGCGGCTTGACAGGCTTTTGTAAAAAAGCAAGAGAGCAGGAAAGATCTCCAAAAGGCTTAGTATTTTGCAGTCATCAAATCCCCCTTTCCAGTGGGGAAAGAAACACACACACACTTGCAATGAATCCCAGTGCCATTCCAGCTGAATTTTCCTCCAAACTGAGTGTCTTCTTGGTTCAAAGCACACTTCCCAGGATGTCACAGGAAGAATGGGCTGTAGAGCAAGCAAATGATCCTGCCATCAGTAGAGTCATTCACCTTCTGAAGACTGGGAAACGGCTTCCTTTACCGTGTCAGACAGCATGAACTCAGAGACGTCCAACTGATGGCTCCGCTTGGTCGATCAGCTTGCAGTCAGGGATGGAGTTTTATATCGGAGGTGTCGAAGTCGGGAGGAATCTTTTTATCAGTTAGTACTACCCCAGAAGTACAGAGAGACTGTCTTTGATGCTCTACATGACTCACTAGGGCATATGGGAGTGGAACGAACCTTGGACTTAGTGCGTGCCCGATTCTATTGGCCTAAGATGTCCTTGGACGTAGAAACCAGAATAAGTACTTGTGAAAGGTGTATTAGAAGAAAGGCAAAGGCTGAAAAGGCATTCCCGCTGGTCAACATTGAGACATGCCGACCTTTAGAACTAGTCTGCATGGACTATCTATCCCTTGAACCAGACAGCAGAGGTACAAAGAACATTTGGTTATCACTGACCACTTTACAAAGTATGCTGTAGCAGTCCCAACAGCTGATCAAAAGGCAAAGACAGTGGCTAAAGCACTCTGGAATAACTTCTTCATACACTATGGTTTTCCAGAACGTCTGCACAGTGATCAGGGAAGAGATTTGAGTCTGCGGTTATTAAAGATCTTTGTCTTCTCCTTGGGATTAAGAAGAACTAGGACCACCCCCTATCATCAAGGGGGAACCCCGTTGAGCGGTTTAAACCGGACTCTTTTGCAAATGCTTGGAACACTCCAGGAGATGACAAGATCAAGTGGCGTGATCAGTGCAGCATTTGGTACATGCTTATAATTGTACAAAAATGACACGACTGGTTTTCTCCTTATCAGTTAATGTTTGGGAGACAGCCAAGCCTTCCGATCGATGTAGCATTTGGTATAACACCAGAAGGGGAAAAGAAAGTCAGTCTCACAGAGTATGGTTAAGAAACTTCAAGAGAGTCTTCAGGAAAGCTACAAGATCGCTGCTGAGTACAGTGCGAAGACTGCTCTTCGAAATAAACAACGCTATGATCTGAAGGTGAGAGAATCCACTTTACAAGCTGGAGACCGGGTCCTTGTTAAGAACGTTGGCCTAAAAGGAAAGCAACAAACTTGCAGACAGATGGAGTAAGACTATCTTCCAAGTAGTCAAGCAGATAACAGATTCTCCAGTCTATGTTATTAAACCTCTGACTGCAGAAGGACCTGAAAGAACACTTCATCGAGATCTTCTTTTGCCTTGTGGATTTCTAACTCCCTCTGATTCAGTTGACAAGAACAACGAAGTGGGACCCAAGGAGGTGGCATGTCCAAAGGAATCACAAATTGTCATTGATGATGTCTGTGACCCAACACGGGACTATGATGAAGAACCAGAGTTCTATTTTCCTCAAGCCATGCCAGATGCTTCTTATCCTACAGTACGGGTGTTAAAGATGTGACTTTCCCAAAGAGAGTTGAACGTTTCAGTGAGACTGAACTAAACCCAAAAGCACAACCCTTTCAGCCATCAGAGACTGCAGAAACAAATTTGACTGTACCTGTGGGTGAGGAAGTTACAGAAGACGAGAGAGAAATTGCCTGCCCGAGACCATGCAGGGTGAAAATCCAAGAGAGATTGTAGAGAACTTACCTGTAGTGACACCTACTGAGCAAACTCAAAGAACAGACCCAGTTGAAGAAGAGAAAGATGAATTGAATGAGGTACCAGAGATGGCCGAACTCAGACGCTCAACGCGAACAAGAGAACAACCTGACAGACTTACCTACAAGACGCTAGGGAACCCCTTAGCTTTAGTCATGCAATCCCTGTTGGGTGGGTTAAGTCAAGCTCTTGTGGAAGCTCTTGAATCAGACGAACTCCCCGAGATCAGAGTATTGAACCCTGACCTTTCAGAAATTCTTTGAGTGCACTACATGCAGGGACGCATGCAGATTTAGGGGGGGAGGATGTAACACCCTTAAATTTAGCAGGTCAATTGACACAGTTTACCAACTAAATTCATTTAATTATTCTAATCGGATAAGATATTAGTCAGATTTTAAATTGAATAACATAGATCGCGGTGCTATTATAATAGTTGCCACTAGGGGAGTAATGACGGGAGCGCGATGAGTTGCGGAGATGATGTGCGCGAAGAAGAGATCGACCACGAGACGGACGGCGAAAACGAGAGAGAGAGAGAACCACGAGGGGAGAAACTGAGAAAAAAAGTGTAATCTAAACAAAAGTTTATATTTGATACTTTGAGGGCAGAAGTCTCATCATTGTTGTGTTTTCCGGTGCTGAACTCTGGTGAGTTAAGTTACTTTTGTACATGTTGTAAATGTTTTCTTTGCACGTGATGGCAATGAAAAGAAACGACGAGGAAAGAAAAAAAAAACCAATCAGAGTTGTTCATGAGCGCTGAGAAAGAGTTTGTTTGAGATGGGTTTATTTTAGTAAGAAATACGATTGTAGAGTTGTGTATAAAACTGAACTCAAAGATGTATGTTTACATGACTTAAATGTTCGTGATTGTTCATGTGTTAATTTGTCTGCATTATTGTGCAGATTGGTTTTTTTGAATGCCGATTCTGTTGATGAGAAAGAAGACCAAGATGGCGAGCCAGACCCGTGGTTGGATCCTTCGAGCTCTGCAAAGCTAAGCTTTGTATCCCTTTCACTTACACTGATATTATTTTTTTTTTTGCACACACACTGGACAGTAACTTTGGATTATTTCGTTTCGGTTTGGACTTTGGACATTTATTTAACGTTATAACCTGATTCGTCCTTTGACTGCATATCATTTTGACAGATATTTTATTTGACGTCTTCCTCTTTCAATCTTCTTTTGTATTAAAAGTCGACTGTTTACCATTCATATACCGTGGTGATTGGTTATTTAATTGGCATATGCAAATCCTTAGAGTCGAACTAGGCCCATTTCAGTTTCGTAGTAGTTAATCCACTTTACGGGGTTACATACTCATCTAAGAATGTTATAAAAAAAGGCAAAATTTACTTAAGTAAAGTAACTAAGTATTTTAACTTGGCTACTTAACACCTCTGCCACACAGTTCTTCCCGAATTAAAGAGACAGTTTCGAATCACCAAGCGCTTTTGTTGCTTAGGAACACGGATCAATTACAATTAGAGAACCAAAAAAGCCTCTGGGGAAACTCTCGTGTTTCTGACGGTCGGAATGTGATTATAGGACGTGTGCTGGCACAGCTAAGTTTATTTGTTCCCCGTGCCTGTAAGAGATACTATCGACAGATAACGATTTTTTGTCAGATATGATCAAGGAATAATTAAAATTGATTAGCACTGCAAGACCCATTCAGGTTGAGATGGTATTTGGGTTGTGTCAAAATGAGGAAGTCACTTCGATACGGTCGTACGTTAAACTCTATTGGTAGATTTCATATTTACTTTTACCTTACTACCTAGAGTTTACTTACTACTTCTTGTGATGAGTTGACTCCCGTTGGGGTCATTTTTTCCATGTGGCTTTCTTCCGCTCTTCAGTTTACTCACACAGTCCAGAAACTGTTGAAAACAAAATGTCTTAAGGCTGCCCACTGCTCCGGGTTTGGATGGCACCCATTATTTTATGATATGCTACTCGTGTTTAAATTGTGATTTGCGTGATGCTGTAATTTCATGTACATTTTGATGAAATAGGACTATACTTTTTTTTTATCGACGTATGTTTTCACTACCGGAGGTGGGCACGACAGTACATGACGTCGTTTTTGAATGCGTTCAAACACAATGTGAACTTGAATTTGCATGTGCTTTGCGTCAGGTAGGAAAAAAAATACGTGAAACTGCCTTAAACCGAAAAATGTGAACATGATGCTTTTCCTGAAAACAAATCTAAAACGTGACTGATGTTTTACCGTTTTGTTGCATCTTATTACAGTTATAGTGCCGGTTTTTCATTTACATTTTAAAATACATGCTTTTCACATTTATATTTATTTTATTTTATTTATCTGATTTATTATGTTATTATTGGCATTAAAGCAAGTATTTTGTTCATGATTGTTTATTTATGTTGCTGTTTCAACAAGGATATTAACCATTGAGGGAGCAACTTATTTTTGTGGAAAACAACATTCTTTTCGGCTCTTTTATTCTGTTTGAATGAAAAGTTCATTATAAAAAGTTCATGACGGTGATTTCCACTGAGGGAACACCTAGATCTTCTGTGTATTCCTTTCCTGGATCCGGTACAGTAGACGTCAATTTGAGGCATGTTTAAAAAAAACAGTACACTAATAAATGCAGTCACACATTATCACAATTAAACAGCTTATTCATTACGACAATTAGCATCGTTTTGCCGGTATCGGTACATTTTTCACACGTGTTGGCGATCGTGATGACACAAAGCCCAGACTGCGTCTTGCTTTTGAGAAATACGACTCTGCGAAACATCCAATGAAGAAATTAGAAAACACTTCTGGCCTTGCATTTTTAGCTCTTGCTCTCCAATTTCCCCCATATTTCAACAAATAAACTGCACACTGCTGTCACCGAAATGCATTTGTGATTCGTTGTTCGCTCGTGTCGTTTGCTTCACTGCCGCAAAAAATCAGAGGGATTTGAATGTGACATTCCGGCCTGGTCCATCACAGGGATGTGGAGGAAAACACCCAGGCTTCATTTACAAGAGTAGCCGCGTAGATTGAGCATCAAATGCCTCCTCAGCTCCGGAGGGAAGATTAAGTGTTGGGGTAATTGCACTAAAACTTCGGTTGTAGTGGGTTTCCAGGTAGGAGACAAGCCAGGATCAATTCAAATGAACTGCTGATTGCAGGCGAGCAGAATTCGGGATGTGTACGTCACTGAAGACAACTCGGGCCGTCTGCACACGCCGCCGTTAATCACCGTGAAATAGCTCCATGATTTACGCCTGACAGGAAATACACTAGACAGAGCGGAATATGTTATCAGGGGCTTCGCTTTTTTTTTTTTTTTTGCCGCTCATTTGCTGAAATTGTGAAAAGTCATAAAAAATAGACGACGGAGTCGGATGAGCCCTCTTAATGTTATCTTTGAATGATTTGTAAGGTCTAATTTCTTTAATGCAACCCCACATTTGCGTCAGAGGGCTCTGGAAATGCTGAATGTAAAGGAGTGAGTCAGTATTCCTACCAGCCGAACAGATAAATGATAAAATAATAATTGACTGTGCGCCGGCGCTGCCTTCTGATACCGAGCATTCCTCTTAATTGCGCTTTACGAAACGTAATGCCGTTTTGCATTAGTTTCGTCTAATTGTTCATTCGTTTCGGCTGAAGAAATGAGTTACATCGAGTGCCAACCTTATTGTTCAGCATTAACTATGGCCTTTGTGGTGCAGCAACAGCGAAAAAAAAAAAACTTTAATTGAAACTTTTCTGTCCTCATTGAATTGAATTGAATTGAAAAATCCTTTTTTAGTCCCACAGCGGGGAAATTTCACGTCACAACAGCAAAAACAAATCCAAGCAAATAAATAAACAAACATCACCATAACGCACTGCACACATCATAATAGACAAACAAACAAACACAGACCATAAATGAACCTGCCGTCATAAGCATAGTTCCAGTCACCAGTTTAAATTTAAGTTCAAATTGTAGAGTCTAATCGCAGCAGGTAGGAAAGATCTGCGATATCTCTCCTTCACACAGCGGGGGTGAATCAGTCTGCCACTGAAGCTGCTCTCCAGAGCAGACAGTGAGTCCACCAGTGGGTGAGAGTCCAGGTCCAGGATGGATGATAGTTTATCCAGGACTCTTCTCTCACCCACCTCCTGCACTGTGTCCAGAGTGCATCCCAGGACAGAGCTGGACTTTTTGATGATCCTGTCCAGTCTCTTCCTGTCTTTGCCTGAGATGCTGCTGCTCCAGCAGACCACACCGTACAGGATTGCTGATGCCACCACAGAGTCATAGAAGATCTTCAGGAGTGACCCTCTCACTCCAAAAGACCGCAGTCTCCTCAGGAGGTAGAGTCTGCTCTGACCCTTCCTGTACAGTGCGTCTGTGTTGTGAGTCCAGTCCAGTTTGTTGTTCAGATGCACACCCAGGTATTTATAAGACTCCACTCTCTCAATGTCCATTCCCTGGATGTGCATCGGTGGGATGACAGTAGACTGTCGCCGGCGAAAATCCACCACCATCTCCTTAGTTTTCCCTGCGTTGATCAGGAGGTGGTTCCGCCGACACCAGTCCACAAAGTCCTGAGTGAGTCCTCTGTACTCAGCATCGTTAGCTCCTGTGATCAACCCAACAATTGCTGAGTCATCAGAGAACTTCTGCAGAACACAGCCGTCCGTGTTGTGTCTGAAGTCTGAGGTGTAGAGAGTGAAGAGGAAAGGAGCCAGTACAGTCCCCTGTGGAGCCCCCACACTGCAGCTCAGAGTGTCAGACACACAGTCCTTGGCTCTCACAAACTGTGGCCTGTTTGTCAGATAGTCCATGATCCACTCCGTCAGATAGAGGTCCACACCAGCCTCCTCAGTTGTTCCAAGCACCGCTGGAAGGCGCTGGAGAAATCAAAAAACATGATCCTCACGCTACTGTCGGGCTTCTCAAGGTGAGAAAGAGCTCGGTGCAGAAGAAAGATGACAGCATCTTCCACTCCCGTGCCATGTCTGTAGGCAAACTGCAGTGGGTCAAGGTAGGTTCCCACAGCAGATCTGAGGTGACCCAGGACTAGTCTCTCCAGTGTCTTCATTAGATGGGACGTGAGAGCCACCTTTATTTACTCGGTCAGACACACCTGACTGAAAGACATGAGACTGTAAAATTGATGGCAGACTTATCGTTGTGTTTCCTCACTCATTCTCCTTGTTTATTTGATGTTTTTTTTTAAACTCGACTGCTGCTCGACTCACATCCACTGTTATAGTGCAGGTAATTAGCAAGAAACCGCAAGTGAGCGTCACGTGAGTCAGGCGTCATCATGCCCACGAGAAGCACACCAAAATTTGGCAGAAGTAAAGAAATCGCAAGGAAGTAGAATCAAAATCGCTATGTCTTAACGATTAATCGTGCCGCTCTAAAACATACGACAATAAATAAAACCTCTAATCCGCCAAGACACGTCCTTAAAATGGATCCGATATGATGGAATAATAAAAAAGCCAGCGTTGTGTAATTGTAGTTTCAGCAAAATTGACTGAAAAAGAAAAAAATCGGTTAATGTTTGCTGTAATTGCGGACTTCGCTCTAGATTTACCCTATTTGTTGGCTCCCGTTCACAATTATTAATAATAACGAGAGTACCTTATTTATGCGAAAATAAGCACCCGTGTTTTTCCAATATTGCTTATAATCTCTGACATGCCTATGGGATTTTATTCGCGCAATAACAGAATAAAGAACCCACGGACAAAATAACACTGGAAAAATAAGGGGGAAAATTAGGAGAGAAGAATCCGTTTAAAAATAAAAAGAAGTGATAAGTGAAGTCACAAGTTGGGTTTGTTAAATAAGGAAAAAACTGTTTTTAAGAAAATGAACATAATTTAACCAGAAATGTAAAAAAAAATGTTTTATTCTGTGCCTGAAAAATCAAGGGGGTGCTTACATTCACGCAAGTACGGTAGATGCTTATTTGCGCAGCCGTAGGAACGGACCTGCATTAAAGACAATGCTCTTCAGCTGAACATCTCCCCTAGCAAATGGCTTTAATGGATTTGCACTCTGAATAACAATACGTTTAGAGTATTGTTACGTCCTATAGGAGAAGCAGTAGAAGCTGATTCTGAATGAAAGGATGCATGAAATGTTGAAGGCCTTTACTCTAGCGTTTTTACATTTCTTGTGTATTTTTACATTTGTGTTGTTTTTATTTTTGTATATCTAGTGTTCTTTTTATGGCATTCATTGCGGAGAAGCAATAGAAGAAATGTTATTGTCCTGGGAAACATGTACAAATGCTAATAAAAGCTGTGAGGTTTGAAGTCTAGTGACGTACGTACATTATGTAGCGTTTAATCCTGTGAATCCAGTAGTTTTTCTTTAGTGTATTGTGTGTTGTCTTTATTTATACATACAGTGTTCTATTCTATTTGCCTTTATGCTACCTTGTCTCTTTACTGTAATTTACTTTATTATTTTTACTTTACTTGCACACGTTCTGGTAAACAAAATCGTATAATCTAATTGAATAACTTACTGTTCATAAAACGATTAGTGTGTGTGTGTGTGTGTGTGTGTGTGTGTGTGTGTGTGTGTGTGTGTGTGTGTGTGTGTGTGAGTGCGTGCGTGCGTGTGTGTGGAAAATTCAGTGGGAAAAGCCGTTAATACCGAACCATTCATTTCGACGACGTTCCCTGTTGTATGTTCACGCGGGACGGTCAAAGTCGCATTTTAATACTATTAAGCGTCCATTGTCACACACATCTCAATGTTAGTCAACAATCGAGAAAGTACAGGTCGTTCTCCCCTTTTTAACGTACGTACACTGTATGTGCTTTCCTGCCACTCGGCCGCTAGATGGCGACACCACTGCCGCGAATAATGGAGCCACCGTCCCATTGCGTTGGGTACACAACCTACCTGGCTGAGACTGCCGTCAGGTGAACACACACGCGCGCACACACACACATACACACGCACACACACACATACACACGCACACAAACAACAACACACACACACACACACACACACACACACACACACACACACACACACACACACAGGGAGGATGCGTTATTCGGAAGCCGCCTCCGGGAGAACTTTTTCCCCAGAGGAGGGATGCAGACACAAGTGAAAGGGAAATGATTCTGACCTCTCCGCGCTGATTGATCACTCGGTCATCCCCGCAGTTTAATGGGATCCATTCAATTGGGAAGGTGGAGCACTCGGATGAATTAACATACCCCCCCCCCCCAATCGGCGCTGAAGTGTCTTTGAAAGGGGCAAGGAAAGGGGGTCGTGGCTTAACATTATAAAGGAAAAAATAAGACAGCATCGCCGTCGTTGGTTGGTGTTGAATGCGCGGCTTGACAGGCTTTTGTAAAAAAGCAAGAGAGCAGGAAAGATCTCCAAAAGGCTTAGTATTTTGCAGTCATCAAATCCCCCTTTCCAGTGGGGAAAGAAACACACACACACACACACACACACACACACACACACACACACACACACACACACACACACACACACACACACACACACACACACACACACACACACACA
>CM051502.1:9438498-9488257 GCA_028031935.1 Paedocypris micromegethes
CACACACACACACACACACAAAATCAAAAAAAAAAACAAGCCTTTCTCCACTTGAAAATGAAACTTTTCCTAATTTGCACTTGGCTCATATGCCTTTTGCTTTTTCTCCTGTGCTTTGGATCAGAGTGCGGTTTGGTCAGGTCGAAACGAGACCTGGTTCGCATCCGGGAAGCCGGCGGCACCTTCCCAGGAGCCTGTGCCACACGCCTGCCCCGGGGCAAGCGCTCTCTGCCCGGGATGGATCGGCGGAGGGCGCGTCTGTCCCTGGCGGCGGAGAGGAGCCGATGTCGGCTGAAGGCGGCTTACTTCACCGGCAGAGGAGACCAACTACGCCTGAAGCCCAACGCCGAGGTGCCAAAGGGTAATTTCACCCTGGAAATGTGGATCAAACCCGAGGGTGGGCAGCGCTCGCCAGCTGTTATAGGAGGTTTGCGTTCCTACATTTTCACTTCTTCGGGACGCGAGCTGGCACAATTGACTGTTTATGAGGCGGCACGGGCATGTGTTGCGAGGCTGAGCTGCCCGATGGCGGTTGGCATGGAGGCACGCGTGAAAACGGCGAGTTTCGGATGCGGATCGAGAAGTTTTCGCAGCATCTCTAACCTCCGAGTTGGCTGCGCATCCGCGCGGTGTTGACGCGCGTACAGGCTCTGTTTGTTTTGGTTTTTCCACGTCTTTCTCACCCGGTCGCTCTCATAAAAGTCTGTAAAATGTCGCGTGTTTGGCGGTTTGTGCGTGATTCGGCGGCTGTACCGGAACGCACTTCGACAAATACGTCATTGCTTTGACGCGCGCGCACCGTTCTGCACTTATACGTGCTTCCGAACAACGTGCGTGTCGGTGTCACAGTTTAATATAACGAGTGTTTTTCCGCTTCAACGACACAATTCCGTGTCGTGGAATAAAACATGACAGTGACGTGGAAAAAAAAGGAAGTAACGCAGCGAACTACAAAAGGCAACGCAGCGCGCGTTCTTCTGAATGGGATGTTGGCAGAGGTTGACGTGTTGGTTAAGCAGTGGGGTTTTTCTCTCTGTCTCTCTTCAAACAATCGGTGATTTGGCTGTTTAGTTCTGTTTTTAGCCGACAGAGGGTCCCGATCACGCAGAGACCACTGACATCACGGCAGCAGAGAAATGCACAGAATTCGATAAATCAGACAAATGCACATGGATTGCGCGCAGTATTGCTTGGTCTTCTTCCATTTCAAAAAGAAATTGAAACTATTATTTGATGACTATTATCTCAGTATAATATAATATAGTGTGTATAATATACATATATGTGTTACGTCGCCACGGACTACATCTCCCATGTTCCCCTGCTTCCTGTGTTTCCGGGTCGTGTTTGCGTCTGTAGTCACGTGGTTCGTTGGTTTCACCTGGTCTTCGTTTGTATCATTATTTAAGTCTCACCTGTTCCTTGCATGTCAATGCACATTTGTTGCCTGAGTTTTATCTGTAAGTTCTCGTCCTTAATATGTGTGTGTGTGTGTGTGTGTGTGTGTGTGTGTGTGTGTGTGTGTGTGTGTGTGTGTGTGTGTGTGTGTGTGTGTGTGTGTGTGTGTGTGTGTGTGTGTGTGTGAGAGAGAGAGAGAGCCAGCATTTTTTCCTGTTCAGCTAAAATTAGTTCACTCCGAATTTCGAAATGCATACAAATTCGACTAAAGTACTGAATTCTTTGCTCAGCATATTTTACTTCCCGCAAAGTATAAATCATCCTTCGCCTGTAAATTGTAAACCCTGAATGTTTCTAAACACTAAAAGACTCACGACATTATTCAGGATTCAGTTATTCCCCCTTTTCCAGGTCTTCAGCAAGTGGCTTTATTATTATTATTTGACCTTGTGCAGAAATTATAACCATTGCTCCAAAGATTCATGGATCGATGTGGGAACACACAGCACATACATGCATTATAAGATGTATATAAGCGGTCAAACTTAATTCATTTGCTTTTTTGTGTTTATTTTTAATGTGCACTCTCTACTGAAAGCATCTTTTTCAGTATTTTAATAGTACATGTTATTTTGCTGCTCATTACTGTGATTTATAAGCATCCCGTGAAACTATCAGCAGCACATTTTATTGGTTTGGAACGATGGCTGTGTAATGTACATTTTCTGATGACATATAGGACTGAACAAATTACAGTATCGTCACAGACGGGAAGTTAATTTCCACACACTTTAAGCTGAAATGGACGCATCCTAAATAATCAAGATATTTAGAATAGAATGCTTTTATTGTCATTGTATCACAGGGTTACAATGAAATTAGTATTGCTAAATTAGTATTACACACTGAATAAACAGATATAACTATAACAATCAAATTTTATTGGTTTGTAATTGTTGTATAATGTACATTTTACAGTATCGTCCGTCACTGACGGGAAGTTAATTTTCGCACACTTTAAGCTGAAATAGACGCATCCTAAATAATCAAGATATTTAGAATCAAAAGAAAGGTTTGTAAAAATAAGTAAAATATACACTCTGAATAAACTGATATAACTACAATAAAATATGTAATATAAGAAATTATAATATATCATAAATAGAATAGAATACAATATGGTACAAAATGTAGAAGGTAAGAAACATAAAATGCACATAGTGCACAACACAAATACATCGAATGGTCATTAACACTGTAAAAGTACTCCAAATGACTTCAAGCAGGTCGATGAATATTTTTTCAGGATATTATGTCATAAAAGTCTGTGACAAATGCAGGTGCGTTTTCTGCATTTTCAAACATCAGCTGCGTCTGCGCCTTTGCATTTCGTAATGCTCACGTCGTCGAGCTCTGTCCATGGTGCTGGATGCTGAAGATGGAAGGGACTCCAAATGTAGGCTTCCACCAACTCACCCGTCGCAACTTCACTTCACGTTTGCCGACCGCATTCTAGGACAGTTTTACGTAAAACCGTTTAATTAAAGTACAGCGGAATCCACAAAGCTGTGGCACATGACGCTCGGTTGGATTCTAACACGCCGCTTTCCAGCCGCATCTCCTCAAAAAATGCATGGTGTAGGTGGCCATCTCTTTTCTTTTCTCCGAACCCCATGCCGTGGCTGGCAGGGAATATACCTGTTTGTTATTTCCCACTTAGTGGTCTCATTCCAGGATTTCACAGATTGTAATTTCCTCGGTTTAATGGCACAGTTTATTTTTTATAGACGCTGGCAGTGATTCTGCTGGCAACCCAGAAGTGACTACGTGCTCCTGTCTGCTCTTTAGTATGGTGCTTCTGAATGAACGATCTCCTGAACGCTGTCGAAAGATCGTCATGTGCTCGAGTCCAGCGGAGGGATTGTGAGAAGTTCAGCCGAGGCGGATTACGGGTCTGATTCATATCAGCATTTGGGAATGTGTGGAAATAACGAGGTGTAGTATTATTTTCCCGCAGTTGGTACGTGTTGTACCCCTGAGGGAGAAGAGCGAGTTCCTCGCGTTCGTCTTATTTGACGCCTGATTTTGTTTCCAAAGTGTTAAAGCAAGAGATTGTTCTGGAAATCTGCATCATTCTGAATATTTTTGACAGTTGTGCATATTTTTTCATTACATTTTTATTGGTCCTTTTAAGTGCAAAACATTCCACATTACCAATAAGATTAGGCTGAAGACCATGTCTTGTTTACCCCATTCTTGTCTAACAACCAGAGGTGTAAAGTACTCGAGTAAACTTTAGGAGTTTTTGTACATTTTGTAAATATTGTAATTTTTTTTTACTTAAGTATCTTTGGCTACTTTGTAACTCGTTCAAAGTATCCAAAATATAAGCAAATTAAATCCATGCAGTCCCAATAAAGTCACGCAATCAATAAAGTACAAGTACTAATACAAGTACAAATACTAATTTACAAATACAGTTTCTTCACACGTTCGTCTTACTTTAAATTTTATTGGGAATCAATTGTATTATAAATATGTATACATATTGTATGTTTACAAAATTTACAAAAATTCCTAAAGTTTACTCAAGTACTTTACAACAACCACAGGTGACACCCACAGGTGACAATTTGTGTACCAACAAAACCAAACTATTTAACATACATTTTTATCATGTTGTGTTTACATTTATACTTGAATTGAGTGATAATGGGACATTTGAGTTCATTGAATTCCAATACTTTACACCAGTAAAATAAATACACCTTTGTTTAAGCATTTGTTCTTGCAGACGGCAACTTAAAATCACAATCCCTTCTACTACGCACTTGATTTATTACAAAAAGATTTTGCCGACATCAAGCGGCGTCTTGCTTTGTGTAAAATTAACAATGTTTGCAAAACAATCAAATCCCCTAACTTAAGTAATCTTGACTTCAGAAATAGTGCGGAAGTTGGCTCTCTTGAGGATGTTTTATGTAGTATTCTTAATGCTCCTTTTTGTAAAATAACTAAAGGTATTAATTTACTCTTGTAGTAATTACACCAGGTTTCCAAACCATACAGAAATGTGGCAAAATCAATGAACCGTAGACGGCAAGATTTCCATCGATTTTTCTTTTTAATACAAATAATGTGCGCTTTCCATTTAGATAATGACTCCCAAAAATCCAAATTCCAAAACTCTTGCAACTTGAATTCGATTAAAAAACAACTCTACTTGTCTTGCACTTTTTTTTTGTTCATAAAAATGTTAAATTTAACGAGAGCTTGTTTGCATTAAACCATTTCTGGAGTAGGACCGTTTCTTGTTCAATGGTATTAATTAATGACCTTGGACATTAATTAGAACAAAATTAGTTAGTATCATCTGCAAAGAGACAAAATTTAAATATATCTGAAACATCACAAAGTTTATATATAAATACATTTTTTTGGTCCTAGTAGAGAGCCTTGTGGGACTCCACGTTGAATGTTTTGAAATCTAGATACGTGCCCGGCATATATGCCTGGTATTAAAAGATGCTTTTTCAAAACAAAACAGAAAAAGGCATTTCGAGCCCCTGTCACGTGCTGTAAGTGTAAAGGACCCAGTTTTTTTTTGACATTCCTTCTGCTAAAACACGTTCCGAGAAAGTGGATTGAAAATTGGAGTAACCTTTGCTCTGTTGATTCAAGACCACACGGTCTGGTCCTGATTGTTAGCAGATGCTTCTGTGTCGGCATAAAGTCCTCGTGCTTTGCAACAATTTGGTCATGGGAAAAATTGTTGCATCCACCACATTTCTGGATAAACAAATGTAGCTTCTCAATCGGTATAATTCGAAATTGGTAGCATGATCAGCTGGAACGTAACGCCTGGGTCATTCTGGATCTCATTTTGAAATCTTTCTTCAGATTAAAATTAATATTAAACTTTACAATTGAGTTGCGTCTATCTTCCGATAGTAGTCAAAAATTATTCACCACGGCTTGGGTGTAAAAATCACTCGTGACTAAAGATGACATCACACTAGGGTTAGACCATTTGGACCAATCACGTATTGTCCAGATGTTCAAAGGCTCATCATATTGTTGTTTTCATTTAACATTTTCCGTTTGAAACCTGAAGTTGTTTGGACTCATGACAAATAATGCCATTTTTAATTTTATGTGAGCAATTGTATGTATAGAAAACATTTATTTACACTGTGCAGTCTGGTTTCATTTGCCCGAGTGTCAGTTTTAAATATTGATCACTGTAATCAGTCATATTGATAACTAACTATGATCGAAAGCAGCGTCCTACAAACTGTGTGTTCAAATTCCACACTATGGAACATAGTAAAAACATTAGGAAAGAACTAAGCGAGGGTCTGATTTTGATAAGTCCCTTGTGCATTGTAGTGGGAAATTTCGATGTACTAGTTGTCCGTGTATTTCCACGATTTTCTCAATAATTTAAAGCTTTGCATTTCATCGGGACCAATCACTATCTTACACGTCTTAGTGCCAACTTACAGCCAATCAAATAAGGTGATGTCATCATTAGTTGCAGGACTAGTCGTTTTTACAACATGGACCATTAGGACGGAAAACAACGACAGGAAAACAACTTGTAAAATTTATAAAACAATTTATAAAACTATATATTATGAGTATATATATAAGTATAAGTACGTCCCTGGTTTTTCATATACAAAATAATAATTCCATGAAAATAAAATGTTTTATTTCTGATTTATTTACGTTAATTTTCTCTTAAAATACTGTTTTTCTTTATTTAACAAACCTAACTTGTGGCTTGTATCAATTTGATATTGATTTTCTTGAGTAATAGATAAAAAGTTGATTCTAGTGCGCAGAGCAAGTAGGCCCGTTTCGAACAGTTTCTTTATCCGACGCATGTGAAGAGGATCGTAGCGAAGGATTATTTTCCCCGGCACAGCAACCCGAGCGTTTTGATTGTATTTGTTCCGTTATCAACTCCTTGCCTAGTTTTTCGTTTTCAACTGTTTTCTGACGCTTTTGGACTTTTTTCCCCCCGCCGTTAGCGCTAATTCACCGGATGCTATGTGTGTTCCAATAATAATGATTTTTTTGTTCTGACACGTTATTTAGCAAAAGTAAATTCAAGTATTACCATTTATTTGTGGATTGCTCCTCACTTGAAATGTGGAAAAACAAGCACTTTGTTTACGTGCATGTTTGAAATTGGTGAATATAAGCACCCCGGGAAAATTGGGGGAAAAAAAGTGAAATTGGGAAAAACTGTTGCTTATATGAACGGTTTAACACGGTATGTAATAATGTATGTACGTGTTAAAAAAAGAGTCTAACAGACGCTGTTATCTCGCAGGACTCTATGACAAGTGCTTCTATGCGTCCAGTGATCGAGGATGGCTGCTGGGACTCAAAGCCGTCAGCGAACAGGGCAACCGCGACCCTCGCTTCTTCTTCTCCTTGAAGACCGACCGAGCCAACAAACTCACCACCATCACCTCCAACGTGCCCTACGTTCCCAACCACTGGTCCCACGTGGCCGTCACCTACGACGGCATCTCCATGAAGCTGTACATCAATGGCGCCCAGGTCGCCGTGAGCCGGGACCAGTCTGGAGAGATTTTCAGTCCTCTTACCAAAAAGTGCAAAGTGCTGATGATGGGTGGCAATGCCTTGAACCACAACTACAGGGGGACGGTGGAGCAGCTGAGCCTGTGGCACCGAGCCCTCACTCAGCAAGAGCTGGTCCGATTCATGCGACACAGCTCTGACCGCTTCCACAACATCTCCCAGCTTGTCGTCCTGGAGACCTTTGAGAACATGTCGAGGAGATGGCTCCCGGTCAAAGACGGCAGCTTCCCTACCTTGGACTGCTCTGACCGGAACCCCTCCGCAGACGTCCTGGACACCTCTCTGAAGCCCCCACCCTGCGGTCAGACGGTGTGCGACAACGTAGAGGTGGTGACGAACTACCACGAGTTCTGGAGCTTCCGCAAGCCAAAGAGCGTGCGCTATCGAGTGATCAACATCCACGACGACGCGGGGAAGTGGCCGACGGTCACCGAGCATCAAATCAACCTCCAGCACCAGCATCTCAACAACGCCTTCCGGGCGTACAACATCACGTGGGAGAGCACCGTTCACAACGTCTACAACTCGTCGCTACGCCACCGTCTCATCCTGGCCAACTGTGACATCAGCAAAGTGGGCGACGAAGAGTGCGACCCGGAATGCAACCACACGCTCACAGGCTTCGACGGCGGGTACTGCCGGAGACATACGGCACGCTGCCCGGAACACAAGCAGGGCAACGGGGTTTGTGACCCAGAGTGCAACTGGGACAACTTCTACTACGATCACGGCGACTGCTGCAACCCCAACATCACAGACGTGACCAAGACCTGCTTCAACCCTGCTTCCCCGCTCAGGTAATCTCCTGCTTGTCTTGAGCTAATTGTGGCTTTGTGGTTTTTTTCTGTGGAGAACGGCAGAAAGTTCTTGCTTTTAATGTTTACGATAAAATCTAAAAGTAGACGGTGTGTATGTTGGTGTAGAGTCGGTTTAACAGATTAAGCATCAAAAGCGCCATGTGGATTTTTTTGTTTGGCCCTATTTGGAACGGGTAACAATTTTTGTGTTGGTCATTTCTAGAGTTTGTGGCAATTGTACCATTGAAAGTTGGAAATCACTTTAAACCAGTGATGTTAAAAGTCGCAATGTTCATTACTCAAAAGTTAAATGAGACTTTTGTGCTTTTTTGAACTAAAAGTATCACCTCCACCTTTTTACTCAAGCAAAAGTGCTGGTTTGATAACTACTTGAAGTATGAAAGTAAAAGTATTGCATAGAAAAAAAGCCATTAAAAATACATTTTAATGGTGTAGGACTACATCTGTTATATTAAAATGTTGCCATATTATGTACCGTATTTATGCGAATATAAGCACCCTCAAAACGTGCGGGGTGCTTATAATCGTCGATTTCAAACATGCCATTTTTCTGTATTTCGATTCCGGAGCAATCACAAATAAACGGAAACACTTTTTAATGCAGCGATGTGCGTCTTTAAATAAAGCGTAGGCAGACGTGCATACAGTATAAGCTTTTATTGGCTCAATAACAGAAACAAAATAAATCTTAGACAGGCCGCAAAACGGGTACAAAATAATACTGGAAGAAGTACGATTAAACTAAATACAATCATTAATATTACAACAAACAGAAACTACAAACCACGACCAGTTAGCTTAGCTTAGCGCTAACAAACGGTTCCATAGTGTAATCGCAGAAAGACAGACGAAAATGAGGAACACGTGCAAGAAGCGAAAAATCCATGGAACAGACACAATCAAAATGCTTGGTCTGCTAAACAGGGAATAATAATCCTTCTTTTTGAATCTCTTCACACAGCGTCGAATAAAGAGAGAGCTTGACGGGTCTCTCCAGGACTCTTGGGAAATTAAGCCACTAGAATTGACTTTTTGTTATCTATCATTAAAGTAAAACAATATCAAAATCACAAGTTTGTTAAATGAAGTAAAAATAGTATGTTTAGAAGAATATTAACGTAACCAGAAATGTAAAAAACTAAATTTATTTATTTTTTGGAATTTTTATTTTGTGCCAGAATTTGTTTTCCATTCATGACAACATGTAATAAAAAAAAAAAAACGAAACAAAAACAGGATATTTGCATAAATATTCAAAGAAGTAGAAGTAAAAAGTAAGCAGTTTTAATAATACAAGTATAAATAAATAACAATAATAATAAGTATATAATATATAATAAATAGTATAACATTTTACTTTAAGTAACAAAGTATTTATACATTGCTTGCCTCCCCTGCATCCAACATGTGTGAGGTAAAGTGAGGTGAGTTTGTCAGTGTGGCCACTAGAGACCGCGACTACTCTCTCTCTCTCTCTCTCTCTCTCTCTATACCGCCCAGTATCAGTTCAAAATGGGACGCACAATTTCATTGCAAATAAATTTCGTCTTTATGTGTGAAGTGTCATAAAGAAAATTTTAACTTTTCCCCCCATAAATATGTTGCGGCATGACGTTCTTCGAACATCTTAACTGTTGAACTGGAGTCAGAGATCTGGAGCTTGAATTAGACGAAGTGGAGGAAGAGATGCCGTTTGAAGGACGATAAAACATCTTGAGGAATGAAGCTGCGAGAGTCGCGAGTTTCAGCTGGGTGTTTGTGCGCTCCATCTATCCCCAGCGTCTCTTTTGGCTCCAGCTCGGCTACCAATCTCTTTTCACTCTGCGGTTGAAGCCAACGGCTCTCGTGCTGACCAGATGTGAAGCTTCCAGACATAGTTCTCGTTTCGTGTAAGCGTATAAAAGTGATTTTACAGTGAATACGTGGGAATGGAAACTATGTCCTGGTGAATGAGCAGGGGAGTCCGTCACGACCCGAGCGAAATCTCCAGCGCGGTACACAACTGCAGCGTTGGGGAAAAAGAAGTTTCCAGAAATGTGCGGAGGCCGTGAGAACACTGCGTGTCGGCCAGGGGTTTGGTTCTGTAGATGGTGGGGAAAATCAAAAGTGTAAGTTCAAAAATATTAGTCGTATTCACGCGAATATAAGCACCCCCTTTTTATTTTTAGAAGCTCAAAGGGACAAGGGATGGATGGATAGATAGTTACACAGAAAGAAGCACAGACAGAATGACATTAGATAGATAGATAGATAGATAGACAGATAGGTAGGTAGGTAGGTAGGTAGATAGGTAGATAGATAGATAGATAATTAAACAGATTGATAGAAAGATTCACAGATAGACAGATAGATAGACAGACAGATAGATAGATAGATAGATAGATAGATAGATAGATAGATAGATAGATAGATAGATAGATAGATAGATAGATAGATAGGCAGACCGATGGATGGATAGATGGATGTATAGATTGATTGACTGATTGATTGATTGATTGATTGATACACAACAAAGACAGACGTTCGACAGACAGACGAAGATCGATAGATAGATAGATAGATAGATAGATAGAAAGAAAGAAAGAAAGAAAGAAAGACAGACCGGTGGATGGATGGATTGATTGATTGATTGACAGAAAAATACACAGACAAAAAAACAGACGTTCGACAGATACGTTGATAGATAGATAGATAGATAGATAGATAGATAGATAGATAGATAGATAGATAGATAGATAGATAGATAGATAGATAGATAGATAGATAGATAGATAGATAGATAAATAGAATAACGGCAGGAGCTTTAATACACAGTTTAATCAGAGCATCAGACGCTGTTCTGTGTCAAGATGTTTGGCCAGTAGCGCAATCGAAGACCCTCGGCTTGTAAACTGAAATGGCTAATAGATGGTCACCTACAGATTTAGACGGCAAAAACACATGTTTGGAAGCCCCCGCTCCTTCTTTGCACACCAACCAAAGCAAACAAACACAGCTCATTCCCTCACACGGCCTGAGAAACCACCTGTCTACACAAGAGACAAGCTAAGAAAGCAAAGCCCGTGTTTGTCTCTCTGTCTCTTACCTAATGACATATAGCTCTGATGTACTTACGCGTCTCCAACACACACACACACACACACACACACACACACACACACACACACGTGGTAAGCCTCTCTGTTTAGAAGAAGGCTCGGATGAAGACTAAAGCCCAGGGGACCAGTGGTGTAAAGTACTTGAGTAAATAATGTAACTTTTAATAATAACTTTGTTACTTGACTTGAGTACTTTTGGCTACTTTGTACTTGTACTGCGTATGAAACATATAAGCATCTATTACTCTCTACTTGACTACATTAGTGATTGAGTATGTGTATCTTTACTTCACACTATTGGACACTATTGTTACTCGATACATTGTGATTGTGCGCGACAAGTCAACATCTTTTTCTACTGCTTTTTTTCTACAGACTTTTTTTTCGGCACACGGCCATTTTGCCCCAATAAAGTACAAATTTTATCCTTCACTTAAGTCGAGTCGACCGTGTATAAACTATTTGAATATATAATTTATGAAAAAAATACCATTAAAAATAGTTATTATAACCACACACACATTTACACACCCATATATAGTTGGATGGATGGATGGATAGATATATAGATAGAAAATAATAGATAGATGGATGGATATTGATAATCTCACTCACTTTACTTTAGATGGATGGATGGATGGATGGATGGATGGATGGATGGATGGATGGATGGATGGATGGATGGATGGATGGATGGATGGATGGATAGATAGATAGATAGATAGATAGATAGATAGATAGATAGATAGATATATAGATAGATAGATAGAAAAATACATAAAATATTTTAATACAACCACAACGTTTACACACAGATAGATAGATAGATAGATAGATAGATAGATAGATAGATAGATGATAGATATATATAGATAGATAGATAGATAGATAGATGAAAAAATAAAGTAAATGGTTTATGTGTTCTTTACTCTTTACCCACATATGTACTTGTTGGTTGTGTGTGTGTGTGTGTGTGTGTGTTCTTTTTTATTATATACAATTTTGGCGGGGATTTCCGATGTTTTTTATTATAGGTCCCAAACCCTTTTTCACACACATTTCTGTGATCTGGCATAAAGACCCCCACAGACCCCGGAGTGTTTTTTTTTCTCCTGTTCGGGTCAATTACAAACGGCTCTGTGAGTCTGTGAACTTCACGCCTGCTTGTGCATGATGCTAATTGTGCAGATGATTGATCACGGGTCTTATGTACTCGGAGCTGATGAAAAGACCCCCGAACGGCTGGGAAAATTATAGTCCTTCCAGCCAACGGGAGAACGCCGCCATGCCGACCCACCCAGCAAAACCGCACTCGCTACATCTGGATTTTACGGAATGAATAATACATGAATGTAAATGGATGGAGCCATAATCCTGCATTTAATAGGGATTAAACATAAATGCATTAACACTACTCTGAGTGCAGAACGGCGGAATTGATCAGCTGTGATGTCTGCATTTTTCTATTTTTTTTAGACTTTCCAATAAGACACGTTTCTATATCGTACTGGCATGTTTTTTATGGATGTATTACACTCTAGTACGTAAGGAATTCCGTATTTACGTGTATATTTAGATATTTCAGGTACAAAATAGTGTATACAGTATATATTATTATAAGATTTTTTTACATTTCTTCTTGAATTACGATAATTTTTCTCCTAATACCATTCTTTCTTTTATTTAACAAACCTAAGTTGTGACTCGTATAACTTCAATGTCGTTTTGCTTAATTACTTGAATATAACCATATTTACACTATATAAGTGTAGAACACAGAATATAAGCACCCCGCGAATATAAGCACCCGCCTAATTTTTTGTTTTTTTTTCTGGCTAAATTACGTACATTTTCTCTGCAAAATACAATTTTTCCTGTATTTAACAAACATATCTTCAATGTGTTTTACTTAAAAATAAAAAAAAAAAATAATCTATTCTAGCGAACGGAACGGAGTTTGATGCGCTAGCCCGCTAGCAATTAGCGTGGCGAACTACAGGATACAATATAGTCTGTCTGTTCAAATATCAATGACTATTTAGTTAAATCTTACTTCTTCCAGTGTTATTTACCCACTGTTAAGTGTCGAAACGTTTGTAATATTTCTTTATTTCTGTTATTGAGGTAATAAAAGATTACTATATGTACGTCTTATAATGCACGCATTATTTAAAGACGCACACGCGCGCCTCTGCATAAAGACTACGTGTTTCTGTTTGTTTGTGATTGTGTTTGAATTGAAATATGGAAAAATGAGCGCGTATATTTACACCCACCCCCCAGTTTTTAAGTGTCGAAAATTCGAAATAATTTCGCATAAATACAGTACATTAGAAGAGAAACAGACGTGCAAAGAAAGTACTGGAGTACTTTTACACACTGATACCTTACCAATTCCAAGAAGACTTGAGTAAAAGTCGTAAAAGTATCCAATTATAATGATAAACTTGTACTAAATATAGCATAAAAAAAACCCCACCAAGAAATGTGAAAAACAACAACCGACTTGTCCCACACAATCACAATGTAACAAGTAACAATAAATGTCCATTCATATGTAGTGGAGTAAAGAGTACAGATACTCAATCACAAATGTAGTCAAGTAGAGACTTACATTTTTGATGTACAGTACAAATACAAAGTAGGAAAAATTCTTAATTAAAGTAGCAGTCTATTTACTCAAGTACTTTACACCACTGGCTGCTGTAGAAAACTGGCACAAACACAAGAAAACAGGTCGCAATTGCATCTTCCCACCAGATTAAATCATCCGTGGATGTTTGTCAGCGTTAAAAATGGCTGAAATGATTTATGTTTCGACCCTACAAGTTGCGTTGACTCCCTTCCTACTCAGCGAAATACGAGAAAAAAAAAAGCTTGAATGGTCCTAAGCTGGATTGTGCAATACATGCGGCCTGAAGCCTGCATACTTTGGCTGGACGTGTGCATACTTTGGCCTGCTGTTTCTGTAGTAGGCCTACGTCCACATCTGATTTGTGTTGTTTTTTCACGTGAGCCAATGGATTAAACTTAATTGAACTCAGATTAGGTCCCTTTGACCTACAGTAGTGGGACTTTTATTAAAGCAGAGGCCTGGTTTCTAAAAAGCATGTTCTTTAATGCTCTTAAGTCTATGGTGGACTGGCTTTGAGTCTCGCTGACCCCCTTTTCCCCTTATGTACAGCCAAAAAGCCGGCCAAATATTTTCATAGGAAATAATGAAATTCCTGAAATTATTAAGAGGGAAACCTTATATCATCTGTTCTTCTTAAATTTGTTCCCCAAGCTGGCTTCCCGAGCTGAGCCCCGTCATCCTTTTCTTTCTTTCTTTCTTTCTTTCTTTCTTTCTTTTTTTCTTTCTTTCTTTCATGAATATGAAACACATTTATGTTTATACATTTGTGTTTATTTTTCGTTACATTTATATGTTGCTATTCTCTTTCTTTATTTCTATAAACATTCTTTCTTTGTATAAAATATATGACATGCATGTTACAGTTTATCATGGTGAATACGGCATTTGTTGCTTGTTACAATTGATACAAAAATACAAGTGTTTTTATTCCAATTGTTTTATTTATATACATTTTTTTATATATTTCATACATCTATTTGTTCTATTTTCTTTTTTTTTTCTTTTTTTCTTTATCTCATTCTTTCTTTACTTTTTATTTGTTACATTTATATGTTGCTATTTTCTTTTAATTTCTATACAAAAAATGTCTTTCTATAAAATATATGACATGTATACACGTTACAGTTTATTATGTTGAACAAGGCATTTGTTGCTTTTCAAAATATAGATGTTACAATTGATACAAAAAACATGTGTTTACAATTTTGTATTTTTTATTTTATTTTATTTATTTATTGATTTATTACATACCTTTGTTTGTTTTCTTTGCTTCTTTCTTTCATGAAAATGAAACATTTTCTTTTATTTATACATTTTTTTTCTCATAACATTTACATGCTATTTTATTTCTTTATTTCTGTAAAATATGATCTTACAGTTTATTGTTAAAATATATGTTAAAAAAGGCATTAGTTGTTTTGCAGAATATAGATGTTTCAATTGATACAAAAATTATAAGTGTTTATAATTCTTAGTTTTTAAAATAAATTTTTTTATTTGTACGTATTTGTCTATTGATTTAATCCATACATGTATTTGTTCTTTCTTTCTTTCTCTCCATCTTTCTTTTTTTTTTTTTTGTCCGTCTTTTTTGTCTTTTTTTACCATACACTTGAAACGCACACATACATCTGTTGCTATTCAACATATAGGGAAAAAAAGAAAGAAAAACATTCATTGCTTTTTGAACTGCTTTCTGGAAGTGTTGGACTTAGAGCAAGAGAGCTTTCCTTTTATCGCTGACTTTTTTCAGAAGAGTGTGTTTTCGGAAGAACTTAGAAGGGTCTCCCGTAAAGTCAGAAGGAGTGAGGAAAAACTACACATCTGTGCAAATATGAGTATATGCATGCTTACATGCTGTTGTACTTATGGAAATGCGTGTCCACAGCAAGCCAACATTCATCACGTCTCCGCTTGATTCAGTGTTTGAGGGGAAATACTACGCTTTTTAAAGGGGCCGTATTTGGAACTGCCGCATGACACAATGCATTCCTAACCAGACAGGGCCGGCGACCTCTGACCTCGGTCCAGGCCGCAAAGGAAGGCTCGGGTTTCCCTCTAAACACAAACTGTGCCACACTCACTAGGATCATTCAATTACAAAACACACTTTTTCCCTTCACAAACATGAACACACACTCGGGCACACACACTCTCGATGTCTTTCAAGCCACTCATCACAGTAAAGCTGTCATTAAGGCTCAGTCGTATATTTTGGTAAAGGCCTTCTATGGAATCAGATTAGGGCCAAAAATATCAAACGTTCTATTCTGAGAAAGAAACAAACAAAAATGCTTCACGTTTACGTTTTTTTAATATATATGTATTTTTTTCGCTTGCAATTCCGCTTTTTTTTTTTTTTTTTTGCTTGCAATCTTCACGTTTTCATTTGAAACTTTCTTTTTCGCTTTGGATTTTTTGTTTGTTTCTTTTTTTTTCCGGTTAGATTTATGGCCAAAGTCTCACGTTGGCGAGGTTGGTGAGAATGTGATTTGATGCGTCACATCGAAATACTGTATTATGAAACTTTGTATGTGCAGAGGCCCCGACTATTATTATTCGTTCTTAGCCAAAAAATGGAGAACCCGTCCACACCACCGACACTCACCCCAGACACAGAACCGAAATCGGAATGATAACACGAATTCGACGATGTAAGATTTTATGGCATAAAATGGCCCTTATCTTGGAAACGATGCGTCATGTCAAAAAAATGCCCCATGTTTATTTTTGTTCGTTTCTTAGAAATTTCCATTTGATATGTTTGGCACTCCTCTGCCAAAATTATCATGTAAATGTTTCTTGTAAATTTCCAAGAAACGAAGGAATTTTGTTTTTCTTTGCACGTAATCTTCACATTTTCACTTCTGGCACTAGCTTCACGTGGGGCCGGACCTTACTCTGACTGGCTGGTGAGAATGTGATTGGCAGATGCTTGACCAGGAAGTGTGGGAGGAGTTTAGTGAGCGTACACCGTGTCATTCACCGCTGTTTTAAAGTGCTGCTGCTGTGACATAAAGGTGTTGGTACAGGACTCATCACCGTAACCGAATAAATACTCCGACAATTGTCCGATACTGAATGTGTTTAGGCGCTCACTAAACTCCTCCTACACTTCCTGGTCAACCGCTGTCAATCACATTCTCGGCAGCCAATCAGAGTAAGGCCCACCGGTCACATGACGCTAGTGCCAGAGCGGAAAAAAAATGAAACAAACAAAAAAATCCCGAGCGGAAAAAAATAACGTTTAAAAATGAACGCGTGAAGAGTGCAATAGAAAAAGTTGAAACCAAACGTGAATTTGACGCATTTTGACGCAAATCTTACGTTTGAAAATTTTGGCACTCGTCTGATTTCACAGATTCTTGGCATCAGGACCAGGTCTATAAAAGGTTTTGAACATGTGTGCTGGTTTTGTTGTAGAGCCTACATGGATGTGAAGGAGCTGAAAGAGATTTTAAACTTGGACGGATCTACGCATTTGAACATCTTTTTCGCCAATTCGTCTGATGAAGATCTGGCGGGCGTGGCTACGTGGCCGTGGGATAAAGAAGCCCTGACACACTTGGGTACATAAACAGTATATATACAGTATATATATATATATATATATATATATATATATATATATATATATATATACACTACCGTTCAAAAGTTTGGGGTCGCTTTGAAATGTTTTTTTTTTTCTAAAGAAAAGCACTGTTTTTGTATTTTGTATGATAACTTTAATCAGTAATACACTCTATACATTGCTAATGTGGTAAATAACTATTCTAGCTGTTATGGTTTTTGGTGCAATTATGTAACGAGGCCCATTTCCAGCAAATGTCACTCCAGTGTTTTAATGGTACAATGTGTTTGATTAATTGTGTCAGAAGAATAATGGATGATTGTAAAACCCTTGCTTGATTATGTTAGCACTGCTAAAGTAAAGAAGCTATAAAACTGACCTTCCTTTCAGCAGGTTGAGAATCTGGAGCATCACATTTGTGGCGTCAATCAAAAGCTCAAAATGACCAGAAATGGAGAACTTTCACGTGAAACTCCAGAGTCTGTCCTTGTCCTTAGGGTGCTTTCACGTATAGTTCGTTTAAAACAAACCAATCTCAGTTGGGTTAAAGTGAGCCAGAAAGTTACCCAGCAGAAAGTGGAAACCTAGTAGAATCAGAAGAAAACTCTTTTTTCGCTCCTCTTCAGAAGAGAACCCAGACCCATTCTTGTTCACGCACAAATCTGTTCATTCCGTGATCTCTCTTCTGCAATGTATTTTGCCCCTTTGTTGTACGTTTTTTAACACTTTAACGTGGTTCAATTAATTACATTTTTTTGGAGATCAAAAGAAAAGCTTTAATTTATTAGGAATAAAAAATATTTTTTATTTATAAAAGCCTTTTTTATTGGAATGGTTTCTATGAGTTGAAAAGAATTGTCGATTCATGCAATCGTCTTTCCAAATACAGTTTTAATAAATCTTCGCCTGGAACATACAACCTGCCATTATGAAAAGATGTTTTCTATGGAATCAGATTAGTGCCAAAAATATCAAACGTAAATTAGAAACAAACGAAAATGCTTCACATTAACGTTTGTTTTTTTTGATTGCGATGTTTTTGTTTGAAACTTTTTTTTTCCGCTTTGGATATTCCGTTCGTTTTTTGTTTTCGTTTAGATTTCTGGCATTAATCTAATTCCATTGTTTCCCCTCTTAAGTATTACAGTGATGTGACAAATTTGCGGGTACCGAAACCTCCGGGTGTGCGCAGCAAAACGAAACGTGAAGTGGACCAAGATCTCTTCGCTTTGACATATCACGAAGTAATCAAACCACAAACTGCCCGGCAAACAAGCCGCCCTCAGACCACCTCTGGAGGTGTTCGCTTTAGGGGGGTCTGAGATCGCATAGTGTGTTCACATATATGCCCTGAACCACTCCGAGTGCGTGTGAAAGGGTTAATCGAGCTAGGTGTGAAAGCACCCTTGGAAAATAAAGTGTGACTTTTCATAGAACACACAAAATTGGTGACCCCACACTTTTGAACGGTAGTAATGTCACAAAATTTGGTGGAAAATAAAAAAATCAATTTGCTTATCTTTTTTGAGGTGGGATCGTATTAAACCCTTTGTTTTACGGCACGTTTGGACACACTCACACCATGATCCACGAGATTGGCCACAGCCTTGGACTGTACCACGTCTTCAGAGGAATCTCAGAAGTGGAGTCGTGCAACGACGCTTGCTTAGAGACCGAGCCGTCTCTGGAAACGGGAGATCTGTGTGCCGACACCAACCCGACGCCCAAGTACAAGTACTGCCACGATCCCGAACCAGGCAACGACACCTGCGGGAGACGCCACTTCACCAACACTCCCTTCAACAACTACATGAGTTATGCAGGTAGGTAAAATTGTATTTTTTTTTTTTTATATTTAATTATTCATTTTTACACTTGCTAATGGCATCATGGGACCTGCATTTTAAATCGTCTGATTGGCTGATGAAATTATGAACGATTTGGGCTGGTTCTGATGATTTCATCATTATGTTAAACCATGAACTAGTTTAATTTTTAGTCAGTTTAGCAGAAACGACATTAGACAGTGGTACCTCGAATTACGAATGACTCGAAAATTTTGTTTTTTGAAAGGCGTCGTCGAGAATACGTCTTTTGTTGCGCCCTTAAAATGGGTAAATATGGTAAGCGAAAGAGTGAAATCCAGCACGCGTTTCCTCATTCACTCGTTTGTATCGAATCTTTTTTTTAGAACATTACACAATACAAATATAACAGAAATGTGCAAACTATGCTTCAAAAGACACTTAACAAAACATATCTGTAAATAAGTACTTTGATAAACAAATGCTTTAGTAATTTTAACTCAAATACTGTATGTATCCCCAAATTGTATTTCTAAGCTTGCTTTAGTAAACACCATAACAAAATGCAAACCAAACACACAATTATTGCCAATAAAAATAACGTTGTAAACCCCAACATCATCTACCCCAAACCACGAGGTCTCCTGCAGCTAGCTCGCCATCAACATTAGCATTCGCGTTAGCCAAACGCTTACTCGTCAGATAAAGAAATAAAACACACTTTTATAGAAACAACCATTAACATAAATTAACTTTCATCACTTTCTTAGTTGTTTTTAACCCGTATTGATTCGGAAAGATTACCTTAAAAAGGGTAAAGATGGTAAGCGAAAGAGTGAAAACCAGCACACGTTTCCCCATTCACTCGCTTGTATTGAATGAAGCAGAGGATGGTGCGACTCCCTCTACTGGTTACCGGAGGTAATTCTTTTTCCATAAAAACAACCTGAACAACCGCTCACTTGAAACATAAGAATTGCGAAAAATAACAGAAACATTTGCCTCCCTTCTAAAGGATAAATTAAGTAACGTGTCAAAATAAAATAAAAAATATGGCAACTGCAATGAAAGATAATATTAATACCCCAACATACCCCCCACAAAACAGATGTTGTCCCCAACATCCTGGCATTTTTACATCCTCAGTTAAAGTCAAAACAGTTAAGATCAACCCAAATAAGGCAATATAAGGTATCACAAACATTTGCATGATATTCACAGACTGGAACTCTTTTCATACATTCTGTATGGTAATGGTGAACCAAACAATGTCCATTCAAACTCCATTACACTTATTCCAAACCAGTGTCCCAACAGTATTCCACTGAGTTATGGTACTCCAATATGTTGGTCATTCAAAAGAATTGCATTTCCTCTAAAAAGAGTCCATCAACGTATTAGAATTGTTGAACTAAGAGGTAAAAGTACGATTGATAGGCATTGAATCTTCAGTTTCTGCCCAAAATTCAATGTGCACCGAGTCTCATTCTGATGTAAATATGATTCAGACACAGTATTTAAAAAAAACGGTCTTCCTCATGCAATCAGTCCATAGGAGGGTTGAATGTGGTACGGATACACATGTTGTGTCCCTGGCAGTTCCAGACTTGGATATGGAGGCAGTGTCCTCATGTTATAGCAAATCGGTGAACCAAGTTTTTCATAGGTAAAAACCTTAGGCCTTCTAGGCAGTCGACCTTAGGCAGTCGTTGTGTTCGTCGAGGCCGAACTGTTCCGGGGCTCATAGCAACAGGATAGTCAATGGTATTTTCACCCAATAACTCCTCAGCATGATGGTTTTCTTCCTCCGGGAAAGGTTCGACTTGGTCTATTTCTCCCATATTGTGCTCAACCATTGATGGCTCAATTTCTCTGGACTGCATACAATCCCTGCAGAATTTTTTTTCTCATGTGAACTGGCTGATATGGGATTGGGCAGTATTCGTCGTCGTCATCATCATCATCATCCCATCATCTCCTCTGCTCTGAAATTTCTACAGGGAGAAAGTCACACGGGAGAAGAAGATTGCGATGGAGAATCCTTGATTTCCTTTTTCCTGTTTAAGCTCTGAGTTCATATACTGGAAGACTCTCACCCACTTGATGAACAACAATATGAACTGCATATTGTTTTCCTGGGCCACCACAGGGTTTTTTACTAGAGCTGTAGTACTTGTCACAAGCGGGATTAGAACCCCGGTTGCTAGGTTGGCAGGTGAAGGTGTTAAGCACACGCACAATGTTTCCAGGCAAAAAAGAGAGACAGCACTCAAGAGCTTGAGAACTCAAGTAAAGAACACAGAAAAACATGCTCGTTATATACACAATCTTAATGAGATACACCTGCATCAACAATCTAGAAAGAAAATTAGGACCAGTGCCCTCTAGAGTCCTGGAGACACATTACATTGTATCCAGATGCTGACAGGACCCCCTCCTCTAGGAACGACTCCTGACGTTCCTTGCAGAAGATTCTGGCCGCCGGGAACGAAATTTACGGACTAAATCTGGATCCAGAATGTCTCTTTCCGGAACCCAGGAGCGCTCCTCTGGACCATAGTCCTCCCAATCCACAAGATACTGAAGTGAATTGCACACTCTCCGTGAATCCAGAATCCTGCGGACTGTATAGGCCGGCTGACCATCAATAATCCTGGGGGCTGGAGGAGGCCTGGGTGGGGAAATAAAGGGAGAAGAATAAAACGAGTTTTAACAAAGAGACATGAAATGTAGGGTTGATTCTAAGAGACCTTGGTAAAAATAAATGATAAGAAACGGAATTAACTTTCCTTGCTATTCTGAAGGGACCAATGTATTGTTGAGACAGCTTCCTTGCTTCCACTCGGAGGGGTAAGTTCTTTGTAGATAGCCAGACTCTTTGACCGGCTCAGAAACTAGGAGCAGTCCGATGACGTTGATTGGCTTGAGACTGATACCGAAGAGAAGTGTTCTGAAGACAGCGCCTGGCCCTTCTTTAAACTTGTCGACATCGTTGAATATAGTGTTTGGCGGACGGAACAGCAACTTGTACTTCTTCCTCTGGAAACAAAGGGGGGTTGTAACCGAACAGGCAATCAAAAGGCGATAGACCAGTGGCCGAGGACTGAAGGGTGTTGTGGGCATACTCTGCCCACAATATATATGTGGACCACGAAGAGGGATTATTGGCAACTATGCAGCGAAGGGTAGTCTCTAGATCTTGGTTGAACCGCTCTCTAAGTCAATTGTCTAGGCGAATAGCCAAGGCTATGAGGGACTCAACGTCTGCAGGATCGAGGGTCGCCAACTCATCCTTAAGAGGCTCAGATAGCCCCTGTTGAAAACAGACTTTCAAAGCTTCATCATTCCATCCACTTCTGGCAGCGAGGGTTCGGAATTCAATAGCATACTTGGAGGTGCTACGCGGTCCCTGACGAAGTGTGAGCAGCCGCTTGGATGCATCCCGACCGCTAATTGGGTGATCAAACACCATCTTGAATTCATCCACAAAGGTAGCATAGGAGTTGTAACAACTGTCTTGAGAATTCCACAATGCAGAGGCCCAGGAGAGTGCCTTGTCTGTGAGGAGGGTAATAATATAGCAATCTTTGCGCGGTCTGTAAGAAAACTAGAAGTTTGAAGTTCCAAAATCAATGAGCATTGTGTCAAAAAATCTTGACAAGAACTTGGATCTCCTGCATATGATCTGGGAGGCAGCAGACGAGGTTCAACTAGCACGGGTTGTTGGGATATGCTTGATGCCGCTTCAGGACTTGTTCTTTGAGCAGGTAAAAATTCTGAGAGCTGGCGCATGGAACTCATTATGTCTGACAAAATCAAACTCTTCTTGACGGCTGAGCACAGCTTCAAGGCGTTGAAACGAAGATTTGCAAGCAAGAGTTGGCGAGCAAACACATCCAATATCCTTGGAACTGAGTGTCTCTGGGTCCATTGTTGACTTGCTTTTTCTGTCACAAGCGGGATTAGAACCCCGGTTGCTAGGTTGACAGGTGATGGTGTTAAGCTCAATGTTTCCAGCCAAAAATTAGGCTTCTTTAATAAAGCATCAAAAAATAAGAAAAAAAGGTTCAAGAAAAATTCTCAAAAAATACAAATAAGGTTCATCTCATTTCGAGGTAAAAATGGCAGACAAACAAGATACTTGAAAACAAAACTAAACAAAAAGCTTCACGATGGAAGAAAACCAACAGAAACAAACACACACACACTAGAGAGCTTGAGAACTTGAGAATATCAGAAACAAGTGAAACAGAAACAAACAGTGAATGTTAAACAACATGTCAACTGGCAAACGTGGAGATTGTCCGTGTAATTACTGGAATAGTGATAACCCAGTCACTTCACAACGTGTGCAATTGTATGCGTAAACAAGTTTGTTTAGTGAGTCTTTCCAGCTTGACTTTTGCCTCTAGGTTAAAGTCTGTAACATCTGGAGCGGTTACAGACGGTTAAATCTTTCAACCGGTCCACTCCCTTTGGGGTGATAGGGTGTTCTGGACCCTGCAATTCCGCAGTACTTTTTCAGTTGCGCAAAATGTTGATTCTCAAATTCGCCACCCTGGTCATGATGAATTCGGGCCGGGAATCCAAATCTCATTGCCTAGTCATTGAAGATTTTATCTGCTGCTGTTCGGCGAGACTTGGATGTAGTTGCATAAGCTTGTGCAAAACGTGTGAAGTGGTCGATGATCACTAGGATGTATTCATATCCGCCTTTGCACTGTTCAAGATGCAGGAAATCTACAGACACCAGTTCAAAGGGTTGAGTTGTAACAATGCTGGTTATTGGTGCTCTTGATTCCTGGCTAGGCTTCTTGTGTGTAAGGCACTCACACGTCCTCATGACATAGTCCTCAATTTCTCGCTGCATGTAAGGCCAGTAAAACCGGTCTCTTATCAGTGATGTAGTCCTTTCTGATCCTTGGTGACCCATTTCATTATGTAGTTCTCTCACAACTGTACTTGTATGTACTTCAGGTAACACCAGCTGTTTTCCGTTGGCCGTCTTTCTGTGTAAAATTCCATTTTCAACAATCACCAGCTTGTCCCATTCTCTAAGAAGGCATACACTTTGTGAGCTGAGTTGTTTCAGTAGTGGACCTGAATGTTTGTTTCCTGCAAGCTTAAACTTAATCACTGGTCCCACAACAGGATCATTTCTTTAGTCAAGTTTGATCTGTTCTGCAGTTAAAGGAATGATGGGTCTCTCTGTAACTGAGGGTGGCGAGGTGGCTGACAAGCACATGGACCATGACACCGGAAACGTCTTGATTGTCTACTGCTTGAGTTGTTTCTCCAATGACATCAGGTGGAATTTCTACTGAGCACTCATTCATGAAAGCTTCTATATCCAAAGACATTCTTGAGAGACTGTCTGCATCAATGTTTTCTTTGCCAGGACGGTATTTAATAGTGAAATGGAAATCTGCAAGTTCTATTACCAATCTGCAGCATGTTGCGTTCAATTTAGCTGTGGGCAAGATGTAGGTAAGTAGATTATCACTGTAAACTGTAAAGGATGGAGCATAATATAAATAATCCCTGAACCTTTCTGTCATTTCCCATTTAAGGGCCAGGAACTCTAACTTTCCTGAGTGTAAATGATATTTTTCTCTGCTGCAGTTAAAGACCGGGAACCATAAGCAATGACACAAAGCTTTCCATCCCGCTTTAGATATAGTACGGCCCCTAATCCCTGATTGGAAGCATCAGTATGAATTACAAGAGGCACTGTCCACACTTCTTTTGTCATTTTAAGCAGGTCATATAATTGATTAGCAATGTGTGAAAAGTCTTTGATGTACTGTCGATAATAACTCAGCAGTCCAAGGATAGCTCTTAACTCACCCACATTTCTTGGTTGTTTGTTTTTGAGGGCACTTACAGCAGCAACATCAGCTGGGTGTGCTGAATATATGGCAAAAATATGGCAACTGCAATGAAAGATAATATTAACACCCCAACACTTTCACTATACGAATTATTTCACTATACGATAGGCCAAATGTTGTAATGACAAGAATTGTATTTTATTACCACTAATATGCATGGAGATCTATTGAGTGAAACATGCAGGTGTCCAGACGTATAAAGCAGTGTTTTTCTCCTCAAGCACGTCAGTAAACAAAACAAACAACAACACGCTAACGGAGATCTTAGTTTCAGATCTGTTTCATTATGTTTACACACAAAAGTACACCCCGACCGTGCTGATCCGGCTATGTCACAGGTATTCGCAAGATTCAAAATGGCAGATGTAACGTTCTTTTTAATATTTTTTTTACATTTTAAAGACATCGGGACGAATTATCGAAATTACATGCAAAATGCCACCCAATTTGACGAAAGTTTTTTTTAACAAAACATCAATGAAACAAAATAATAATGTAAAGTGTAATACCACTGTATTTGCCTTTCAACAAACTGATAGAAAGATCTGTGTGATGTGAACTCAACTCCACACACAGATCTACAGATCTTACAAATACCTGGGATTTCAATTCTACGTGCTTCAAAGTCCCAAATGTTGCTCTTGATAACCAGAAGCAGTCCGAGTCTGTTTGAGTTGTATAGTCAACTCAGTACTTGATTGTAAAATACTGTATTTGCGCAGATATAAGCACCTCCCTGATTTTTCAGGCACAAAATAAAATTGTACCAAATATATTGTTTTCCGCACTAAAGTTATTGTTTTCCAATTTTGATATTCTTTTACTTGAATGATAGATGACAAAAAGTCGATTCTAGTGGTCAGAACCTTATTTCCCAAGAATCAGAAGCGAATGATTATTATCCCGTTTATCAGGCCAAGCGTTTTGATTTTGTCTGTTCCTTGGATTTTTTACTTCTTGCCCGTCTTCCTTCTGTGTTCCGTGTTTTGACTCCTTTTGCGATTACATATTTGACCTGTTTATTAGCGCTAAGCTAACCGGTCGTGGTTTGTAGTTTCTGTTTGTTGTTATATTAATGATTATATTTAGTTTAAACTTACTTCTTCCAGTGTTATTTTGTCTTTGTTAAGTGTCACGGCGTGGCGAATGTTTCTTATTGTTATGTTATTGAGCCAATGAAAGCTTATACTGTATGCACCTCGGCCTACAAAATATTGAAAGACGCACAAACGTGGCGCTGCATAAACACGATGTGTTTTCGTTTATTTGTGATTGCTCCAGCCTTGAAATACGGAAAATTTGAAATCGGCGATTATAAGCACCTCACAAGTTTTTGAACGTCGAAAATTTAAAAAAGGAGTGTGCTTATATTTGCGTAAATACGTCATCAGCGACTATGTCTTTCTTTGATCCCACAAGCCGACGACTGCACCGACTCTTTCACACCGAACCAGGTGGCACGAATGCACTGTTACCTGGATCTCGTCTATCAGTCCTGGAGGCCTGGCAGCAAACCTGCACCGGTTGCTCTGTCTCCGCGAGTGACGACGCAGGACGGAGACTCTCTCACCCTGGAGTGGTTTCCCGCCCTGACGCTGCACTACTTTGGAAGGTAAAAGGCTGGCATTCTCCTGCCATATTGACCACCTTGATTGCACGTTTGATTGATTGTTTTGACGGACGATGTTATTGAAACCCCCAACGTTGTGTAATGTACACAATGGAATCCCTTGCGGTATTTCCGACTGGTCCAAGGAAAATAAATTAATATTTTTGCCAGGCAAGTATGATGAATTAAGTATAAGTGTAAATAATTTTGTGATAAACCACGATTCGAGATAAATCATGTCGAAAAGGTTTATTGACAAGGAAGAGCGGTGCCACGCAAACCTGGAGTTTTGGACGCTTTATGTAACTTTCTGATCTCTTGCTACTGTTCGCTCCAACTCGTTAGTGGCCTTGTGCAAAGTGGTGTAATGAAGTGGTTGTCGTTGATTTCCTAGAGAAGAGGGATCGCTGTGTGACCGATGCACGGTAGACGGGGTTCTCCTGCAGTATGCCTCCAACTCCTCGTCCCCCAGACCCTGTGCGCCCTCCGGCCACTGGAGCCCCAGAGAGGCAGAAGGTACCTACTCAAGACATGTTCACCCATCACATAACCAGTGGTGCAGTTCTTGAGTACATGGACTTTGTTACTTGAGTATTTTTGACTACTTTGTACTTGTACTCAGTGTTCCTACAGTTTCTGAGAAGTCAAATTCAATCACGGCGAGAGGTGTAAAGGTGTAAACTTTAGGAATGTTTGTCAATTTTGTAAATATACAATATGTATACATATGTATAGTACAACTGATTCTTAAAAGAAAAGTATGACAAACGCATAAAGAAACTGAAAACAATTATTTAGACATTAAAACACTGAGCATTCGCGTGTTTGTACTTGTACTAGTACTTGTACTTTATTGATTGTGTGAATCTATTGGGACTGCGTGGATTTAAAAGTCGCTAATATAACTATAAATACAATATATAATTATACATATTAATAAATAAAAAAACATTTACAACATTTACAAAAATTCCTAAAGTATACTTAAGTACTTTACTCCTCTGGTCATCGTCTCTGTTCACACTTTTCCAGCACCGCACAGTTGTGGTAAAATACAGTATATACGTAAAGGTCTGCCTAAATACCACCAAAATGAAACTTTGCCATTGTAATTATTAGGGGCGTGACGATATCTCGTGGCACGAGGTCTCGTGAGATTTGTTGCTTTTCGCGAGATACATATCATGCATATCGTGATATCGCGAGAATTTGACGCTACCTTTGCTACAATGTGTGGAATCAAAAAATTTTAAAGGATTCGTGCACGAGCGTCCCGATTTTCGTGCCGGCATGAGCAGCTTGAGTTGAGTTGAGCTTGATTGCACTGATCTTTGTGCTTGCGGTTCAATCGATGGTGGCTCGAACAACTGTGCGGACTTGACACCTCCTCTCCTCTAAAGGGGTCACACTACAAGGTTGTTTGTGATGATATAGCGAACGAGTTAAACTTTAATAAAACGTGTTTGTAAAATAAAGAAAAGATTATTTCAAACTGTCATTAGTTGCACATGTGAGTTTAATCTAATGTGTCTAATACACGTGTATTACATCACTATCGAAACGATCTTTTTTACTCCACTACATTTGAATGGAGACTCAGCATTACTCGCTATATTGTGATTGGGCATGACAAGTCGGCATCTTTTTCTCCCGTGGTTATTTTCTTGTGCGGACAAGGTGATATCGCCATCTGCAGGATGCTGAAGGTACTGGATGCTGTTTATCACCTCAATCCGGTCAACGTGAATACCAGACGGTCCATGGGTGTAGAATAAGTTCTAAGAACCAGCTATTGTTGAAGCTGAATGAAAACATTGAGAAGTGAGTCACATCAAAGTCAGTTCTAGACAAAGGCACTTTATGACTTTTTCTCAAGTCTTCTTGGAATTGGTAGCTTGTGATAATAATTTTTACAGTAAGGTATCTGTATTTTTACTCAAGTATAGTTTTTAACTACTCAGCTCTGCATATAACATTCTACGTAGATTTGTGCCTACTTTACATTACACATTTCCAATGGTCACTTGGTCATTTGGGCTTCTTTGCCGAATTGCGGGAAGCTTTTGTTTCTGTTGACTCTTGAAAATTGTGTTAAGTTTGTGACGGCCGTCAGGAACCATTAATGGAAGATTAAATCGGCCTGCCAAGAGAGGCTAATACTGGAAGCAGTAGCAAATCAATCAAAGAAGAGAACAACTTTATACGCCAGGGAAGAAATCATTTATAGATATAAATTGACAAGACAAAAAAAAGACAAGAGTTTTTTGGATGATGGATCTTGTGCATGTCACCAAAATGTTCTTGGTAATTTATTTTTCAGATGTGTAATAATTATTTCACACGAAAAATATTTTTAAACCAACTTTTACATTATTCCAAAACGATTATAATGAGGGACATCACTAGCAGCTAATTCTGCTAATATTGAGTGTTTTATTGGGTAACAATGACGTATTAAATGCTCTGTTTAACCTAAACTCAAGTTTTTGATCGGGACACGACCATTTTGCACCAATGGATCGGCTCAAATTTGCGCTATGATTTGGACTTTAGAATTTCTCTCAATAAAGTGGCTGCGATCAGTGTTTTTAAGGCGATATAGTTTAGCGTCTTAGAGATTTAGAAAAACTGTCTCTGCATGTCTCTGGCCCGTGCTTTTGCTTTTTTTTTGTCTAATGGTTGTTTAAATATCTTTCAGCGGTTAATAGAAATCAGAGAACTATCTTATTTGGAATAAATTATTGCCTTTGTTATCTTGAAACGTGATCAAGCTACCCGCTTTCTTCACGAGAGTGACATGGTGTTGGAATGTGTAGCTTCACGGCAAGAACGACCGAGTTCAAGGCCAGTTTTCTTCCCTCAGCTCAAAAACACGCCACGTTAAGTGGCAACTGTAATTTGGGAAAGAATGAGTGAGTGAGTGAGTGACTGAGTATGAGTGAGTATGTGTGAGTGTTAGAAAGTGAGTGAGTGAGTAGGTGACGTTGGGTGAGTGTGAGGGTGTAAGTTAGAGAGAGTGAGGATGAGTGAGAGAGAGAGAAAGAGTGAGTGAGAGTGAGTGAGTAAGTAAGTGACTGAGTAGGTGAAAGGGAGTGAGTGAGTGAGTGAGTGAGTGAGGGTGAGTATGAGTGAGTGGGTGAGTGAGTGAGATAGGGTGAGTGTGAGTGGGTGAGTATGAGTGAGTGGGTGTGTGTGTGAGGGAGGGTGAGTGAGAGTGAGTGAATGAGTGAGTGAGAGTGAGTCTGAGTGAGTAATTGAGAGTGAGTGAGTGGGTGAGGGAGGGTGAGTGAGGGTGGGTGAGTGAGTTTGTGAGTGAGTGAGTAGATGAGAGTGAGTAGGTGGATGAGGGAGGGTGAATGAGTGAGTGAGTGAGTAAGTGAGTGAGAAAGAGAGCAAGCGATTGAATCTGTGTTTTTTGTGTAGAATAGAAAATGGGAGAATTTCATAATCACTAATTAAAATTTTTACTGGGTCAGAAAGTCTTGACAGAGGGAACACTATCAGCATAACTAGATTCGTCTGATGTTTCTAAATCAATCCCGTGACTTTTGTAATCTATTTTAAATTGGTTTAATGTTTGTAAAGCGAGTTAGTGACATCTAATTTGTAGTTAAATGGACCAATGAATCAGATGCTAATGGGTTTAGTTCAGATTTCCCCCCTTTTTTAGTTCATGTAATCACGCGTGATGTGATTGTTCGTGTCAGGGTTTTTTTCTCATTTTCAGGGGTCTTTCAGCTTCAGGTGGGTCTCCGCGTCAGTCGTATCCCTCTGTGGGCCTTTCCCCTTTAAACTTCCCCTAATGATCTTGACAGTTCCTAAAAGAGAAACCAGGCCCTGGGCCAGAAATCTCCTAGTGACCTTCTGCCATTCCACTAAAGGACATTATTTGGTTCTCTTAGAATGTATTTGTTTTTTAAACCGTCATTCACTAATTCTAGAGCTTAACAAATGGCTACCACATGTAATTTTCAGAATTACTGCAATTGATATAATTTAGGTTCCTCTCTGTGTTGTTCTTTTTCCTTTAAGCTCATCTGTAAACAATTAAGCAAAGCATCAATTGTACTATTGGTCGTACGAAGGGTTCAGGGTTTCTCGACCGCACAGCAATGCCCTGGCAAGCACCCTGGCTTTGTGGCGGCATCTCTCGTTTCACATAACCCTAGGTTTTGAAAAAGGAAGCAACATGACATTACTTTGCTCTCTCGTGTTTCGGAATGTCAAAGAGGGGGGTGAAAAAGAAGCTCAATTTTTTCCCCCTTCTCTGTCGTCCTCAGGTCCACCAGATGTGGAGCAGGCCTGTGAACCCAGCGTACGCACATGGAGCCCGAATGCCGGCCTGGACTCCAGCAGTGTTGGCTCGGCGTCCTGCCCACCCCAGGGCTGCATGCTTCAGCTAGACTTTGCTTATTCTCTGATGCCCGACTCTTTAACCGTTTGGGTCACCTTCTTTTCGCCAGAGGAGACTGGGCTGCCAGCAATTCTCGAAATCCTCCTTCTTACCCTAAGTGGGAGCAACGTCTCCCTGGGTCCCCAGTATGTCTTCTGCGACACCCCGTTGACTATTAAGCTAGACGTAGACGAGGAAGTGTACGGGGTTCAGTTTTTTACATCGGAGCAACACTTGGAAATTGACGCCACGCTATTGACCTCAAAGCCAAACGTTCCTCTGTGCCAAGCGTGCCATCCTCTTCAGTACAGACTGGTTCGCGAGCCTCCGTTCACTCACTCTCCGCAAGGTCTCGTCCTGCAGCAGCCCAGCTTGAGATACGTGGACAGGTGAGGACGACGTTTTCTACTTTTGTGAGCAAAGGCTCAATGTGTACTAGGCTTAAGCTGAACAAGCCGCATGGAGGTTTGAAGATTGCATGGGTTTCCTTCTATGGTCCAGTACATGTGTCCGAGTGAACGAGAGTCTGGAAAATGGTTCTTTTATGTGAGTGAGAGTGTGTTTGTTTGTGTGTGTCCTGCTTTGTGATTGCTTGACCTCCAACTGGGTGTAGGGTAGAGGATTCGGACTGTTTGCAAAATGTTTTCCCGTTGACTTGTTTGTCTGCACAAGATTTTTTTGTGGTTGAAGATAATTTTGGGAGCGAGATGCCAGTGATTTGTTGCATCTCGGAAGTGCAAGAGTGTGGAGATTGCATGGGGTTCCTTCTATGATCCAGAAGCATGTGTCCAAGAGTCTGGAAAATGTCCCATTTTTGTGAGTGAGAGTTTGATTGTGTGTGTCCTGCTTTGTAATTTGTTGACCTCCAACTGACTGTGATTGTCTTCTGCTCCATGTGACCCGGAGGGTGTAGGGATAGAAGATTCGAACTGCTTGCAAAGAACTGCAAGTTTTTTCCTGTTGACATGTTTAGAGCTTGTACAAGAGTTGTTTGTGGTTTAAGACAATTTTGGTAGCAAGATGCCAGATTTGCTTCATCTCGGAAGTGCAAGAGCAGGGTTGCTTCCACTTGCCATTTTATGGATGTTTTGGTTGACAGTGTGTGAGGTCTTCAAAACCCTTCAGTCCTTGAACTAGGGGTTCAGGTCAGTTCAAAGAGATTCACAGGCCGCTTGTTGTCATCTGATATGTACGTGAAGAAGTGCTCTCAGGCAGTTTAACTTCATAGGTTACTCGTAAATTCTGAGTGGCCACAAAACAGTAGGAGAGCATTGAGGACCAAAAGCGGTGATTTTGTTAACAGTCTCAAACCAGTCTCTCGCATCTGTGACTAGAACTTTCTCTCGTGTCGGTGGAGTGAGGCTTCACCTAAAGACCCATTAAACTTCACAATCCAACCTGCGGGAGTCAACCCTTTTGGATTGAACTGAACAGGGTTCCAATCTCAACACATTCTATTAGAATGTGTCCTTTTAAACAACTAATTTATCCTTCTGGCTTACATTGTTTTGTGAGAAGCTGGACAATAGAAACAAAAGAAGCCCTGTAGGATGGCTGGAGGCAGGTCAAGCGGAAAGACATTGATCAAGACAGTGAATTCAAATTTCTAGTCTGCCAGCATCTTCTGATAATGTGTTATCTAAATTATCAACCCCAGGTTTGCGAAGAACCCAGTCGTGTAGGATTCGTCAAGATTTGAAACCAATTGGATTGGTATTTTCCAAATGGCCCAATCATGAAGACTTAATACCAGAGAGCTGCGGCCTATTCTTGACAAATGATTTTATCAAACTGCTTTGCGAACAAGTTGAATTCATGCTTCACAGACGCAGTGCCAGGTGTAACGCATTACAAAGTCTCGCTTTGCTGTAGTTAATAAAAAACGTTTTCACTGAAAAAGTAATGTAACGGATTACTGTTCATTTTTAGGTCATTTAATTACAATGTACATGCATTACATTGTAAAATAATTAAACTCGCTGAATGTCATTTAATTTTATTAATTTATCTACTTATGGTACAAGTTGAGTGTTCCACCTCAAAGTTGTTGTAGTGCTTGTGCACGTGATTCGTGACAGTCATATTTAAAGTGGAGGCGTCGGACTCGGTCCTACTCGGCAATATTCAAGTCACTTCGCGGTTCTGAAACAAGCAGATAAGAAAATTACAGTAATTTGCGAGATACTTCCTGTGGAGAAAACACACTCGTTCGTTGTCAATAGCTCGAGTATCAACTAAGGCACTGACACGACCAGTAGGTTACTTATTCAGTAACTAAGCTACTTTTCAGGCACAGTAATTAGAAAAGTAAATCAATTACAAAATTGTAAAGTAATTAGTTACTTTTGCTGGATGGATTGATGAAGTTTTTAATTTTTTTGATATTTTATTTATCCATCAGAAATCTCTATTATAGTTTTTGTCTTGTGGAAGCGTATACACACAACTCTGCCGTTGTTGTGAAATTCATTAAAGCGCTGAATAATGATGATACGATTGCTAAAAACGGTCCACCTGTTTTAGCATACAGTGTTTTTGGAGGCCTTGATTTGGAAGTTTTTTTGCCGTTCGTACGGACCACCAAGGCTACGTCTGTTGGCCGCCTGCCAATGCTGTACATTAGTTTTCACAAAAAATCAAGGCAGTGCTCATCTGGGCTTGATGTGAACCCACTGAACTTCACCATCCCCAGCGATGGGCTCTTCTAATGCACGGCTAATACTGGCGCTGTATAATTCCACACTGCTTAAGAGGAAAATTATGGTTTCACACCTAGTATTTATTGAAACACACCTTACCGACAACGCACTTTTCTTCCAATGCTTTTTACATATAATATGTGAAATAATATTATGAGTTATCAGTATTTCATGAGTTACGTTAGTATATTATGGTGTATATTCTTTCAAATTAAAATTAGATTTTATATATATATATATATATATATATATATATATATATATATATATTAGTAAATTATTTAATTTAATTGAAAGTCCTTTATTTGTCCCTGCAAGGGAGAAATTTCACCGTTGCAGCAGCGGTACGATTTTAAAGTACAATTTTGCAGTAGAAAACAGTAGAATCTAAAAAGTGTTATGATTTAAATACAGTTTAAACAAATAATAAAGTGATGTAACAAATATTTACACACATGTATACTGAACTTGTATACAGATATTGCACATTAATTTTAAGTGCTTTATTGAGTTAATTTTTTTTTAACGCCATTAATCATAGTTGCAGTTTTTTCACTTTCGGTTGGGTGAAAATGCAATGAATAGACCCACAGAGCCTCGCTAGTGTCACCCAGGTGTGGCTCATTATGATCAGAAGCTCAGAGTGACTACTTTGCGCCTAAATAGCAGCAGGTGAAAGTTTTTAAGGACAGACACTTGCTTGTCTCATTGATCTCGTCTCAGTCCGGTGTTTGAATGTTCTTGAATGGACCTGTTAAAACTGAGACTCAACCTTATTTAGAAGTTTCAACTGCAAATACGTAACTTGTTTGTCAGACTCAAATCTCTGTTCAACAAGCCGCCACTGTAGATTCATAGGGATTAGATAAAGACAGTACTCTATTTACTTGCACTTATATTTAAAAACAGACATTCTAAGCTTTATGAAAATGTCTTTATGTACATTCTAAGACATATGTTTCATGTTTGAGAGATAAGTATTTATTAAGTTCTTTTGTTTTCAGCTGATCAAAAAAGAAGGCAAAACGTGCTTCAAGTTTTAGTTTTATTATTATTATTAATTTATTTTTACATTTTACATTTTTTTTAAAACACATGTCCTGTTTTTATTAAGAGTGTAACTTTTCAAGCTTTCAATTATGTAATACACTTATATGTAAGTCCAAAATTGAATTTTGTTGTGTGTTTTAACTAGAATAAAGAGTGACTCGACCTCTGAGGGTTAAAAAACTAAGAAAATATATGTATATATGTATATATGTGTGTGTGTGCATATATATACATGTATATATGTATATATATATATATAATTATGTATGTGTGTATATATATATATATATATGTGTGTGTGTGTGTGTGTGTATGTATATATGTTACATTCTGTTATATTATGTTCTGTCTGCTGTTGTGATACATATATCAGAATGAAATATTTGCTCTATCAATGTGGCGTATTCATTTAAAATTCCAAATCGATTCAGTATTTAAACGGTAAATGTAAAGTTATTTCTGCACTCGGATTGTTTATAGAAGTGTCTTGGTGTAATATTCCGAAGCACCTGCTATTTAGATAGTAATGCGGGATTCCTGAAAGAACTTCCTGTTCTACTAAAAGCTAAATCCAGGAGATGCATTATTCAGGATCTTCTGAGATGATTTCCTTGACTTGGTTTTTCTTATGGGAATTTACAGTAACCTCTTGATTCCATGAAATACTGGCTTAATTTCTGACCCAGTTACATTCAGGAAAAGTGGTATATTGTATACTATAATATACAATTCCGATAAAATATTGACAAAATTAGCACTCCATCAAGCTATTGAAAACTAGTCATTAGAATAAAAATATGTCCACTTGTGAAAAAATAAAAGCAAAAAATAACAATTTAGTTTATGCCATGATTCCCTTGTTGTTCAGTACAGAAATCGCTCAAACAGGAAGATTTTTGCGGCAAAACAATCATTGAAAGAGTCTTCACACTACTCATAGTTAGGTGTGGGCGATATGTGTCATATCATGGTATTTTCTAGTGTCGGTATTTTATCACAGTATTGGGGGGGGGGTGCATTACATTTTAGTAGACTTTAATTACATTATTTGTACACAAAATCTGTATTCTAACTTTTTTTATTTTAAGAAATTAGATGTAGGGCTGACAAATAAGCATCAGCCAATTTGAATACAGTATATTATATATTTTTTAAAAGTAGTAGCCCAGGCGGTTTTTCGAAAAATGAGAGTCCACACCCTCCCGACAGCGATTAAATACACACCGATTTGGTATCATCGAAGCGTTTTAAGATGTTTTGTCAGCTCCAAGCTGCAGCAAAATTACATAGTCATTTCATCCTCCAGGTGCAGGTCTAGTAAGAGAAGCAGGCAATCACTGTGAGTAGTGAAAGAAAGCGTGTGAGAAGCGGCAGACTTACTAATGAGAGCTCTTCAGCGCGGAGGGATTGTGTCGTCTGTCGACAGCCGTAAACAAGATAGCCACAAAAAAGCTCCATGATACTTTGCGTCATTTTTCAAATAGTCAGGTAGATGACCGTATTCACGCAAATATAAGCACCTCTTCGATTTTTCAATGCTCAAAAACGTGGGGTGTGCTTCAATTTCGTTGATGAAAATATTTTCGTCATCGTCTTTGTCAACGACAGTTTTTCCCTGACAAAAACGTATTGAGAACTATATAAAAACTCTCTATTGACACTTTCGTCAACGAATAAAAACTAAACAAAAATGCCTTTTGCAACGACGTCCAATCATAAACGTGATGCAATTATAATTTATTTTATTCTACTGTATTTAATTTCTTCTTTGTTGAGGCTTCATTCATGAGAATACATTTATATTGAAAGAAAAGTTCATAAAAACAACTTAGCTGATCAAGAAAAATGAATGTTTTTCCAACTTGAACATGGAACCTGAACCTACCTACTTAGTTTATTTATTTAGTTCCCTACTTAGTTCCCATTTATTTGTGATTGCCCCTGACTTGAAATGCGTAAAAATGGTTGCTTGTGTTTTTGCACTTATTTGAAATAATCACATTTAAGCACCACCAAGTTTGTGGGCGTCTAAAATAGGAAAAAAGGTGCATAAATATGGTACATTTTATGAAATCATATCCGGGAAACCTGACTTCATTGTATGCAAATTCAATCAGTCAAATAGCAACCACTATTATATGATTCTCCCTCAAAAAAAGAAACTACGATTGAAAAGAATAAACATATCCAAATGCTGTTTTAGTTCAACGCTGGCAAGAGCAGATTCCTCTGGTGCGCACTGGAAAAGCAATGACGTCATTCCAGACCACAAATTCCTGTTCTAGAAGAAAACGCTGATATTGTCTTTCAACAAATTGCTAGAATCGTACTCGCCAAATGTCCATTCATGTCTTATGTAGGCGAACCGAGGGTGTTGTGCACATTATCGTTTTTCCCGATTTTAAACACATCTGCCGTAGATTTGTGTTACCCACAAGACACTGATGGCTTAATTGATGCTTGCTTCAACTGGCAACGGTCTACCAATCACTGTTAACCCTTCTATTATGTTGGGGTCATATTGACCCGTTTTTAAAGTTTGAAAATATTTTAAAAATACTTAAAATAATTTTTTCACTTTGAAACTTCTCCTTATTTGGTGTAATTGTCATGTAGAATATATTCTAGAACAATTCTGTTCACATATTTGTAACACCACGCTACATGTTTATGTTACAAAAATACTGTTCGGGTCAAATTGACCCGTGTTAAAAGTTAAAAATTAAAAAGATTACTTAAAAGTATTTGTTCACTTTGAAACTGCTTCTGCTTGTTTTAGTCAATGTAATCTACATATAAACAAAAATGATCGAGTTGACATATTTGTAACGCCCGCTACATGTTTGTGTTACAAAGATGATGTCTGGGTCAATTTGACCCTTGAGACAAAATCGAAGATAAAAAAGTCAGAAAGATCAAACACTATTTGTTTCTTTGCAACAATGAGACATAATACACCGCTGTCTCTCTCTCTCACACACACACACACACACACACACTGACACACTCCCTCTCTCACACACACTTTTTGGGGAACTTTTTGGTGTCAGAAACCATCATATTTTTATCAAATGCATGATAAAAGTACCCCGGGTCAAATGGGCCCGCGAACAATATTGATGTTTCTTTGAAACAAACATAATAGGAGGGTTAAGGATAGCGGCAGAACTCAGCCTCTCCACAACAAACATGTCAGAGTAGCACATCCACAAAACTGCCAAGATCTTAGTTGCAGGCTCTTTGTGCAGCCGTATCAAAGTATCTCCTGGCACTACTCGCTTCCTACACCACTGAGGCTCCCTGACCCATATTGGACAGCTTGGGAAGTCTGAAGTCTGCAGCTGGAAGATCTTGTGGGTCTTTAGAGCCTCATGGTGAAACAGATTTGAGTCGAATGTACCTGGACCTTTCTACAGAATTTGTGTAAAGTAAATTTGGCTCAAAAGATCTACCACATGTGTAGTCGGTCGTGTTGGTGTTGACTCGAGTCCAAATCCTTTCAGTTGAAATTGATGAATTGTGCGTGAAAGTGGTGCAACACTAATGCTTCTTCCTCCTCAGTGGACACTAGGATTCTCTAACCTTCAAATTCGAAACACATAGAGTAGAAGGTCTTTCACGGGGGGTTATGTTAATGGGGTGGTCCACTGCTGCGTTTTTTGTCGTGACCAGTGTTGTGAGTAACGTGTTCCAAAAGTAATAAATTACAATAATACATTAGTGTAACGTATTATTAATTGGATTCTCAGGAATTTTTTACTCGTTACATGCAAGTAACGCTTGTGTTACATTAAATTTTTGACCCTCAAGACAATAAATCAAAACATTTATATTTCCTGTTTGTGAACAGACACGTACATCATTGTTCTTTCGCTGAAGGAGTGTTGTATTTTGTAAAGATCTATCGACATAAAAAAAACAGCACTGGTAATTAAAAAAAAAACACCTGGATCAGCTGCCAACCACCTGCACAACCAAGACAAACGGCAATGACGATGACAGTATCCTTTGCACTTTATAGCCAGAGAGCTTTACAGTATTGTGTGGTAAATCACTCAAAATGAACACACTGAAGTTTACAAAGATTTTTACAAGATTGTTACAAAGAATTCAAAATTTAAGAACATTTCCTTAGGTCGACTATATTGTTTATAATTGGCAAAGTGTTAAAAATATTGTCATTGGTAGCTTGGATAGGTCACAGTCGTTGGGCTACGTAACATTGTCTTCTATTTAATGTAAAATAAAGTACAAGTAATTGGTACATTTTGTTATTTTAGTATGTTGATTTCTACTTCTGCAGTTATTTTGGTAAAAGTAACGTAAAAGTAATACAGAAGTAGTAGCATATTAAAATTCTGAGACGGTAATATTGCTATGTAACATACTTTTTACAAACAGTAATAAGTAACCTGTAATGTATTACAATTTCGATGTAACTTGCACAACACTGGTCGTGACAAACTGTGTTGAGATTGGAGGCTGTGCGATCCCAGCGTTGATGGCGACTGTGGAGCTTTGCTTTTCAGCTGAGTCTTGCTCTTCTCCTACCTGAAGGGTTGTATTACAGTCATGACAAGAGCTGTGCAGCACACTTTGTACTCAGAGTAGAGTCATATTACTCTAGCTGTCTTTTCTTGGCGTCTAATCCCAGTGCTTGAGAATGCAGAGACCCGATAAAAAATTGAGATGACTTCAACATGCTAATCCTACTTGCTTTAGAGTGCAGTGTGTGTTCACTTCTGTGTGTGTGTGTGTGTGTGTGTGTTTCTTCTAGAGATTTAAAGTCTGGTGAGACGTACACCTACCATGTGTTGACAGTGTCTAGACTAACCGAAAGTGAACCGTCTCCACCTCTCTCACACCAGCTCGGATCCCCGTACTGCGGAGATGGAGTCGTCCAGAAGTGAGTTCATGTCATTTCCTTTCCTAGCTTGAATACAGTTTGAAGAAATTATGTTGAGGCTAATGTTGAGTAGAGATTGTGAGTAAATCAGGCAATTTATGCTAGGAATATTAAGATTAAGGCTGTCAAAGTTAACGTGTTGACGCACATGATTAATTTTAAATGCATTTATTTTTTTATGTCGTTAATCACAGTTACAGTTTTTTACAGTTACAGATGTGCAATGACTAGACCCAGAGAGCCATGCTAGTGTCACCAGGTGCGGCTCTATACAATCAGCAGAGCACAATGATTGTTCTCACCTGCTGCTATTTAGAGCAAAGTGTTTTAAGGACAGATACTTGCACATCTTAAACTTATTAAAACTTATCTTCAGCTTTTCCCAGCTTTACTGCTTTACAGACATAGTTTCTTTTCGATTACAATTAACTTGCTCGTCATAAATTCTCGGTCGGATCAAATCTCTGTTCAACAAGTCGTCACTTTAGATTCCTAGGGATTAGAGATAAACACTTACACCTATATTTAAAAGCAGACATTCTAAGCTTTATGTAGACAAATGTTTTGTGTTTAGTGAGTATTAAGCATTAATTAAGTTACAGTTCGTTTTCAGCTTTCAAAGAGAAGGCACAATGCGCGTCACGTTTTATTATTATTATTATTATTATTATTATTATTATTATTATTATTATTATTATTATTATTATTATTATTATTATTATCATTATTACATAAAATTACAAAAACGGTTTTTATTAAGAGTGTAACCTAAAAGATGTGTACTTCAAACTTTCAATTGATGTATAACACTTATACAGTATGTAAGAACAAAATTGACTTTTGTGTGCTTTTTCTTGAAAAATGTGCGACTAAAAAACAAAGAAAATATTGCAAATTGAACGAAAATGATGGTAGATTATATTGCAGTATTTTAACGAGTATTTATTTAGTGTTCAGTTTACATAAATTTACATATTACACCTCAATATCCAATATCACAAGCTTCAGACACTTTTTATTGCGATTAATTGCGATTAATTTGGTCAGGGAAGTGCGATTAATTGGTTTTTTAAAAAAATACTGTTTGACAGCCCTAATTAAGATACATTCACACATGCACTCACACACAAATTAATGTTCAGACAAATTTTTTTTATAATTGTTAAAATATTGGTAATGTATGAAAACGAGCTCTGTGTGAATTAACGAGTTCTGTGTGATTTATGTGTGACAAAAAAAAAGAAGAAAAATGTTGGTTTTTAAACACATTTAATCAGGTTTTTCTAACCCACCGCTTTACTCACACATAGTCTTTTTAGTTTTTAGTTTAGGTTTAACCTACTCTATGCGCTTCCCTATGTTTAGTCATAAAATGCACGACAGCATATTCTCCGGCTTTTTCACACCTACTGGTTTCAACGGGCCGTTTGAGGAGAAACAGCATTGCTGGTCGCGCAGCAGGAGAACAAACGCGTTTTCTTACTCGCCGTAAGAAAAAAAAAATGTTTGATTTTTCTTGTCGTCTTTTGTTTTGTGAAACAATTTCGTTATGAAAGGCAATATTTTTATCAACAAAAATGATTATATGGAAATTCTGTTAAGAGAGTCATTCGTTAAGAGAGGTGCCACTGTATTTGCAAATGTCTGAAATATGTATAAACGTATATACCTGTAATATATAAATATGTATGATTACCAATTTTGCATGAGATTACCACTATTGTTTAATTATTGATTTGTTTGTGTATGTCAATGTGTATGTTTTCCAGGCATCTTGGAGAGCAATGTGATGACATGAACTTTGCGAATGGCGATGGCTGCTCGAACCAGTGCAGAAAAGAGCCATTGTTCAACTGTAACGGTACGTGACTGTCATATCTACAGGTCGTTATTACTTGTTAATTTTATTGATATGATATTAATATGAATAGTTTCACCAATTGAATTGCACAATGATACCTCTGTTTTATGGGTTGTAATTACAGTAACTCGAGGTGTAAATGTACTAACTAAATAACATAAAATCCAGAGAAACTAAATTCGATTTTTCGCTATACAAAAGAGCTTTTTCTTACCGCTAGCATGAATTGAGATGAGCTTGTGTTCTCCCAGAATGTTTTTTTTTCTCTCTCCCGCATCTTGAAATGATGTGAAAATCCCCGAGATTTCTGTAATTACGTGATTTGCATGACGTCATTTCAAGATGGTGGTTTATTATCATTATATACTAGGGTGTGTCACACTTAACGACTGTCACCGGGACTAGGCAAGGTGGATCCACATGCGCTTCGAAGACGAGATCAAAGGAGCATGAAGGGTTAAGTTTTCTTCCCAGGTTTAATCCAACAATGCACGTGAACATGAACAAGACTCGTTGAGTGACAGGAACACTGCGAAAAACCGACAAAAACCTGTGGACAACGAGGACTATAAATACTCAACAAAACGACAGACACCTGAAACATAAATGAGGCAATTAACCAATTAGGGGGGAGGTACAAGGAGTGACGTAAAACGGCTGATCGGGAAAACAAACATAAACAGCGCAAACCGGAAGTGACCCAACGCGACAGTCCGCGTCAAAATAAGAGGACTTATTTATATAAGAGGACTTATTAAAACAAGAGGACTATCTTATTTTTAAATAAAAAAACCTTAAAATAAAAAAATATTTGATAAAATATATGGAGAGCAATAGTATTTTATTTAACTAAAACGTTCAGAACTGTTGATGCATTTCACTCTTCTCCATTTTCATCAATAGCATGCAGTGATAACCTCTGTGATAACCCCAGTGTAAACCCTGCAAAATATGATGCCATAAATTGCCAGACAAGTAATTTCACAAAACAATTTAAATTGTCAATAGTATTAAAAAAAATCCATTAGGTGCAGACATTAAACACACTAATTATAGACAAAGACAAGTCTTCCAGTAACAACATCAAAGTACTTAATTATGGTTAAATTTACTGTGTTTATTTTAGCTCTAAAAACCCCAAATTTTGTATTACAAGTTGCAATGCAGAACATACCATGGCATAAACAAAACATGTAGAATAAAAAACATTTTTATTGAAAGTGTACAGTCAATTATTGTCTAGAACAAGTGAAGGACGTGAGTTTCTTTCCCTTCATGTCACTGTTGAGACTCACATCGTCTGAATGAGTTTTACTGCAGTAATCAGCTGGTTTTCTCTCATATTCTGCTCTACTGCAGCGAGGGTAAATCGTTTCAATAGTAATGTAATACATGTGTATTAGACACATTAAACAGCTAATGGCAGTTTGAAATAATCTGTTTTATTTTATAAACACATTTTATTAAACTATGTTTAACTCTATATATCATCACAAACGATCTTGTAGTGTGACCTGTCGGGGTGGGCGGGACAATGGCGAAGATTCCGGAATCATCATTAAAAATGGCGCGGAACAACCAACGCATTGATCTTGTAGTGTTAGAATGCCAGAGGAGACTGGCACCAGTGAGCCGGGTTCTCCCCAGGGTTTTTCCTCGTTAAAGAGGTTTTTTTACCTGGCCACTGTCGCGTATGTGCTTGCTCACTGGTCTTGGTCTTTGTCTTGTCATAACCGCAGCCATTTACTTAACACCAACAATCCAGACGATCAAATTAATAAAAAGCAACACTTCCCTTACATATTTACACGTGCGCTTTGAGACAGTTAAAACTGTGAAAAGCGCCGTACAAATACTCATATTATTATTATTATTATTATTAATATTATTATTACCACTGTAATCACGATAGTATCATATAGTAATTACACTCTTTATCACTCAGCAATTATGTATTACTATAATAGATTCCATTTCTGTAATATTGTGCAGATTGATCATTTTAAAAAAAAAAGCTACATTTTAAATTGCTGACATTGACCATCAAAAGTAACGTCAGTTTGTATAATGTTTAGCTTCAGTAGCATTTTGCAACTTTGTTAACTACATCGCAGTCACGCGGCTGTCAATCTCCCGGCTTCAGTATGTTCAAAAAGTATGTTTCATGCTCCCGCTACAATGTCTCACGATGTCCGACTCTGACAATGAGTGCCAGTTCTGTCGTACTCTCTTTTATTGGGCGATAGTTGTTAGCTGCTTGTGATGTTAATGGAGTGCTTTAAGTCGTGAGCTAATCAGTTCTGTCAAAACAATTGCCCAGATAATTGGAGCCTCTTACAGGCATTTTAGCAGCCTCACAAAAGCCTTTTAGTCGTTGCTGTAGAGCTTCAGCTCTGGCTAACGAGCGCTAGCGGACCTTTGTGCCACTTCTTCCTATTAGCGGCAATGCGACAATACGCTTTTTTTCCTCAACGTGTGGACAGAAACCTGAAGTGGACTAGAAAAGACAGAAAAGAAGTAACAAAGGATGAAACGTGTCAAAAAGAGATAAGAAGGCTTTTTAAAGTTTTACCTCTGAATGTGTTGAAGTAAATGAAGGCTGGCTTGACCTCTAGGGCTGGAGGGAAATCTGAGGTGGCACCAGCGCCCGACAGCGCTTAATTGGCAGTTCCGCTTTTTAGAGAAGGTTCAATGAGTTTATCCTCCCCTGCCTTAAAGGAACAGCTCAGCCACGGCTTGAAGTTTTGTCACTTGTTGAAGGGGATGACAGCACAATCCCTTTGTAGTTTTTCTTTCTTTTTGAATCTAAAATGAACTGATTAGATCATTGAGCTGTGCTTAATTTAACACCAGAGCGCTTTCAACCCAGAAGGAAATCTTAATAGTAGGCTCTTTTAAAAGAATAGTGTTTGTGTTGACTATTGTGGTTTTCATTGGTTGAAAGCAGCTTCTTAAAAACTTACATAGTATTAAAATCGATACAATATTGATCCAAATTTTGTTTCTCATTAAAACTCTAAATTTAGGGTGACCAAACGTCCTCTTTTCTCCGGACTTGTCCTCTTTTTACACCTTGTCCGGGGCATCCGGACGGATTATTTAAATTCACACCCCATGTCCGGGTTTTACTCTTTTTCATAACGAGCGTTCCGCGTATAGGTAAATTGACCGGCTCTTTGCACTCAGAACACAGGCACTACTTTTTTACGCAATGAAATGACCCAGATGCTGCCTTCCTTGTGTGGACGGGTCTGCGGCTGCGCACACACAAACTCACGTGCAGGTCGTACAAGTGTAACAAGTCTCGTTTCGAGTGCTGGAGACTCTAAGTCTAAGCTCACATTATAAACATCTCATCTCTGTAAAGCTGGATTTACAGACACAATCTAAACGCTCGGTCTGCTGGACAGGGGATAATAATCCTTCGCAAAGCGTCGGATAAACAGAGAGCTCGACGAGCCTCTCTCAGTTGCTCTGCAAACTGGAGTGCAAAGACTCTTGGGAATTGTAGTTCTGACCACTAGAATCAACATTTTTGTTATCTATTATTCAAGTAAAACTAAATTAAAATGATACGAGTCACAAGTTAGATTAGTTAAATAACAAAAACTATTTTTATTTTGTGCCTGAAAAGTCCGGGGAGTGCTTATGTACATGTACGTAAATACGGTATGTTCATTTATGTTTTGTTTACCTTCCTTCTTTGATCATTACGTCTATTTCTTTTGATATTGTGAAGAAGTGTTTTTGGTGCACTTTCCCCCCCCCTAATTCCGCATTGCTGCTTTGAGCTGGGACTGAGAAAAGGGCTATATAAATAAACTTGAACTTTTTTCTTGCCACTGTGGCCGACTTCAGTTGCAACTTGGGACCTTTTGCTTGTTTTATGTAGTTTTCGAATAAATTCCCTCTACTGCAAGTAGGCTCATCCATCTTAAAAGCTCTGAGAGATTTTCATTTTAAAATTTTACCAAAAGGTTGTTAATCAATGATTGTCCATCTCTACAGTAAGCCTTTGATTGGCTCTTAAGATGCTGATTTGTGGTGTGAATGTTTCACAATACTTAAGCTAATAAATATTTGGGCTTTTTTTTTTAATTTTCATTTATGTACAATGCATTCAGGCTATGGTTGTCGCAATGAACACATACTGTATAGCATTTATCATCATATGCAAAATCTGTCCATCCTTTTGTCAACTGCTCCTCGTGGGCTGGTTCGCAAGCTTGAGAAGACTTTCTCCCAACACTTCCAGCTTTTCTGGGGGAAATCTCAGGCATTCATGAGGCAGCCTAGAACCAAAATCCCTCAGGGTGTAGTAGGTTTCCATGAGTCTGTCTCCTGGTGGGACATGTTTGGAATAGCTCCCCTGGGAGGCAATGCGTAGACATCCAAAATTGATATGCAAACTCAGTTGGCTCCTCGCAATATGGAGCAGTATTGGCTCCACTCCAAGTTCTTCTCAAAAGATGGAGCTCTTCACCCGATGCACCCAGTGACCCTCTAATTTCAGCCATTAGGGACTGCAAACATAAGCAGCTCAGTTGTGGCCTACTCGCTAGAGATTTGGCCTTGGAATCGCAAGATTGTAGGATTGAATTTTAGTTCGGTTGCAGAACTGGTGTTCTTCCTTTAAATCTTAAAAATAGAAGCTAGAAGCACGGTCAACTTGTTTGTAATGTGTCGTTCATCAACAAGGACAAGGACACTTTTGTTGTAGAACTAGCCGGTCTGGGATTCAAACCTGCAACCTTTGGGTCACAAGTCCACTATACAAATTACACCAGTACAATACAGAAAGTTGTGGTCCAGTAGGGGACTGCCGGTTCGAACCTCCCTACAGCTGGTGGAGCAACTAAGTGTCCTTGTGCAAGACACTGACCCCCAAATGCCACCCAGGTGCCACAGCTTAGGCTGCCAAATGCTCTGGGTTTGTGTGTGTGCACGTCACTTTGAATGGGTTAAATGCAGAGCACCAATTCAGTATGGTCGCTAGTGGCCATTTTGCCATCATTTCCCTTTCCTTTTAAAATGAACAAAATGTATTAATCGTTAGTATAATGAGTCCTTTTCCGTATTTGCGCTGCTCTCTCTCCTGAAGGTGAACCCAGCTTGTGCTACTTCTATGATGGAGACGGAGTGTGTGAGGACTTTGAGAGGGAGGCGAGTGTGAGAGACTGTGGTCTATACACGCCAAGTGGCTTTTTGGACCAGTGGGCCACTGCGGTGGAGGTCTCCAATGAAGAGAAGATACACTGTCCAGCCAAGGTGGCTGAGGGATATCCTGCGGTGACAAAGGTGAGATGCTTTCATGGTGTGTTGTTTGGTTGTTGTTGTTTTTTTATTTGTAGAAAAAATGTACTTTGTTCACTGCTTGTCTGCTTGCTATAAGGCGTTACATTCCATTTTAGTTGCGGCGGATAGACGTCGAACCCACATGCAACAGCACGAGACTATCACAAAACAATAATGCAACTGATTCACAGCCTTTACTATTTTACCCCAGTTTCTTCAAGTACTGAACATCCAGTTAGCTCATACTTGTTTAGACTGGGCAATGTTGAAATGACAATAAATGTGCTAATATTTTTTACACAAGAAGTGACAGGGTTGAAAAATAGTCTTAGCACTTTCTGATGAGCAAATAAATCAAATTTTGCTTTGGAGGAGTAAGCTTGCAAAGAACACCTTACATAAAACAAAATCATAACATGTTTGTCAAATCAAAGGATGAATTCAATTCATTTGTGAAAAAAAAAAGTTGAAAAAATTTTTTCCCGCAACTTTTTGAAAAAGCTCCCGCAACAATTGGCATTTTAGGCCGCAACAATCACAAAAAAATCTCGCGAAATCCTGTAGGGACTGATCACAGCATCGATTTTGAAAATGTGTACATTTATTTTTTTAGGACAGTGTTATCTGTTGATTCGAATCTTTAAAGATATCTGGTGCACAATTTAGAAAAAAGAGAAAATAGGGATAACGAGCAAAATATAAAGATATGCAACAGCATTCTTTGTATCCATGTCATAAAGGACTTTAATTACAACATGTTCCATATACGGAGAAGAAATGTATTCGTGAAACACTGTTTTAATATATTTTTTTAAGTGAGTGAGATAATTTTCAAAAAACATATATCATAAAAATTCACATATCGTAAAAAAGATGATTGAAATGTATAAACAATAACTATAGTTCCATGTGTTTAATAATATTCAATCGAATTGTAGAAATAGAATACACTTTATATTTAAATATATTAAAAGGGGGTAATACTTCTTTATACTGTAATACTGTAACATATTTAAAAGGCCTTTTAAATATTCTCCCAAATATTTCAAATAAATGCAGTTTTTGATTTTATGGGGTGTTCTAATAATTTAAACAAATTATGATTTGACATTTAGAATATCTTTACAAATGCACTGAACTTAAAAGATAGACAGATCGAAAACGACAGTAGAGTACGTATATCTGGAAAGTGCTCTTTTCATGTCGTTTTGGCTCTGTACATTAACGATTGATTTAGAGGCAGGGATATGTGTGGAGGTCAAAGGTCATATTAAGACAGGTAGCCACTGAAGGGGGTTTTACTGTCCTTCATTTGGTTCGGACACACTTCGCTAACCTCTTACACATGGAAGTGGTAAAGAATTGGCTCTGTGTAAAACGTTGTGTTGTTTTACTCCCCTGGCTATTTCAACATGATACATTTGTAATTGTACAGTTACACTGGCCATTCTCCTCCTCCTCGCAGCGATGTTTGTGGAGCGCAGGTCTCTTGCGCACAAAATCGTGCAAGCTCCCGAATTAATCATGTCACAAAACTATTCCTATCACACTGTGCACACGCTAAGGATTTATGGCCACGAGAAAGTCATTTTTCACCGTTGAACTTGTGTGCATGAACCGCTAAAAAGTGTGCATTGTGGGTCGTAATAAGAATCAGTGGCAGTTACTGTAAGTTGCAGTGACTTTGAAAAGTCGCTCGCGGTAATGTACAGTGTAGTTTTGGCAATGCGGAGCTGCTCTCATCCCGATATTTTTCAGGAATGTTTTCTAAGCATTAGGTTGTTCCGTGATCAGTGTTAGTGGCATATCAGAATCATTCATAATTTGATGGCTCATCTCTTGGCTGTGTGTCCAGCCAGGAGTCTTGGCAGTGATCAGAGAAAGAGAGAAAGAGTGAGAGAGAGAGAGAGAGAGAGAGAGAGAGAGAGAGAGAGAGAGAGAGAGAGAGAGAGAGAAATGGAGAGAAGTGTACTGGGGGAGAGAGAGGAACAGAGAGAGAGGTGTGATGGGTGGAAGAGAAATGGAGAGAATGGAACAGGAGAGAGAGAGTGAGACGTTCTTTAGGGTGATGTAGGGGCAGGAAAATAGGAAGTGAGAGTAAAAAATAAAGATGCAGCGTAGAGAGAGCAAGAAAGAAACGAAGAGGGAGCGGGGTCAGATAGAGAGATTTTGAGAAATAAAGAAAGAGAGAGATATTTTCAGAGAGAGAGACAGAAAGAGACAGACAGACAGACAGACAGACCGACAGACAGACAGAGAGAGACAAAGAGATTTTCAGAAATAAAAAAGGAAAAGACATCAAAAAAGGAAAAAACACAAAGAGAGAGACATATTTTCAGAAAGAGAGAGAGACAGTGAGAGAGAGAGAAAGACAGAGGCAGAGAGCAAGAGATATTTTCAGAAATAAAGAAATAGAGAGATTTTCAGAAATAGAGAGAGGAAAGAGAGAGAGAGATAAAGGGGAAAAAAAGAAGATAAAGGGGGGATTTCAGAAAGAAAAAAAGAGAAGGAGAGAGGGGGGGGGTCTCAAGGGAAGATATAAGAGCAAAGTAAGACATGCAGATTGATTAATATGTTCTCACCCCCCCCCCACACACACACAGTTTCTCCATTTTTAAATCTTGTTACATCAGAATTCACTAGCTTTGCAGCTAATTGTATAACATTTCCATTCAATTTTCATGGGGCCTATTAAAAATTAAAAAGACTTTATGAATCCACACGTTCCAGTCTATCTTGAAAAATCAAATGGACTGATTTGGCAGCCATTCAATTCACATTAAATCATATTACACATTGGATCTTTTAAAATAGAAATCGAAAGAATCATTTTATTTGAATAAGAATAGTTATTTTCCCAATATTTATTTTTTGTATTCCTGTGTGTGTGTGTGTGTGTGTGTGTGTGTGTAGGTGCGTGTGTGTATGTGTGTACAAAATCCACTAAGTAGAATATTATAATAAATCATAGTAAAAATGTATATACCGATTTATAGTCTCCTTTAAATCTGGTGCACAAGCATATTTTAACCAAATGTATTAATAATAATAATTTTCTAAGACATCAACGAAAACGCTTTCACAGTTTTGTTTTGCTTTTTTTTTTTTTTT
>CM051502.1:9488274-9513846 GCA_028031935.1 Paedocypris micromegethes
TTTTTTTTTTTTTTCATTTTTCACTAATTATCTATATGAAATATAGGTTTCAATAAGGTGAAGTGGGGAAGTGGTTTACCTTAAAATATTTGTTTATACAGTAGAAGATATAAGAAATGCACAGGATATACTATGAATATCTTATAATAATAGCTATTTTATTTTAGAAGAGTACTTATCATTTTTCCATATAAATAACATATAAAAAAATATTCTGTTCACAAATGTGCTAGTAATTTATTTGTGCTTTTTTGTGATAAGAATGAAGTGGTTTTTTGATTCATTTCAGTTGTTGATGTTCATTAAATAATCCTATAATCAGAATCGTTTAATGTCATTATATATGTTATATTATATGTATTATATGTATAAATAAATTGTAGAAGCCTCGGATTGATAATACCATAAATTAAAATCCAAGATATGAGAAAATATAAAAATAGAATACAGTTCGAAATAATACAAAAAAATAAAAGTATCAGGTACAGTATAAAAGATTGTATGGGGTGTATTTCACAGGAATAGAATAAATCGAAAGTTAAGGTAAATATTAGTTTTATGTAAATGGAGAGCTATATTGCACAAAAATTCTGTGTGTGTAGAACATTTCTGCACTGTAAACCCGGATATCATATCTAATCAAATAATCAATTACAATGTAATCAAATACTTGAGTTTTATCTCATTACTATCAAATGTAAGTTCATTAAACTACATTGTAACAGATTTGTCACAGACTCACGCACTTTTTGTCGGACTTATGCACCTTAGTTGGCGCAGTGGTTAGCGCTGCCGCCTCACAGCGGTGTGAGTTCACACACTTGACACACTTCCTCACACACTTCCCCGCGACCCTGTAAAGGATGAAGCGGTAGAAGATGACTGACTGACTGTGACTGCCTTATCTCCGTCACTTCCGGTTGTCGCGCCGCGAGTGTGGTTCCGTGTATTTTGGTTCACTTCCTGTTTCTCGTCACGAGTCTGTATCACGTGGTTTTGTTTACATCTTGTCTGTGTGCGCGTGCGTTTCAGGTTCACCTGTTGCTCATTGTGTAATCATACTGGTAATCATGTCTAGTATTTAAGCACCATTGTTCCCTTTCAAGAACGTTCACTTCGACATTACACATGGGAAATCCCGTTTTCCTCAAACTCACTGAAGTCAAGTAGAATTACGCAGCAATATTGTGGAGGTCCCATCGTACTCCCTGCCCCCCATCGGAGCTGCGTACTGTGCCTCGGGCACGCCCACGCGCTCGAGCGTGTTACAGGGTCTGGTTGTCCCTTACACACCAGTGTTTTGGAGGTCGGGGCGGACGTTGGGAGACCTGTGGCCGAGCCCCCCCCAGACCCACGCGTTGATGCCTCGGGCCGAGGAGCCCGCCTTACACTTCTGGGGCTCCAGGAAGGAGATGGCCGAAGCGGAGGGAGGCGTGGAGGAGCCACGTGCTGAGCTGGAAGACGACATTTTGTCAACGGCGGTGTCGGCCACGTGGTCTGATGGCGCTTCGGCCGTGGAGTCCAAGGAGAGGAAGGCCCTGGATACACTCGCGGACGCAGTCGCCAGGATGGGGCTGGAATGGCAGGAGCCGAGTCAGACGAGGCCTAGGATGCTGGACGGGCTCTGCATCCCAGACAGGCACAAGGCGGCGCGGCAGAGGTCCGTGCCATTTTTTTCGGACCTGCATGAGGAAATCGCGGGGGCTTGGAGCGCGCCTTATGCTGCCCGCTTGCGGGTCCAGGGATCCCTCCTGTTCACCTCGGTGGACAGAGCGGCGGAGCATGGCTACCACAAAATTCCTCCGATGGAACCGGGGGTCGCGGCGCACCTGTGTCCGGGCGGAGGAGACACCTGTTCGCCTCGGAGGAGAACGCGCAATGCGAGAAGTTTTTCTCGCTGAAGTCGGCGCCGCTGGCTGGGGACGCGCTGTCGAGTCCGTGGCCGCAGGGGAAGCTGCTTGCTTTTCCGCCTATAAAACTTCACCCGATGGTGCTACGGAAAGCCCGGATGGAGCGTAGACACGGAGTGACGGTGGGTTTTATTGTCTGGATGTTCGCTCGTTTGGCCATCATGTTTTGGCGGCGAGAGGCGGATCGGTGACCGGCTCGGGAGACTTGGTTTGAGTGACTTCTCTCGGTGGGTTGGATTTGTGCGAGTATCGAGGTGTTTGTTTCACGGAGCTGCTCGTGAGCCTATCGTTACTTTACTAAGTCGGTGTGCGTATGTTGTTTCCGTCCAGCGGGGTTTTACTGCGTTCCCATGTGTAAAGTCGAAGTGAACGTTCTCGAAAGGGAACTGTCTAGGTTACGTATGTAAGCCTTCGTTCCCTGAGAGATAAGGGAACGGAAGACATTACACGGGACGCCGTGCGAAAATGTGTCGGTTGGTTCCGGCAGCGTGTTCGCTGCGTAATTCTACTTGACTTCAGTTAGTTTGAGGAAAACTGTATTTTCCATGGGTAATGTCTTCCGTTCCCTTATCTCTCAGGGTGTTACATACGTAACCTAGACAGTTTCTTGTTTCCGTTGCCAGTTCGTCAGTGTTATGTTGCCTGAGTTCTCACCATTTTAAACGTAGTCACGGATGTGAATTCCCGTTTCTGCTTTGTCAAGTCTCGTCTTATTGCTGTCGTGTTTGTATGTCTCGGATGGATCTACTGGTTAATGAATCTCTTGCCTGCCTCTGACTACGCTATGGAATAAACCCCTCTGGATACTTTAACCCTGTGAGTTCCATCTGCATTTGGATGCATTCCTGTGCATTTGGATTTATCTCGTCTTGCCCCCGTTCCGTGTCAAGATTGTACTTATATTTATTAGTAATGCAATAAGTGAACAATTTTAAGTTAACTGAAAAAAAACAAGTTATGGTTTAAGAACACATTCTCTAACATCATAGCAACAAAATTTGAAGGTCATTGATTGGCCGCTTTAAAATTGATTCATAAAGTTTTTCACGCGGTAAAATATCACCCACGAAGGCGCAAACCAACTACTTTGAAGCGGACTGTGCAAGACTGAGGCGACGCATGGATGCACCGCAACACCAGCAGGAGTGTACTAACGTTAAGTCTGGTGAGTAGCAGATTCGAGAACCTGTTGCAAAGTATTTTTTCTTTTCTTACTGTACGTTAACAAGAAATAACTTGTTAGCTAACGTTAACAGTATGCTAACCTGTATACCTTTTGCTTCTTACATTAGCTGCATAATCACGTCATGAGAAATTTGTGAACAACACTCAGGTAGCACTAGCAACCGAGCTGCCCAGATTAAGGAATGAATAGCCGCCACAAAAAGATGCCAAACATTTTAGATGCGTCTCATGTAAGCTAATTCTCCAGTATTTTACGTTGTGATTACGTTCATGAGCAGTGTAAAACGTTCTTCTAGACCTGTTGACTACTTTAAATGGATGTAATTTTATATTTTTAATTAAAGAGCTTTTTTCATTTAACTACAATACTGGTGACATACAGTAGATGGCACGTTTGTGAGGGTAAAGTATTAACATCTCCTTAACATTAACTAGCTCTCTGAATTAGGATTTCATATGATATTAAGATGACACACACACACACACACACATATATATATATATATATATATATATATATATATAGTTGTGATTACTTTTGCAGGCCACAGAAAGTGATTCTTTGGAAATGTAAGTATTGCAAATTCATTACTGAAATGAGAGGACAGCTATTTAAACACTTTTGGCTGAAACGTTATGCAAGAACAGAACCATCTCCTTGATGGAGATGTACAGTTTTGTGTACATGTTGATGGTGCATCATTTATCAACCCTTTCTTTACATGTATCAAACTTTGTCTTTCAGGGCATTAGTGACAAGGACAAATACAAAGCAACACCAGTGGGAATCCTCTGCATTGGTCCTGAGTTGAACTAATCTAGAGTAGGCGTAATCTTTTACGGGAGTGTGTTGATGGATCAACTGGCCAACCTGCCACAAGTTTTCTACGTCCTCTTTGGACTGACGTACGCTTTGCACCTAGACTACTCAAAGTACATGTAAAACGCTTTCAGTTTTGTTCTGCAGGTCATCAAGCTGGGTAGAAGTGAGCTGACACCCAAACTTCAAACATTGACAAATCTGCTTAGTTTAAATTAGGTTTCTGATCACAACATTTCTTCCTTGGTGATTTTGCACTTTAAAATGGCAATCTGTTTGGTAGTTTTGGAATGTTGTTGAATGTTGTAAGCTGCTTGACAGCATTAGAATGTATCTTTGTTATTTTATTCAAATTCAATAACACAGATGGATAAACATGTTTTTTTGGCAAACTGGCATATTTGGAAAGTGGAAAGTCATTAGGCCTGGTTGACAGCATTAGAGTCTCACTTTATTTTATTCAAATTGAGTAACACACTGTTTTGCTATTTATTTTGTTTTTTATTACAGTATTAGAATATCACCTTTTTTTATTGAAATTGAGTAACACTTGTATCAATGTTTATTTATTTACCGTATTTTTCGCCGTATAAGACGCACTTTTTCGTCCCCAAAACTGCGAGTGAAAAGTTGGTGCGTCTTATACGGCGAATGCAGAGATCCGCGGAGCGCAGTCACCGCCATCTTAGTATGCAATACCGTGGTATTGCATTTTAGTAGACCGTATTAACATAGATGGCAAAATCTGAAAGAGAAAGGGGCGAGCGAGAGAGAGAGGGAGCGCGAGCGGCTGCCTACGGTAGCTTTTTTTCTGGTCTTCGTTCGTAAACGTTGTCACGCTTTCTTTCTCGCGCAGAATCTTGTGAAACAATGAAACCATGATTTCCAAACGAAAACAGACTTTGATCAAAATAAAACTTTTCTCGCGCGCGTCTAACTAAAACAGCCGCTCTTCTTTTAATGGCACAGCGCAGACAACGGAGCGGCACGCGCATGCGCATTGCGTGTGTGTTATATTAATTCAGTCTGTTACACTGCTTTCTGTGTTCGATTAGCAATGTCCGTGCCGTCATTGGTAATAGTAAGTTATAACTTGTAACGAAACTAATGTGTAATACTGTATTAAGGTGTTTATATAGTTATATAAAAATCTAATTCATGAATTATCATGGTATCCACGGTATTGCAAAATCCATATCGTGGCACATCTCAAAACCGTTATTCACGTTAATACCGGTATTTCGCCCACCCCTACTTTCACTATTTACTGACTTTATTGACTGTTCACGTTACATGTTTGGCATACAATTGTTCTTAAACTGCTGTTAACTTTTATACAGTTGATATAAAATATTTTACTACAGTATTTGGTTCAGAATCTTCCTCCTTTAAAATTGGGTGCGTCTTATATGGCGAAAAATACGTTACTTTTAATGTTAAGTTCTTGTGTTTTTCTGTTGTTGTTGTTGTAAATTTGGTCGTTTTCATGATGTCTGTCACTGAATATGAAATAAAATAGAAAAAATATATTTGCTTTAACTGTGTCTTGTTGATTATATATACAGTATATCTATATTAAGTGAACTGTACTTGGGTAGTTGGTATTATAAATATTTTTAAGTTTAATGAACTTGGACACAAGTGTACTGGACCTAACATTTTTAGTAGAATAAACTGGTAAATGAATTGACACTACAGTGGTACCCCGACTTACGAATGTTCTTACTAACGTAAAACCAGAGTAACAAAATGGATCGGCACGAACATTTCGTCCCAGGTAGCGAAAAAAATTTGGAACGAAATGAAACGAGTGCGTCATGGTCTTACCGCAAGCAGGGATGAATTAGAGTCCAGAAGTGTAAAAAAAATGTTGTTTAATCCTCACGCACATCATATAAACAAAAACAAAACAACAAAAGCACTGGTTAGTTCAAATGTATTGCTTCAAAAATATAAAATGAGCTTGTATTCTCCAAGTGAGTGTGAGTGTGTGTGTGTGTGTGCGTGTGAACTGTCCCTGTCTCTCCTAGACTTTTTTTCTCCTAGACTCCCTTAGACCTTTTTTTTTGTATGTCATGTGATCTACTCACAATGCCTTTGCCATCGCCAATGCGATCGACGTAATGGGCACCCCTGATTTTTAGTCCATGAGAATATAAGTGCTATATATTCTAAATGTTTACTAAAGTTGCTACGTCTTAGAAATCCGAATACGTAGTTAACTATGAGCATGTAAATAATACACATATCTTACTTATTTACAAAAACATTAATTTTTCTTGAACTTATTTTTATGAACTTTTCTATCAGTCCAAATAAATGTATTCTCATAAATGAAACCTCAACAAAGAGGAAATTAAACACGGTAAAATAAATTATAACGGCATCACGTTAATGATTGAATGTCGTCCTGAAAGGCATTTTTGTTTAGTTTTTATTCTTTGACGAAAGTGTCAATAAATGTAGTTAAAGTTTTCGTCCCTGAGCGGGAGTTTTTACATAGTCAACGAAATGAACACAGCCAGTAAGAGCCAACATGAGCGGCTGGAGGTTGTGCGGAAGATCAAGGTTTGAATGGGGAATCGGGGTCAGAGCGACTGCCGGACGGTTGCTGACGTAGCAGATTCTACTCTACGGGTCGCCTGGAAAATCCGGTGCACTTCATTGTGAACAGATAGCGGGCAGTAATCAGTGCCATGCTCTCGGCTCTTCAGTGTCCCCTAGCGCCCCACTATATTCAACCCACCGTCGGGTTCAAGGAGTTCGGAGAAGCGGCGAGTGTGAAACAGCTGGGAAAACTCCTGAGAATTATTCTTCACTTGTGATTGGTTGGCCACCAATACTCCCAGGGTTCTCCTCCCTGTGACCAAGAAGTGGAAAAGCGTGAAGAAAGTGTGTGCTACCGTTACTTTATAGCTCAATAATAAAGCAGCACGCCTACTCCAGACAGCAGAATTTGTGTTATTAACAGCAACGTGTAACAGGGAGGGCAAAAAACAACCGAAACGTTCAGCTAAACAACATATTTTGTTTTATGCATTTCTTTAATCTTCTGTTGCTCATAAAGTTTCGTTTTGTTACATTCATTACTCCAGTAGAAGTGTAGATACTAGAGATAAACAAGACTTCTGTGGTAGTAAGAGTATCAACCAATTTTACTCAAATGAAAGTACTGGTTTGATAACTACTTGAAGTATAAAAGTAAAAGTAATGCAAGAATAAACATAGATTTTTTTCTGGTATGGGACGGTATTGTTATATGTACTGTCATATAAATATGTTGCGGTAATTAATCACATGGGAAAGTAATGCATTTTATTGCAATGCAAACACATTTAAATAGCATATATGCGCTATTAAGAATAAACGTGTGTTTCCGAGTGTAAAATATAACGACTAGTGATGTAATGGTGATAAAGTCACTCTTTAGAAGTTTGTCATCAATGATCTTAATGGTAGTTATGTAACAAAATAACGTAATTTAAACACAGAACACACCTTTGGCACCTCTACTAGACACCACAACTAGAATATAGAATATACTATTTATAGAGACACAGAAGTCAGAAGAGAGCTGAGCTGAGAGTGAGACAGTGCGCACGTGTGTGTGTGTGTGTGTGTGTGTGTGTGTGTGTGTGTGTGTGTGAGAGCGCTAACGGAGTGCTGCTCCTTTTTGTGCCGTTTTCTGAAAGATGTATTTAGTTCACGCCATAAATGTTCATTTAATTACCGCGCTTGTGTCTCTGCTGTTTATTTTTGTGAGAAAGGGTGAAATATCTGCGCACTGTTCTGAGTAAAATATTTTCTATTTCGGTAGACCGCACGTATAAGTTGAGCCCCCCACTTTCAGCCCGAAATTTTTAGGAAAAATCCTCGACTTATAGTCAAGTAAATACGGTATGTAAATGTTGTTTCTCCACTTCGCGGAAATTCACCTATCGCGGTGGGCTTCGAACGTATCTACCGCGATAAACGAGGGATTACTGTATACGTTTTAGCGTTTTTATTTGTTCCAAATCTGAAACACAGTGGATGTGTTTTAGATGTTTTTATTATGTTTTTATGTTATTAAAGGCGTGTGTTGCCGTTATTTCACACACTCTTTGACTGTTGTTTTCTCAGAGCTGTCAGTCGAAGGTGTTCGACCTGTCTCATGGCGTGTCCCAGTACGCCTGGTTCCCCTGCGAGGAGTCTCTGCAGCACAGCTGGAACACACTCTACTGGCTCAAGGTAAGACACCGCTTCAGCTCAACAAGATCTCAGAGAGTCACGGGAGACATACTGGCTCATCAGTGTTGTAGTAGTGTTGTTCCGATCACAACTGTACTATAACTACGTTCTATGTTATAACTACTAAACTGCGTTGTTTTGATATTTTGGGCTCCGGATCTAACCCTAACACACACACACACACACACAGTCCCGAACCAAATCACAAAACTCTCTGAACAGACACACACACACACTCTCTGTCTCTCTCTCTCTCTTTTGAACAGACACACACAAAACTCTCTCTTACACACAGACATAAAACTATCTAACATACACACACACACACACACACACACACACACACACAGTCCCACACACACATACACATATTCTCTCTCTCTTGAACACACACTCTCTTTTTCTCAAACGCAGTCTCTCTCTCTCTCTCTCTCTCTCTCTCTCTCTCTCTCTCTCTCTCTCTCTCTCTATCTATCTCTTAAACAGACACACACAAAACGATTTATTGAGTTAATAAAAACTAAAAGTAAATACATTTTTTATTTTCCATTTATTTGGGATTGCTCCTCACTTGACATGTGTAAAAACTAGCGCTTTTATTTCCGTGCATTTTTGAAATCAGCAATTGTAAGCACCCCGCAAGTTTTTGAGATGCTACAATTGGGGAAAATAACGAGTGCTTATATGTGCGTACATACGGTATTTCCATTTATTTGTGATTGCTTAAATTCTGGGGAAGTGGGCGCTTATGTTTACATGTGTTTTTGAAATTTGCGCATATAAACACCCCTCGAGTTTTTGAGCGTCTAAAATTTGGAAAAATAAATGTCCTGTCTTCACTGGCATTCAGGCGTATTATGATCATCCTATGGTGGCGGCTGCGGTCATCATCCATCTGGCCGCCGATGGAACAAAGGATATCGACCAAAGGCAACACAACATAAGCGTTCAGCTGGTGGACACCAAGGATCAAGCCCACCCTCTGGGTAAGTGTCACGAGGTCCTCTCGGGTTGCGCTGTGGTGTAAAAAACACAATTTTTATAAACGTGTTAATTTTGTCGACAAAATTATTATGTCTTTGTCAATGACACTTTTTCCCTGACGAAAACGAGACAAGAACTATATAAAAACTCCCGGTCAGGGATCAACACTTTAACTACATTTATTGACTTTTTCGTCAACAAATATAAACTGAACAAAAATGCCTTTTGTGGCGACATCCCATCAAAATCCGGGCTTGTGGAGAAAGGCGGCATTTATGAGGCATTTATGAGAATACAATTATTTGTATTGAAAGAAAAGCTCATAAAAATACGTTCAGTAAAAAGAAATTTGGAAAAACATTTCCTTATTGTGTATATTTTACATGGTCATAGTTAACTACGTATTCAGATTTCTCAGACAGAGCAACTTTAGAAAACACTACGAATATATAGCACTTATATTTCTGTTGACAAAATCTATACTGTAATGTAGTTGACTAAAATGTTGTTGTATTCAGTCGACTAAAATGAGACAACAACAAAAAAAATTTAAGATGATTAATTTTAATTCTAATAATGACTAAAACAAGAGAGTTTTAGTCAAACGACTATGACTAAAACTAAATTAAAAATCTTTGTCAAAACAAACACTGGTGTAAAGGCTGTGGTGCGCTGACGTTGACTCCGTGCAGGGGACTGGAGGCTGAGTTGCCGGAACAATCCTCTAGTGATTCCCGTGAGTCATGACTTGAGTGTCGCCTTCTACCGGACCAAGGCCATTATAGTGAGCTTCAGCTCTGCTCTGGTGGCCATTTCAGGGGTTGGACTTCGTTCTTTCCAATATTTTGACCCCATCACTATTAGTGGCTGCCAAAGCAACGAAATCTACAACCCTATGGGCCAAAGGTAAAGAGACACACACACAATTACCCATAAAGCGAGTGAGTTTGTCACTTTGGCCACTAGGGGCCGGTCTGAAATATTAGCCAATGAGTGATGTTACATAGACACATACCTGGAGCAGTGGGCAGTCTTAAGCTGTGGTGACCAGCCGGACTGGGATTCGAATTTGCACCATTTATTCAATTTACAGTATTCTCTCTTTGTCAATAGCTAATTCAGATGCACTTAAACGTAAAGAAGCAACATTCAATGAAATAAAGTGAAAAATCTTTAGTTCTTAACTATTGCATTGTTCAGTTTTGAGGTGGGATTTTGCAGAGTAATGATACTTTTTTACTTTACATAAGTAGAATTTTAGCTTTTTTATACTTTATTCGAGTATTTTTCCGCCTACTTTTTACTTCTACTTCTTACCTTTTTTACGCAAATATCTGTACTTTCTGAAGCTTCTGAAGTATACTCTTTTCATCATTACATTACTAGTCATCATATTTTACACTCTGCGTCACACTGTAATGCTTAGTAGCGCATATATATAAGTAAGCATTGTAATAAAATGTATTCATTTTCAATGTAATTATATACAATAACATTTCAATTTATTTATATAGTCCTATAATGGCATTTTTCCTTTACTTTTACTTTTTTTTACTTCAAGTAGTTTTACTAGCAGTAGTGCCACCAGTACTTTTACTTGAGTATAAAGGTTGAGCTGATACATTAACTTCCACAGAAGTATTTTTTAACTCTAGTATTTTTATGTCTACTTAAGTAAGGAATGTGAATACTTTTAACTGGATTTTTGCTTGCTTTTGGTTTCAACCCATTTGTAATTGATTTTGCTGAAGGAATCACTTGACATTCATGCAAAGTACAGACATGAAGAATGAAACGCATCTCATGCAAATGTTTTTGTAGCATTTGATCATAATCAGTTCATCTATTTTATGAACAGCTTTTTTCACTTTCAATCTTTCTCTAGACCAATGTAACTGTTCCTCTTTTTGTCCAGCTGTGTTCATTACTCATGCGATGCCATTGAATGTAAGAAGCCGCTGGTCAATAACGCGGAGGTGAAGTGCAACAGTCCGGGATACTTCAATGGAGCTCGCTGCAGCATCACCTGCAACAGAGGATACACGCTGAAAATCCACCGCGACGACGACATCATCAAAACACAGGTAGCGGGATTCCATTACTCACAGTCAGTGCCGGGTGTAACGCATTACAAAGGCTGCGTTTACACTGGCAGAAAAAATCCAATTTTTGTCTACATCTGACACAGATCGGAATTTAATGCACACGTGTAAACAGAAAATGGCGCATGAGATCCGATTTTTCCGCATCCGAACTGAGCCACTTCCAAATGTGGTTTTAAATCAGATACATATCTGATATCTGGACATCCGACCTGTGTCTAAACACGCATATCCGATTCCCCGGTCAATTACGTCACTGTTCCACGACGAAGTGAGTTAAAGTGCTCCAGCACATTGAGGGAAACCCCACGTAGTTTTGAAGCCGCTTATCACATTCTGGAGCTCCTCTCCCGGTGGGAACTTCACACATTCGTTGAGCAACTCGCGTTTACGGCGAGGCAAAAATCACGAACAATGTGACACACGACGAGCCGCTCACTCCGAACAAGTGCAACAATGTGCGATAGCCGGCCCCCTTGGCAAGCCACCACAAGGCAAGAGCGACACGTTTTTTGCGCACTGGAATCGGTTTTCTTAATGGGGTGTCCTTACGACAGAGACGTGGCTGTAAGCGATAATTTACTCAAAGCTAGTCTTGATTAATCGAAAATTCTGTACCCATTCCTTTTCGTCAAAGAACTGGACTTGGTTCCACCATTCCTGCCTCCTTTGTCTTTCCCACACTTGTCGGCACCGATGTCGAAAACATCAACGCGACTCTGACAGCATTAAAAATCCGCTTTCTCTTTCTTTGTCTAATCAATTGCAGTCGGGTATATTTTTGCCGATTTTGGAGGAGCTGGATTAGCAAAAACCCATGCAAAATTCTAGGGTCAGTCATTGCGCTCATGATGGTGAAAGCCAGTGGAATGATTTTAGGCGGGAGATGAGTGTAAACACGGATATCGAATATGAGGCGTGTCTATAGTGAATGTAAACAGGCGGGCCAACAAATCAAATACAGCCAAAAATCGAATCTGTGCATTAAGACTTGGAGTGTAAACGCAGCCAAAGTAATGCATTACTGTAAATAAAATACTTTTTCCACTGAAAATGTGATGTAACGGATTACATTATGATGTGTCATTTGTAGGTCATTTAATTACAGTTACTAACAATGTACTTGCATTATATTGTAAAATGATTAAAAACGCTGAATGTCATTATTTCATTTTATTAATTTGTCTTCTTATGGTACATGTTTAGTTAAAGTTCCGCTTTAAAGTCGTTGTGATGCTGGTGCACGTGACTCGGCTGCAGCAGCTAGTGGCTATTTTACAAAATGTCAATATTCAAGTCACTTTGCTGTTCTGAAACAAGCAAATAAGAACATTACAGTCATTTGTGAGACACTTCCTGCAGAGAAAACACTGTCGGCCGCTGTCAATAGCTCCAGTATTTACTGAAGCACTTTAAGAAGTATTTACGCAATAAAAGCACAGATATAAGCTTAAAATTACAGATTTCAAATAGGTGCGTAAATATACACGCTCATTTTTCTGTATTTCAAGTCAGGAGCAATCACAAATAAACGAAAACACGTTGTCTTTATGCAGCGGCATGCGTATGCGTCTTTAATGTTAAACAATGGTCTCAATAACAGACATAAAGAAAAACTAGACACGACATAAAGACATTAGACACGCCGCAACACTTTACGGGAACAAATAGCACTGGAAGAAGTAAGATTAAACTAAACACAATCATTAATATTACAACAAACAGAGACTACAAACCACGACTGGTTAGCTTAGTAATCGCGGAAAGAGTCAAAACAGTCGAAAACTGAAGAACACGGACAAGTAAAAAATCCAAGGAACAGACACAATCAAAACGCTCGGTCTTCTAAACAGGGGATAATAATCCTTCGCTTTGATTCTCTTCACACAGCGTCAGATAAACAGAGCTCGACGGGCCTCACGCAGTTGCTTTGCTTTGCGCGGACTGGTGCAAAGACTCTTGGGAAATTAAGTTCTGATCTCTACAATCGACCTTTTGTTATCTATCATTCAAGTAAAACGATATAAAAATGACACGAGTCACACGTTAGGTTTGTTAAATAAAAAAAAAATTGTATGTTTAGTGGAATATTAACTTAATTGAACCAGAAATGTAAAAAACATTTTGTGCCTGAAAAATCAGTGGCGTACTTATATTCCTTTAAATAAGGTAGTAAAGTTACTTATTCAGTTACTAAGTTACCTTTCAGACACAGTAATTAGAAAAGTAATTTAATTACATAACTGTAAAGTAATTAGTTACTTTTTTAAAGTAACTTACTCAACACTGGTCACAGTGTTTCTACTGTAAAGCCTCTTTAGCTTACTGTATGTGACTGGGTTTTGTAGTGGAACTTAATGCACATACAATATATTGTAGTTTATAATGGTAAGGGTTTCGAACCCTGAAGGCCTAGTATAGACCATTCTAACCTTGGCTTAAACTTCCGATCTAGGAAAATAGTTATCTCCTAGATCGGCCGATTTACGAAAATTTGTATTACTATATTTTTTTAGGCGAATCTAAGCACCTGTTTTTTTCCCTCCAATTTTAGCGGCTGAAAAATCGTCAATTTCAAATATAAGCGCAAATCTTTCCACAATTCAAGTAAGGGACAATCACAAATAAATGGAAATAGTTTTACTTATGTGCAGTTATTGGAACAGAATTATTATTGGGACAGCCAGAACATCCGGTAAATTAGCGCTAACGACTGAAAACAAAGTCCAAAAGCATTGGAAAACAGTCGAAGATGAAGAACAAAGACTGAGTTCTGATTTTTTAAATCTATTGTTCAAGTAAAACGATATCAAAATTTTACAAGTCACAAGTCAGTAATAGGGGCGGGCGATATGAGCTAAAATTTATATCACTGTATTTTCTACTGTACAGACGGTATCGGTATTTTATTGCGGTATTGGGTGGGCATTACATTTTAGTAGACCGTATTAACATAATTGGCAAAATCTGAGAGAGAGAGAGAGAGAGAGAGAGAGAGGGCGAGTGGGCGGGCGAGAGAGTGAGAAGACGAGCGGGAGAGAGAGAGAGAGAAAGAGAGAGAGGGAGCGCGAGCGGCTGCCTACGGTAGCTTTGTTTCTGGTCTTCGTTCGTAAACGTTGTCTCGCTTTCTTTCTCGCGCAGAATCTTGTGAAACAATGAAACCATGATTTCCAAACGAGCAGAAATCATAATAAATTAAGTAAAACAAGCAGATTTTCTCGCGCGCGTCTTTAAAACTAAAACAGCCGCTCTTCTCTTAAAGGCACAGCGCAGACAAAGGAGCGGCACGCGTATGTGCGTTGCGTGTGTGATCTATTAATTCAGTCTGATACACTGCTTTCTGTGTTCCATTAGCAATGGCCGTCATTGGTAGTTGTAAGTTACAACTTGTAACAAAACTAATGTGTAATACTGAATTAAGATGTTTATATACTTATATAAAAATCTAATTCATGAATTATCACGGTATACACGGTATTGCAAAATCCATATTGTGGCACATCTCAATACCGTTATTCACGTTAATAGCGGTATACCGCCCACCCCTAGTCAGAATATACTTGAAAAAATTAAAAGTAAAAAGAAATAAAGAAAAAATTGTATTTTAAGAGAGAATTAATGTAATTAAACCAGAAATGTAAAAAAAAAAAAAAAACTGTTTTTTTTTTTTTTGTTCCTGAAAAATCAGGAGGGCGCTTAAATTTGCCCCAATACGGTACTTTATTCCTGATAGTCAACGTAAATCATAAAAGGCTACTTGCAACTACATTATTAAACCATAATTCCTGACACATAAAGTAACAGTAAAGATGTATTGCTCACGTATGTTTTGCTGACCACACTGTGAGATAGTAAGCAAACGGTCACAATAGTTGGCGCTCTGTTGGTTTGATGTTGTTTTTATGTCTTTTTTCTCCCGGCCTGAAACCGCTGGAATGGTCCATGTGGCTCAAATAAAAGAGAAGCTGTATATTTTTCATAAACATTACTCTCACCCTCCCCACTGACTGGAAATCTTTGTGTTGCTGTTGTTATTGCAATAGGCTAGAAAAACAGTTTAACTGAATAGCAACCTCGACAGACATCTGTGAGCGATGGACGGAAGTCTCCTTCAGAAACCTCTGTCTAACAAATGTGAATAAGCTGTGTGCAAGTGGAGCAAAACAATGTTAATTTGTGAAATTCCCGGTTTATCAGTTTCCTCCAACAATTTAATTCATGCATTTAATATGTCATTGATTACTTCCCTGCCTGCTTCCAACCATCCTCTCTCACTTTTCTGCTCATGTCTTTTTGACCTACCAGTCGCTCTTGTTGGTTGAAGTGTCGATATCCTTCTGAACTAATAAAAGTAAAAAAAAAAAAAGCACGGACGGACTGAAAATAAGGTCAGACAGAAAAATGTTGGTTGGTTGGTTTGCTTGGTTTAACAGACAGACAGGCAGTCAGACAGACAGAAAATTGGTTGGTTGGTTGGTTGGTTGGTTGGTTGGTTGGTTGGTTGGTTGGTTGGTTAGATGGATGGATGGACGGACGGACGAACGGATGGACAGACAGACAGAATGAAAGATGGTTGGTTTCTTAGGTTGGTTGGACAGACAGAAAGTTGGTTTGTTCGTTGGACTGACAGAAGGAAAGTTGGTTAGTTGTTTGGTTAGGCAGACAGACATACAGAAGTATTATATAAGTTGTTTGGTTAAACTGACGGTGAACAGACAGACAGACAAACAGAAAGAAAGTTGGATGTTTGGTTGATTGGTTGGACAGATAGACAGACTTACATGAACCTAGGCCAGGCTCATATATCACAGAAATTCTTTGAAATGTAATATCCTGATATAAAGTTTGTTCCTACTGCACAAAAGTAGCTCTAAAGAGAACATTTAATAGTCCCAGCCATTCATCCACTTTAGAACACAAGACAAAAGTTCCTGTTTTTCATCACAAGTTTTTTTTTTCATTCGCAATTTTCATCTACTCTCATCGCCGCCAATTATATTTGCTCTTTTTATTCTTCCTGAAGTCAATTTTCGGAAATGCAGTTAGCATATTTTTTTCACCATCAAGTTTCGTGTTGCATTTACTTTTATCATTAAATCACTGGTGTCCTTCCAAGACACACACACACACACAAAAGGCCTTGTGTGCGTAGGAGTCGACGTGTTCCCCTAACCCTGTGCGTGAGTGCCTGCATGAGCCTCGCACATCTGCTAAGCGCACTCCCATTTTCAGGTTCGCTGCGTTCGGACGTGTGAAGAAAGTGTTGGAGTGTAGTCGGTCGGGATGCAATTTGTTCGAGTCTGTTTGACATCAAAACAACGACTCATTGGTTCAGTCCCTGAAACCGAAGGCGCGGACACGGATCAGCGCCACAGCAGATTGCTCGCTGTTTAGCTCCCTTGCTAAGTGGGGATTAGAATTAGAAATTAAAATTTTTCTTTTTGTTTACATTTTTGGTTCAATTACGGTAATTTTCACCTAAACATAGGATTTTGTCTTTATTTAACAAACCTAACTTGAGAATCGTATCATTTTTATATCGTTTTACTTGAATGATAGGTAACAAAAAGTCGATTCTAGTGGTCAGAACTTCATTTCCCAAGAGTCTTTGCACCAGTCTGCGCATGCACAAAGCAGCTGCGTGAGGCCCGTCAAGCTCTCTGTTTATCTGATGTTCTGTGGAAAAAATGGAAGCGAAGGATTATTAACCCCTGTCTAGCAGACCGAGTGTTTTGTTTGTGTCTGTTCCTTGGATTTTTTACTTATTGTCCGTGTTCTTCATTTTCGACTGTTTTGACTCATTCCGCGATTACGTATTGGACCCGTCATGGTCATGGTTTGTATTTTCTGTTTGTTGTGAAATTTATGATTGTATTTCGTTTAATCTTATTTCTTCCAGTGTTATTTTGTCCCTGTTAAGTATTGCGGTGTGTCCAATGTTTCTTTATTTCTGTTATTTAGCCAAAAAAGCTTGTACTGTGCACAAGTCTACCTACATATTATTTAAATGTGCGCCGCCACATTAAAACAACATGTTTCCGTTTATTTGTGATTGCTCCTGACTTGAAATACGGAAAAATTGGCGCATATTTGAAATCGGTAATTATAAGCAACCCCCAAGTTTTTGAGCTTTGAAAATTTGAGAACAAAAAAAGGGTGCTTATATTGGCGTAAATGCGGTATTACGCCAACCCGTTGACCCCCGGCTCCCACACAAAAAACAACAGCGGCACTGGCGAACCTTTCACCTCACTTCACCTAGGCCGAGGGTTTCAAGCCTGTACGAATCAATAAACCTCCAGTCGCCCTTCACCTCGGAGCTGTTTCGCCTCATTTGGTCCTTTGGTGTTTCAAAAACATCTCAGCTCGTGTTTTCTTGCGACAGTGACAGAATGAAAAGAACAGATTGTAAGGAGGTGAAGAAAAGGCAAATGCAAAGTGCTGTGTGTTCTTTGTGAGTATTTGGACTCTACTGTATATCGGGTGGGTTTCTGCCAGCAGCCGCAGTCGACTGAGAAGCCGTGGCCTGTGAGTTATTACGCATTTGGAAAGAAAGGCAGCAGACAGTATTTCTGTGCTGTTGGGAGGCCTCGGCTTGTTTAACAGCGGTGCACATTGGGGTCCAAAACTGGGGGCTCCTGGGATCATCGGGGTGATATGTAGTCTGGTTATGTAAGGTAAAAGACAGAAAGTGTTTTTGTCCAGAATGTTTACGTGGAAAAAGATAAATGTTCGGTGGAAAATGCGCATGTGAGAGTACGTAAATGATCCTAGAGGGGCGGCACGGTGGGACAGTGGGCGGAGCTGTCGCCGTTCCAGGTTTGAGGACCAGTCAGGTGGGATGTGTGTTTGCGTGGGTTTCCTCCTTCTGTCCGGAAGCACGGAAAACTTGTACATATGTGTGAGTGTGAATGTGTTTGTTATTGGTCGGTCACTAAACCAAGGGTGATGGGTTTAGGCCCAGAGTTGCTGGGTTTGACAGAAGTTGGTTTGTTGTTTCGTTGGACAGGAAGATAAACAGACAGACAGAAAGTTGCAGAAACCAGAGGTGATGGCCACAACCTCAGGCCCATTGTTACCGGGATTGGCTCCTGCTCTCCATGACCAAGAAATTGATAAGCGATTCAGGAAATGGAAAGTTCACATTATGCGTTGTGATGTATGTTGATTGAGACAGTTCATTTTAAAGCGTTTTAAGAAGCAACTGGCAAGGAATACTAGGATCTGGTGCAAAAAAAAAAAGTGTAAAATATGGCAGTGAATATATCATATATCAGTGAATTTCGCAGGCCACAATGTAAAAGAAAACATGGATTTATAAATTAGTCTAGTTGCGGAAACATGAGAAATGAGATGAATAATCAATCATTCTCGACTCGCCATCCGACGCTGATTTTTTTTGCCTGCAGTTGTTTTTCAGAAACCAGTTTCCGAATGTTTGACCCAAGATTTTTCACTATGAATCTGCTGAAGGTTGTTTTCGGATTGACAGTTATTGTAATTTTAGCAAACAGTGTTTTCCTAAATGGACTGAACACCAGAAAAATGTTAAAATCAAAATGAAAGAGCGACACCTCCTCAGGCCCGACATGGACGTCACTGATCTGCAGTTTTGTGCAAGTTACTTCGAAATTGTAATTGTTACACATTACTTGTTACTGTGTGTAATTTGTTACATTATAACGTTACTGTCTCAGAATTGTAATATGTTACGTTGCTTGTGAATTACTTTCACCAAAATAACTATAGAAGTAGAAATTAACATCCTAAAATAACTAAAAGTACCTTTTACTTGTATTTTATTATACATCCAGTAGAAGGCGATGTTATGTAGCCTAATGACTGTGTCCTATCCAAGCTACCCATAACAATATACCGAAGTGTAAAAAGTATGTTAGACATAAAACGATTTTCTGGCGAATGACTATTCACAAACAAGAAACATGACATTTTTTGATTTATTGTCTTGAGGATAGAAAGTTTGATGTAACACAAGAATTACTTAGCATGTAGCGTAGAGTAAGATATTCCTGAAAATACAATTGGTAATGTGTTACACTGCTGCATTACAGCAAAAACAGATGTACTGTATTTATGCAAATTTAAGCACCCCGCAAATTTTCAGAAAGATAAAAAATTGGAAAAATTATTTAAATTACGTAAATTTTCTCTTTAAAATACTGTTTTTTTTTTTCTTTTTTTTTTAACAAACCTAACTTGTGACTCGTATCACTTCAATGTTGTTTTACTTAAAAATAATAAAACAATAATCTATTCTAGCGGTCGAAGCTACACCTCCCATCATGCTTTGCGGCTCAGTAGTTCCCATGAGCCTTTGCGCTACAAGAGCATAGCATAAAGCTGACTGAGCTCGGTTTTTGTTAGTTATAAATAAACATTAAATACAGTAAATATTAAAACAGTCACGTTTTTCTCTGTGCAGCAGAGTGATTTGATTGTGTTTGACTTCGGTGTTCTTTGTTTTTAACTGTTTTCTGTTTGCTCCGAAGCTTTTGCAGCGTGCTGTTCTCGTTTTCAAGCACTAGCCGTTAGCCATTAGCTGTTAGCACAGTGATCTTCCGGATGCAATATGGTCTGTCTATTCAAATATTAATGATTGTATTTAGTTTAATATTACTTCTTCCAGTAGTTTGATCTTACTTCTTCCACTTACTTCTCCACAGAAATTAGTGCTTATATTTACGTGAATATTTGAAATTGGCGATTATAAGCACCCTGCAAGTGTTTGAGCCGACAAACGGGTGCTTATATTAGCGTAAAAATAGTAATATTGTAATACAGTACATTACTTTTGTCACGCGTCCCTCCCAAAGCTGCTGATCCGTCACTGACATTTTAACAAATCAAGTTTAATGATTCAACCCTGATTTTTACACCCACCGTTGTTTGGATGCTTGAATTTCGAGAAGGCTTTGTTCGCTAGCATGTCGGCTAACGGGCGATTTCCACAGCCTGTTCGCGTTGGCAAAGTGTGCCGGGCCCTTCAGAGAGTAAAAAGTGCTGATCCTGGCATCTCATTCCAGCTTATCAGACGTCTCCAAGGAGCTGAAAACGTGTGTTCCCAGAAGCTTCAGTCCCAGACAAATTAGCCATTCCATCATTAACCTGTTACCGTAACGTCATTGAGAGGGTGCCAGCGCGGCCCTCTTCAATCGACAGAGATCGATGTGTGTTTATACGCTCACAAGCCAAGCCAAGCATCCAAGTCGGGATCTAGCAACCCATCACCGACACCGTTTGGGGAGCAGATAACTACAGCAACTACTACCACTGCAGTGTCATGTCTTTGTGGCCGCAGCGTCCTGGCTTCCTGCCCCTTGTTTTTGCCAAGGTGTTATTGAAAGCAGAGCATGTCCTGGAATCACAGTTAGGCAAACAACATTTCAACAGAGCTGAGGGAAATGGGCAGCGCTGGAGGTTTGCTTTCCACCCCCCCACTACCTCCACCACCACCAGCCCAACCGCCCCTACTTTTTGTTCTCTTCTTCTAGTGCCTATGCCTGTTTGCTTATGTGTGTTTGCGTGTGTGCGCGTGTGTGTGGATGGCGGGGCCAACCGAGGGGTGGGGGTGGGGGGGCAGAAGGGAAGCCAACAGAAGCATCTGTGTTGAATTAGGCACAGTAGTCAGTGGTAGTTAAATACTCAGTGGAGGGGGAATCAGCAGCTGTAAAGTTTTAAAAGAAGGAAACTCCGCACGCAGACAAACCCCTCCGCCCACCCTCAACCACTCGCAACCCCCTGAAGTGAAGGCAGTCCCCGTCTCTGAGAAAACTCCCCGCTGCATGAACACTTCTCGTGTTTCACTTCTGCGTGTAGTTATACGCGTATCTGTGAACCCAAAGATAAAGGCCGGACACCCACATGGCTGCGAGCCGCTATATGAATTAATGTTATGTATATTGAGATTTACTCATGTTCTAGCAATTTTACTAATGTAAGTAATTATATATTAATTATATTTTATATTTTTAGCACAATGATATAAATAGTTATTTTTAACTGTAATTTAACTTGAACTGTAATTATATGAAGGGCTTTGATTTATTGATGAACAATGATTCGTTGTTTTATTGTTTAGTAATTGTAAGTGTTTACTCAGATCAAAAATCTTTAGATAAGAATCCCAAAAAGTGGTTGTTAACTGTTTTTAACAGTTTATGACTTTCTTATTTTAACTATGACTATGACATTTAACCTTATGACTGTCTTTTTATTCCACACAGACACAATATTTTATAAATATAAAAGTATTATGTTTATTTACTATTATACTATTACATACAGTAATTGTCTTTGTCACACATTTAAACCATATATAATATGCTCTGAGAAAATTATAGTATTAACGGTATATCAGTATGTGTGTGTGTGTATGGTACTAAATGTAAATTTTAAATATTGAATTTATAATTTTTAATATTTAAATATTGTTGAAATATAAAATCAAATAACAAATAAAATGTATCTAAATGTCGAAAAGTCAAATAAATATAAAATGTACGTGAAAAGTACATTTTAGTGAAAAGTAAGTGAAAAGTAATCAAAAGATCAGTCAAAAAATTGAATAAGTTCAATGCACATAAGTTCAATGAGACAGTTGTGCAAAAATTATATAAAATATCACTGAAAATCTAGGATTTTTTTTAGCTGAATGGAGCTTGAAAAATATGAAAATGGAGGGATGTTCAGCTATAACATTGATTGATAATAGTTTTCGTATTTCGTAGATCCTTTGCTTTTTAATCATCACAGTGGAAAAATCCTCCTGATTATGAACAATTTTTAACCTTCTGAATATTCACTTTCCTTGACTAACTATCTTTGTTTATCTTTGTTTGTATTTTGCTTTTTTGTTTTTTAATCTTTTTGTTCCATTTTTTATTTTTCCCACTTTGAAGCGCTGACTTCCACCGCAAACTGTTTCCAATAAGACGCTCAGTGCAAGAAAAGGAAGAGGCAAGGAAAAGGGCAAGAAGTGTTTTGTAACTGTGTCTGGATTACATTTCAAATGCTTCCCGCTGCTATGCTCAGTTTTAGGTGCTGGTACATTTCCTGAGAGGTTTAAAACATTAGATAAGGTCTGGATTCCACAGCCTCATTACATTCCTGAGCATTTAAAACAAAGCTGAAAGCCACTGGTGTTAAAAATAAGTTAAGATAACAAACGGAAAGCAAAGGGCTTGTTCGTTATTTTCCAAAAATGACTTGGTTCGGTCGACGCAGGCTGGAGGGCTGTCACAATCAGAGAGAAAAAATCGTTTCAATAAACATCACTGACTTTTTTTTTCCCCCTCTCCTGCGTTATCTTTTCAACACTTGCTGGAAGAAAAATGGACAAATCTCTAGAGAAAGTCCCTTGCAAGTTTTACTCACTGCAATCATCGTTCAAGTCCTCCTTTTTGTGAAGGTGGCCGAGAAAGCTCAATAATAGAAAGAAAGAAAGTGAGGTGACGGCAATATGGCCACTAGGGACTGCATTTATCCCATCCGAGTGAAAGTGCACATACACACAGTGAAGTGAACACATACAAACCCGGAGCAGTGGGCAGCCTAAGCCGTGGCGCCCGGGGGGCCTGTGGGGTTCAGTGTCTTGCCCAAAGACACTTGCAGAACCAGCTGTAGGGGGGATTCGAACCTGCAACCTCTCGGACTCAAGTCCATGTCCCCTACCACTGGACCATTTGTGTTGGATGAGTGCACATCCTCGGGACCGGATCCGAACTTAGACAGTTGTCCCGCTCTGTGTCTGGTTTCACTCAACTTTTTCACGCAACGTCTAAAGTGCATTTTCCATTTCTGGGTCACGGGTGCTGAAGCCAATCCCACCAACTTTGTGGTTCACTGGTCAAGAGTTACACCGGCTACCAAAGTGTTGTAGGGTCAAATCCCAGTCCAGTGGAGTGTCCTTGGGAATAATACCCCCACATACGGCTTAACACTGCCCACTGCTCGGGGTTTGTGTCACTTGATTGTTATATACAGAACAGAATTTCACTTCGGCCCATAGTGGCTGTATTATCAAAACCACTCGCTTTACATGCAACCTTTGTTTGACCAGTCACAAAGCGGGGCACACACCCAGTCACACTTCTCCCAGTCTCTCTGACTGTTTTCATGCCGAAAATCCTCCTCTTTCAGAAGTCCTGCTTTACTCTCATCTGTGGACTTTGTTAGTGCAATGTACACAAAAATTGATTCCTATGTTGAATTTTAGCATAAAAAAATATCTCATAGAAGACCATCTATATATTTCACACATACAGACCTTGCCGGGAAATTACTGGTAAAATGCCGGCATGCAGTCACGTGTGAACAGACAAATACCGGTAAATTTGTTTTGGTATTTTTCCACCAAGGCTACCTGTAACGATGCCGGTAAATTACTGGAAACCTGCCCGGTGTGAAAGCAGAGCAGAGATTGCCGGAATAAGCACACAGAAGTTCAGTACGCGCTGACGTAAACTACCGCTCAGAGCCAATCAGAACATTCTGACGAGGGTCGCGCCCGTAGTCCTCGCACTTACGCAGGAGCATCTGTTTAAAAGGTGTCGCAAGTTGATAATGTCACGGAATAGTCACTCCTCGCTGTTTACAGAAATCACAGTGGGAAATGTCCTCCAACTGGAACGACAGAGAAATCAAAGTGCTTCTAATAATTCTGGCGGATGAAGACATTTGTCACCACATCAAAGAAACGGCGTCACATATGAAACAATTACCTACGTTATCCATGTTTACAAAGGCTCAGCTGTTTAAAGCATGTCGCCAGTTGATGATGTCACCAAAAATACCGGTATTTTGAAAGCGCTGTGTGAATAGTTCTTTTCCGGTAAACAGGTACGAACTGAAGGTATTGCTGTGTGAAAAAGGGATATGTACGAGTGAGTGCAAAAAGCTGAATGTTCTCTATATTTGACCTCCTGTTTCCCCTCCAACAGTCGGAATCTACAGTGACCCTTACATGTGCGGACGGAAAGTGGAATAAGCAGGTGGCCTGTGAACCCGTGGACTGCGGGCGGCCTGACAAGTACCACGTGCACCCCGCCGTCTTTGAGTTTTCCGAGGGCACCACCTACGGCAAGAAGTGCACTTTCCAGTGCAGAGAACCGGCTCAGCTCATGGGTGAGTGGTCCGAGACATGCCGCAGATTGAAGGCTCTAGGGGGCAAAGGTCACCCCTGTAAATGCCAAAAAAGGCTTTGTGTAAATGCGAGGGAGTCTGTGTATTCTGAAAGCAGCGTTGCATCCGACTGATCAGTCTTTATCAGTCAATACTTTCTAAATGCTTGCTCTTGGATATATCAGGCTTGAAATCAAAGTCTGGTTTGTATCACGGTGACAAAGCCCCGGGTTGTACTTTTGTCCCCACAGGAAGTAATAACATTCTGATTTGTATGGAAGACGGAATGTGGTCTTTTCCTGAAGCTCTGTGCGAGCTACGCTGTCCCGTCCCACCTCCGGTCTCCAACGCTGTGCTGCAGACCAAACGCTGCAACGTCACAGGCCTCAAAGTGGGTTCCTTCTGCAAGTATAAGTGCAAGCCGGGTTACCACGTGCCGCACATCGACCGGTCCAAGAGGTAGCAGACCTTTTATTCAACCAGTTTGTACAAATGCTGATGATCTTTCACTTGTTGTCTGCACAATTTCGTTCAAAGCTTTTTATTTTCATTTAGTTTTTTTTCACGTGTTTCACATTTTTTTGTGCGTTTACGTTTTTTGCGTATGGACTTTTGGCACTAGTTTCACGTGGGAGTGGCCTTTACAGGCCTGTAAAAAAATTCAACAATTTTGTTCGAAACTTTGTTTTTTCGTTCCAATTTTTTTGTGTTTCACATTTTGTTGTTAATTTTTTGTTGTTAATTTTTTGTTACATTTTTTGTTACATTTTTGTGCTTTTGGACTTTTGGCTCTAGTTTCACGTGGGGGTGGCCTTTACTGGTCTGTAAAAAAATTTTTATCATTTTTGAAACTTTGTTTTTCATTTCTGATTTTTTCATGCATTTCACTATTTTTCGTTTGTTTATGTCTTTTTCATTTGGACTTTTGGCACTAGTTTCACATGGGTGTTGGTCTTTACCCTGATTGGCTGGTGAGAATATTGTTGCGCTTTTGTGAGCGCAAATGTAGGCACAATTTAGGAATTTGCAGGAGCATTGTAAAATTTAAATTTTAATTGTCATATACACATTATACATGGTACAACATACAATGAAATGTATTTTACAAATGTCCAGCGTTTAAACATGGAGTGGGGGTGTACATGCGAAAAAGAGATACAATAAAACAATAAGAGAAAAAAAATAATAATAATAATAAATA
>CM051502.1:9513867-9559553 GCA_028031935.1 Paedocypris micromegethes
AAACAATAAGAGAAAAAAAACACTATATATATATATATATTTACTGTACAGTGACTAAAGTGCAAGTGTAAGTGAGGGTCATTAAAAAAAACAAACGACTTATAATATGAGAAAATAAATCTGAGATAAAGTGGAGATCTACTGTAATTTACGAAGAATATTTAGTGCTCTGCGTAAATAAAATATTATTGCATTACCTGCCCGGGACAGGTCAGTGGCCGTGACGTACCACAGGCGCTCTTTTAAGCGGCAGTGCACCGAGGACGGGACCTGGCTGCCCGACGAGTGTGTGGCCGTCACATGCCAAGCTCCGCCTCCAATTTTTCATGGGACCTACCGATGCACGAACGGCTTTCAGTTCAACAGCGACTGCTGGATCGACTGCGACAGGGCCAACCACACGGTGAGACAGCACAGCCGGTGCAAGCAGGTCTGTTGCGTTCTATAGCTCTTCTGCACCATCACCATCTCAATCCACCCTTCTTGACTCAAGTGCCTGCTGCTGTTTCACTTGTTTATCGAATTGCATGACTGACAGCAAATGACTGATTTTGAAATCTCCGCCCGGATGAATGACCATTAACTCACGTCCATGTTTCTCCACTGTCTTCCATGTATTCTATTTTCAGTAGAGAAATATTGGCATGTGTCCATCATTCTTGAACATGAATATGCGTGTGGTTATGCATTCCAGGGTCCTCCTAGCAATATGATCCGCTGTCGAAAGGATGGAAATTGGACTGGCTCCTTCCATCTCTGTCCCAACCAGACTGGCCAGTGTTCCCTCCCACAGAACCTCAGCCCAGCCATTCATCTCACCTGCAAAAATGGACACGGCATTGGTCAGTACACAGGGAACAGAAACAGCATTTTACCAGAACCCTTGGGTAAACTTTTCCTATCTGTCATTTACTCAACATTTTATCAGAGAACCACTATCTCCTTGTGATTCAATTTACTTCTGTGATCTTCTAAAGGCCCATTCATCTCTCAAACCATCCTGATTTATTGAAGCCGACTGGTGTGCTGGTCTATGGCTGATTTACAATCACCAGTGAGATGAATTCAATGTGAACAAGGTGTTGGAATCTCCAGCATTGTTCAGTAGCTTCAACCCAGAAGCGCAGAGACCATATCAAAATGTATAAAGAGATTCTTTTATAGACTCACTATCACTATTGTCGCATGCCTCTGTTTGCTCGCTACATCTGGCCGTGGAGTCATGGCGACTGATGTTGGTCCACATCCCAGATGTTTCTGGACACCGCGGGGGAAGGCAAACCCTATCGGCGGGGAATGGCAACTTCTCCAAGAATCTCCCCACTGCCCACTCCGGTTTGCTCTGAGGCATCACTTAGTATAGAAAATGGCCCATCTGTGGCCCCAATACAATCTGAAGAACACCTGTGCTCCGAACAACCCGATTACCCAGGCAGTAGAGGCATCAAGATCTCTCATTGCTTTGAGAGAAAAGAACCAACTGAGTTGCTTCATTGGGCCATCAACCCCACCCACTATAAAGGTTAACATGAAATATTTGCTGCTGCCTTGTAGAAGGGCTTGACTACTCTGATTGACTAGCCTGCACAACTAGTAGTCAAGTTCCCGAATACCATAGTTCACATAGAGGTTCCATATTTCAAGATCTTGCCAATTCCCTTTTTGGGTCTTTACTTGATTTTGGTGGCACTAAGATCTTCTTTGAAGGCATTGAGACCATGACTCTCAAGACTTTATAAAGTGTCAAAAAAGTAAAGTAAAGTGGTAAAGTGTCAGGAATCAAGAGGCATTCTCAGTAGAGTGTTGGTGGTTCGTGCCACGCCAAGTGCCCACTAGCCCTGATCAAGACCAGATAGTAACTTTTGCAGGCTTTCTTTACTCAGCCGGTCATCAGAAGATTGACTCGCCCTTTTGGCATCATCCTGCAAAGAACAGAAAGTCTCTGTGCAGCTTTTTCTCTTTTCGGTGGAAGGGGAGCAGTGTCAAAAAGTCTACATGGAGTGTCACATTTTTTTGAGGCCGGGTCTGGCACCATCACCAGGTTCTACAAACTGAGTGCAGGCTAATGTCCACTCACATTTTTTTGCAAGTCGGGATGTATAGTGGTGCACAACCAACGTTTGCCTCTGCGAGTGCAACCTTTGGCATTGACTTGGTTTACTGACTTGGTTTAAATATGCCAAAATAAATCAATTGTCTTTAGGGGAAGTTTACTCATCACCCAGAGAACTGTGACTAATAAAGATTTACAAGCAATGTTGTGCTTTTAGTGCTGCGACAGGACCAGGGACTCCACCTGCCACTGTAGATCCTCAGTGTTTACTAGTACACAAGGCTTTCCACTTAAGCCAGCTCTGTCTGTGCTGGTTCACACCTCGTTCCTTTCCTTTAGAAAAACAAGTGCATTGGAAGGCATGCTCCGTCATGGGAGGGATGAAGCCGACTCATTTTCCGCCCCGCAGTAGGAGGATACCGTCCATATTCACCTTCACCAATGACTTTGTAGTGTTAGCATGCCAGAGGAGACTGGCACCATAGAGTCGGGTTCTCCCTAGGTTTATTTCCTATTTTTTGTTTTTTTTTTCAGATCTTAGCCTATAGTCTGAACACCGATTAACAAAGAACATCTTTTTCTTTTTTTTTTTTCTAATTCGGAACACAGATGAGCATTGGATGTTTTTTCTTTTTAAAGACTACTTTTTTTCCTAATTCCGCATAGCGGCTTTGCGTTGGTCTGGGGCTGAGAATAGCGCTATATAAATACATTTGAACTTGGATCATAAATACATTTTTTTAGGGTCAGTTCCCCAACTTCTTGTTCACTTCCATCTGGGAACTAAGCAAGTAACAAAATCCATGTCATGTTGCCGCACACAAACCATACATGATCCACAACATGTGATCAAATGCATCACAATTTGTGATCAAGTGAACGTCTCTAAACGTTTCAACACCTTATGTTGGCCTTACTTTTCTATAGGAAAGGAGTGTGAGGTAGCATGCAGAGATGCTAGCAGCAGTGTGGTCCTATTGCCCAGCAACATGACTGTTGAAGAAGTGATGAGGGACCACTGGTGGAACCCACCAAAAGTAAAGGTAAGGAGAGTATTTTAAAAAAAAATGTGGGTGAGCTCTGTGTTTTATCTTAGTTTCCAAACTGTGCTGTTTTTTATTTGACTAATGTCACACTGGAGATGTTTAGCAAATATTGGAAATCTGGTCCTAATACGGCCCAAATCTTCAAACATAATTCACAATCTATATTTAACACTATTCAATACTGTTTAACACATGGTTGCGGCATGTTTTTAACAAAAACGGCCGTTTGGTGCAAAGTTGTACCACTAAAAGAAGTAAAAATAAACGTGCTAAGTGGTACACACCACCAAGTGTTCAAAAGCTTTGAGATTTATCATCAGAATGACTGTTAACATTATGAATGGATGCGATAAACATTTCCTCTGAACTTTTTAGTAAATTCAATGTATCATTTTGTTTAGCACACTGAAGACCACACACACTCACACACACACACACACACACACACACACACACACACACACACACACACACACACACCTTTTAAGTCTGGAGGGGAAAATGCTATTTTGAGGTTTAGTAAACTGGTTTTGAACCTACAAGTCAATATTTCTGTTTTTGCTTGTGTGATAACTGTAACCATGTAACCATGAAAAAACATTTCCTTTTTGGAAGCTTTTGCCACAAAGTATGTACTGCAGTAGACACAAACAATCACAAACAATAGACAGTAATAACATGCTGCATTTCCTTTTCTTATTTCCTGAAAGCCTGCCAGACTAGACTGTGACTGAAGAATGAAGCATGTGTCTAAAATCTTTTAATAATCTTTTACTAACCAAACACGTACTAGAACATACTACATACAGTATGGACTTCAGTTGAGCAGTTTGCTTATTATTGTGTGTGTGTGTGTGTGTGTGTGTGTGTACGTTATATATAGTAATAATAATAATAATAATAATAATAATGTATATTTATATATTATATTAAATATAATGTACATTATATATGTTCTTATATTTTTTTTATTTTGTTTTGAAATGTTTTTTGGGGGGAAATTATTGCTGTCATTACTCACTTCTAGTGTAGTTGTATTGTAAAAATACAAAATTTAAAATCACTTGTGCTTACAACTTAGATTCTTTATTAAATACTGAGATACTGAGGACTACTTACAATAATTCTGCTGTATGAATTTCCGTCCAACAGCATTCTGTCAAGTTCTTAAATACTTAGTACCAGAGGAGTAAATGGACTTTTCTTACTTACGAATTTAGCGTGAATATTTACATATACTGTACACTAAACTTAATGCATACTTAATACATACATACATACTTAACATACACTAAACAATTTTCTTAAATAAATCATGTTCGTAGTGTCTATTTTTTAAATTATTTCAAAGATTCCTTTGTCTGAGATAAAGGAATCTTTGATATACGTAAGCAGTTTTATTAGTTAAAACTTTACTATCAGCGGACGGAACCTTCTTTGCCTTTTAAAGTCTTAATTCTACGCAGCACATGTTCCACACATTGCTAGAATGATTTGTCTGAGATCTGAATCGGCATCGACATGATATCGTCCCTTCGTTGCTGCTGATTGGTTGGATGAACATCCATGACATGAATCTCCTATTCCAGATAAGTGCAGATGGAATTAAGATCTGGTGACAGCAGAGGACATTTCAGTAAAGTGATCTCTGTCATGTTCAAGAGAGCAGTCGGAGATGACTGGAGCGTTTTGATGTGGGGGATGCAGCCGTCAGAAAATAAGTGGTGCTATAGTGGAGAAGAGGTTCTTGCAGCTCCCACAACCTACCTTTCTCTAAAGTCCTTTGTATCTCCTTAGGTTTATTTCCAATTTTTTTTTTCGAGGAGAGAATGTTGTCGTTGTGTTCGGTAGAATCAGATTATTACCCAAAAATATCAACCGTAAATTTAAAAAGCATAAAAGTTTTTGTTTCTGTTTTTTTTTAATTTTCTGTTCGCAATCTGCACATTTTCCTTTAAAACGTGAAATTTTGCTATTCTATATATAAATATTAGTAATGTCAAACGATTAATTTTTTTAACTAGTTAATCACACTTCTCAACCAAATTAATCACTAATTGTGAATAATACTAAACAATTATATATATATATATATATATATATATATATATATATATTATAATACTATATATATTATTATTGTTGTTAAATGAAATGTTTTAACTGAAGCTTGTAATATTAAATATTGAAGTGTAAAATATAAATTAATGTAATCTCAACACAATATAAACGCTCTTATAAACACAGTTTAAATACTGTAATATAATTTAATGCATATGCAGTGTTATATAATTATAACAAAATGTTTTCATGTTCAAGAGTATTCCATAAAAAGTCCACGATATAATGGCAAACATGTAAAATAACAATGAGGAAAGAATACCAACACATACTCATTATAAATTGTGAACTTTTATTCAATATTTATTCAACATTTATTCAAAATATTAATGTAGAAAGAAGTCAGCTCAGTTCTTCCTTACATTGTCAGTTGAATGAGCTTTTCTGTCTGTTAACTCTCGAGTCGCTGGGTAGTAACTTCTCTTCATTCTCAAAGCAGCTGGACTGTGAGTGATTCACGTGCGCGACAACCTGGCATCCCACTTCCGCTTTCTCACATCCACTGACGTGAATTAAAACTGTCGCAGTTGGTTGCGCCGTGTGTGTGCGCGCGTGCAGGGATCAGTTTCTCGCGGCAGAATACCCGTGTTTCAAACGTGTTTGGTCGCTCCATTTTCTACACTTCTCTATCCTCACGTCCAACATCTGCGCACGCAGGTTTGAGAGATGCCGTGAATGTTTGCATGTTCCCTTCCTTATTAGCGAAGTGTGCTAAATATTGTACACATAATACTTTTGTTCAATCTACGAAGTTATCTGACAACGTGATAAAGTCAAACTCTCCGTCTAAAAGTTCAAGTCCTTCATTGAGCGAAAAAAAAACTGCAACAGCTGTCAACGGCACTAATACAATTTGACGCGACAAACAATTAGCCTAATGATTGTGGCCTATACAAGCTACCAATAACAATAGTCTATAATTGTAGGGTGACCATATATTTTGATTTCCAAAAAAGTAATAGAAAGAAAAAATCAGTAAAAGCTTAAATATATAACAATTTTAGTCAGACTTTTTTGAATAATGAATAATGTTTGAATTTGAACAATGTTTTTAAAAAATTGATTTAAAATCAAAAGTCATCGCAATTTCATTCTCAAATACCCCGTTCTCAAATAATTGAACACACGGGTTGCGAACCTACGTACACGTGGAATAGTCCTTTGAAGAAGAGGGAAAACCTCTTATCGTGAAAAACATTATCGTGAATTAAAAAAATCCACCCGGATGCCTGGGGAAAAGAGGACGCTTGGCAACCCTAATAATTAACATTAATACGTGTTAAAAGTATGGTAAACATAAAGCTATTTTCCTCCAATATCTGTGAATAACTTGGGTATACAGTATATCAGACTTGACTATGTAAACTTCAGTGCCGTTTTATTAATTTTGAATCACTTACCACACAATACTATCCTGGTTCCTGGCCATAAAGTGCAGAGGACATTCGTTGCTGTTTTCTTTCCCTTCCCAGGTCGAGTGGTCGGATGCCGCCGTTTGAGGTGTTTTTTTTTTAATTGCTAGTGCTGTTTTTTGATGTCGACAAATCTTTTGCATTTACACAGAGGATGCATTTCACCACAATGTTATTGTTTTTACAAAACTGAAACAGTGTGCATAAGACCATCTCGCGAATGTACCACCGGCTGTTGTTTATTAAATGTTCATCAAATTTGACGCGATTCCGAACCAATAGCTGCACACCTCGAGCTCAGTGCAGCGTTACAAAATACAACGCTCCACCAGCGAAAAGCGAAAGACTTACGTGTCTATTTACGAACAGGACATATTAAAAGTTTGATTTATTGACTTGAAAGAGAAAGATTTGATGTAACGCAAGCGTTACTTGCATGTAACAACTAATATATTCCTGAAAATACTATAAGTAATAAGTTTACAGCAAAAAAAAATATATTATTGTAATATGTTACTTTTGTAACGCGTTACTCCCAACTTTGGTCATTTATCTGGATGTTCTTTTTTACATCGATGACAACGCGGAAACAAAGCTAACCGAAATTATATAAGAGTAACGCGGATATTTTTATAATGTAAGGAGTAGAAAGTACAGATATTCGCGTAAAACTGTAATGAGTAGAAATAAAAAGTTGACGAGAGAGAATTACTCATGTAAAGTACGACAAAATCTACTTAACTACAGGTAAGTATTTTTACATCGGTACCTGACGCCTCTGATACACAGGTTATAAAGTTAGAAGTTACACAACATCATGATTCGAAACAGAATGAAAGTTCCAGAACTCGGCCTAGTTTTTCCATATCTTTGTGGAACTAGTAATTTCATTCTCCATCACTAGCAAAGCTGTGGCCAGGATCGTGAAGGCCAGACAAATTCTATCTGTGTTGGAATATCTGTGTTGCTGACTTATAAATGAAGTGCTGGTTGACGTTTGCGGATGACGTCATGTCCACTGTCGGTTATGAGGTTGTCTGGATTATTTTCTTTTTTTTTCCACGTACTTTGTGAGGCTTTGCTTTTTCATTCTTTAAAAAACCAGGCAGAAACCAGGAAACAGGGAAAACACGGATAAGACGATCAGTAAATTGTGTTATTGTGTTAAAGTGCTAAATAACACCTGACTACTGCGGATTATCTATTTATACAAATATTGCTAGACAAATAGTTCAAATTCAGTGCATTCACTGTTACAACTGTCTCAAAGCGCATGTGTGAAAATGTAAAAAAGATTGATGCATTTTTTTCATTTGTTCGTTGGTGTTAAAATAATGGCTATGACTATGACCAGTGAGCAAGCGCATATGGGACAGTGGCCAGATAAAAAAAAAAACCTCTCGGACAAAAAAAAAAAAAAACTAAAAAAAATAACATTAATTTTGGGTTTGTTAGATTTATAGTGTGCTAATAATAATGGATTGCTTGCTTGCACAGAGGGGCCACCAAATCAGTGTTAATTTTGACAAAGATTTATTTAGTTTTAGTCATAGTCTTTTGACTAAAACTCAATTTTGTTTTAGTCCCACATTAATCATCTTAATTTTTGTAGTTTTAAAATTTTAGTCGACTAAATACCACAATGTTTTAGTTGACTAAATTACAGTATACGTAGATTTACGTATATAACACAAAGTGTTATGGTACACTAATGACCTAAAAGCCTTAAAATTATCAAGTAGAAAGTTAGAAAGGAAATGGAGAAAAACTAAACTTGATGTTTTTCGCAGTGCCTGGAATGACAGTATAATCGCATATAAACAGGCCCTAATATCCACACGATCTACATATTTTAGTAAACTTATCTCTGCAAATCAAAATAATCCACGTTATCTGTTTAAAACCGTAGCTCAGTTAACAAAGAAAAAGGGCACAGTAGACTCCGCAATCCCCCCACAGCTCACTAGTGTCGACTTTATCAACTTCTTTAATGACAAAATTACTAATATCAGAATGAAAATTGTATCCACAAATACTAGCCCCAACTGGTTATACCGGAAATAAACCCACCCGCTGTCAAGCTTAGCACTTTCAAACAGGTCAGCCCTGATGAGCTCACTGAGATTATAGCTAAGACCAAGACGACCTCCTGCTTACTTGACCCTATACCAACTTTTTTACTTAAAGAAGTCCTACCATTAGTTAACGAACCAATCTTGAATATTATAAATTCGTCACTAGTTCTTGGTCACGTGCCACAAGCGTTCAAACAGGCCGTCATAAAACCGCTTATTAAGAAGCCACATCTTGATGCCGACGTGATTGCTAATTATAGACCAATTTCAAACCTTCCCTTTATATCTAAAATTCTTGAAAAAGTTATTTCGGGACAACTCTGTAAATTTTTGGAACAGAACGACAGATTTGAAAAATTTCAATCCGGCTTTAGATCGCACCACAGCACAGAAACGGCACTAATCCGAGTCACCAACGATCTTCTAATGGCATCAGATAAAGGGAACGTCTCACTCTTAGTTTTGTTAGATCTTAGTGCTGCTTTCGACACTGTTGACCATGATATTTTAATACATAGACTTGATCATTACGTTGGTATTTCTGGACACGCGTTAGAATGGTTTAGGTCCTATCTGTCTGATCGCTCTCATTTCGTCCATGTAAATGGAGTCTCTTCACCCAGATTTAGTGTTAAATATGGAGTTCCACAAGGCTCAGTGCTCGGCCCAATCCTGTTTGCACTTTATATGCTTCCACTAGGGGACATAATCAGAAAGCATGGTCATAGCTTCCACTGTTACGCAGATGACACACAAATTTATATCTCGGCACGGCCTAATGAAATCTCAAAATTTGCAAATATATTAGATTGCTTCAGCGACATTAGTGATTGGATGACAAGTAATTTTCTCATGCTGAACTCAGACAAAACCGAATTATTACTTGTTGACTCAAACTTAAAGTCTGATGCACCCGAATACAGTATGAATCTTAATGGGCTTGAAATCTCATCCTCACCTAAAGTGAAAAGCTTAGGTGTCATTTTAGATAGCAAACTCTCTTTTGAAAGTCACGTGCACAACGTCTGTAAAACTGCCTTTTTTCACCTCAGGAATATCTCAAAGCTGCGTCACATGCTCTCCCGACCGGATGCAGAAAAACTGATACATGCGTTTATGACATCACGGTTAGATTACTGTAATGGTCTTCTGGGAGGTTCTCCTGCTAAACTAATAGATAAACTTCAGTTGGTTCAGAATGCAGCTGCTAGATTACTAACCAGAACAAAAAAATTTAGCCATATTAGTCCAGTGTTAATGTCGCTACACTGGTTACCTGTTAAATATCGCATCCAGTTTAAAATTCTCTTAATCACTTATAAAGCACTAAACGGTTTAGCTCCTCTATATCTCAGTGAGCTCATCACTTACTACGAGCCTACACGACTGCTGCGCTCTCAAAACTCCGGCCAGCTTATAATACCGCGAATCTCTAAAATCTACCAGGGAGGAAGATCCTTTTCATACTTAGCACCCAAACTATGGAATGCTCTGCCGAGTCCAATTCGAGACTCAGAATCAGTGAGTCAATTTAAGTCTAGACTGAAGACGCATCTCTTCAACGAAGCATATATTGACCTGTTATTATAACTTACAGAAAATATTAATATATCGTATAGAAAGGCTGCCTAGTTAGTGCTCGGAACCGAATTACACCTGCACCTTCAGAAAAATTGTCAAAATCTATAGTACTTGAATTTTTCTAATTGCCTTGTATTTTTTTTTTTTTTTTTTTTCTCCCTCCTCTCCTGAGCGCCAAGTGTCGTACGACCGGAATCTCCTAGAGCAGTGGTTCCCAACCTTTTCTTGTTTGAGGCACCCTTGGAAAGCCTCTTCAAAAGTTCCCGGCACCCTTATAAGGAAATAGATATTTAAAAACATTATTACCGTATTTTTCGCCATATAAGACGCACCGGCATATAAGACGCACTCAATTTTAAAGGAGGAAAATCTAGAAAAAAAAGATTCTGAACTGAATACTGTAGTAAAATATTTTATATCAATTGTATAAAAGTTAACAGCAGTTTAAGAACAATTGTATGTCAGTAAAGTCAGTATAACAGTGAAAGTAGGGGTGGCCGGTATACCGGTATTGAGATGTGCCACGATATGGATTTTGCAATCATTATTAATTTAAATTATTAGAATACCGCATAAAGACAAAAAAAAAAACTATTTTTTAAAATATGTTAAGAACATGTTTTAAATGGCCCATATATTTGGATGAATATATTTTGAAAATAATCTCACTCACTTAAAAAATATATTAGTACAATGTTTCACGGATACATTTCTTCACCGTATATCGAACACTGTATTTACTGTCCTTTATTGAAGACAGGGACACAAGAATGCTGTTGCACACCTTTACATTTTACTCGTTTTCGTTTATGTCTCTGCAAGCATTATGTCTCTGTTTTCTAAATTGTGCACCGCACCCGATAGCTTTAAAGATTCGAATCAACAGATTATCCCCCTCGGGCGCGCCGCAGACTTTGTTTAGTGCGGCCGCCGGCTTCTATTTTTGAGAAACGTGAGTTTCCGTGTGCGCCGCATCTCAGCCTCTGTTTTCCACCTCTCTCACATTTTATATGCACGACTCCTTCAGTAAACTCAAACAGGGGCGCCGCGAATATATAATAGAAAATCGCTTAGCGGACGCGCTCGTGCCCCCCCCCCCACGTGACATGAAAAAATGCCGCCCTGGGCGACTGCCCCGTTCGCCCATGCCTAGAACCGCCACTGACGGCACGAACATTGCTAATCAAATACAGTTTGTACTTCACGCGCAAATGCGTGAAGCTCCGTTTTCTGCGCTGTGCCTTTAAGAGAGCGACTGTTTTGGTTTTAAAGACGCACTTGAGAAAATCTGCTTGTTTTATTTTGATCGAAGTTCGTTTTCGTTTGGAAATAGTGGTTTCATTCTTTCACAAGATTCTGCGTGAGAAAGAAAGCGAGACAACGTATGTAATACCGCGGTATTGCACACTTAGATGGCGGTGACCGCGCTCCGCGGATCTCTATATTTGCCAGACGCACCAACTTTTCACCCTCAGTTTTGGGGAAGAAAAAGTGCGTCTTGTACGGCGAAAAATACGGTATTTATTTATTTGTTTCATTTCGAGAGTTTGCATGCAACAACACCTTATACCTAGTCCTAGATGATATGAGAATACTGTTTACACATTCTGCCTTAATAAAAAAATAGCAATTTTTTCCCCGAATTTTTGGCGGCACCCTCAAAAATCTCACGGCACCCCTTAGTGCCGCGGCACACCGGTTGAGAACCACTGTCCTAGAGCTTCGGAATCATCGGTGGTGCTTCCTCGACCTCTGTGGACCTGATGACGCTGTTGGCTTGGAGCAGTGGAGCCGCCTCTTTCCCCATTGAGGAGGGAAACATCGTTCCAGAATCATCATTAAAAATGACGCGGAACAACCAACGCACTGATTGTGTAGTGTTAGAATGCCGGAGGAGACTGGCACCAGTGAGCCGGGTTCTCCCCAGGGTTTTTCCTCGTTAAAGAGGTTTTTTTACCTGGCCACTGTTGCGTATGTGCTTGCTCGCTGGTCTTTGTCTTTGTCTTGTCATAACCGCAGCCACTTAGTCAACACCAACAATCCAGACGACAAATTGAATAAAAAGCATCATTTCCTTTACATATTTACATGTGCGCTTTGAGACAGTTAAAACTGTGAAAAGCGCCTTACAAATACTCATTATTATTATTATTATTATTTAGTCAACGAAAATATTGATGCAATATATTATAAATAATGTTCACTGAAGTTGCTATGTGTAATAAATCTGAATACGTAGTTAACTATGAACATATTAAATGTATACAACAATCTTATGTACCGTATTTTTCGCCATATAAGACGCACCGGCATATAAGACGCACCCAATTTTAAAGGAGGAAAATCTAGAAAAAAAAAGATTCTGAACCAAATACTGTAGTAAAATATTTTATATCAACTGTATAAAAGTTAACAACAGTTTGTGAAGAAAGTAAAGAACAATTGTGTGCCAAACATGTAACATGAACAGTCAGTGAAGTCAGTAAACAGTGAGGGTTAGGGGTGGGCGGTATACCGGTATTGAGATGTGCCACGATTATCGTGGATACCGTGATAATTCATGAATTGGATTTTAATATAAGTATATAAACACCTTAATACAGTATTACACATTAGTTTAGTTACAAGTTGTAACTTACAACTACGTACCAATGACGGCACGGACATTGCTAATCGAACACAGTTTGTACTTCACGCGCATATGCATGCCGCTTGTTTTCTGCGCTGTGCCTTTAAGAGAAGAGTGGCTGTTTTGGTTTTAAAGACGTGCGCAAGAAAATCTGCTTGTTTTATTTTGATCAAAGTTTGTTTTCGTTTGGAAATCCTGGTTTCATTGTTTAACAAGATTCTGCGCTAGAAAGAAAGCGAAACAACGTATGTAATACCGCGGTATTTCATACTAAGATGGCGGTGTCCGCGCTCTCTGCATTCGCTGTATAAGACGTACCAACTTTTCACCCTCAGTTTTGGGGAAGAAAAAGTATTATACGGCAAAAAATACGGTATTTGGCAAAACATTTATTTTTCTTGAACTTATTTTTAAGAACTTTTCTTTCAATTAAAATAAATGTATTCTCATAAATGAAACCTCAACAAAGAGGAAATTAAACACATTAAAAAAAAAAAAATTTGAATTGCATCCAATTTATAAGTAACAAATGGTTGCACGGTGAAAGAAAAAAAGAAGTTTGATCCGTGCTTTTCCTGCCCCGCTGAAAGACATGATTGGTTCTCTTTACCTTTGCACCCGCCTTTCTCCACAAGCTCGGATTATGATAGGACGTCGTCACAAAAGGCATTTTTTTTTATCTGTTGAGAAAAGTGTCAATAAATGCAGTTAAAGTTCCTAAGCGAGAGTTTTTACATTGTTCTCGTTTCGGTTTTGTCAGGTAACATCAAGTGTCGTTGACGAAGACGATGGCGAAACAATTTTGTCAATGAAATATGAACCAAATTTGACCAAATGAAATTCTGCTTAGAGTGTGTGTGTGTGTGTGTGTGTGCGTGTGTGCGTGTGCACGACCAGATCAGGCCAGCAGGGCACAGTCCCGCGTTCTGTGCACACTCAAGCTTTCCATTCCTTGTTGTTTTTGGAGTTTCCCCAGAGCGCGTCATTCTACGTCCCCGCGCTTCCTCTATACCTGAGCGAGGCCGGAGCGCCCCCCTCGCCCGCCTCCGCAGAGGGGGAAGTAGGGTAGCACTCCTGCACTTTAACGAGTCCTCGGCTCTGCCAAGCTCTTAAGACCCTAATCCAGCGCGCTGAGCTCTCTCATTGATTCTTGGCTGATTTAAGCATCACCACCGGAACACCGCGCTTATAGAGGACTTTATTTGTTTGCTTTGTGTGCGTTAGAGCACAAAATCTGTCCACAAACAGAGCAGAGGATCTCCACTTTCACAACTCGTGGAAGGTTCAAGCTGACCCTGAAAGCTTACAGAATTAGTGATGCTTGCTAAAGGATTAAAGAAAGAACCACAACTCTGACCCTGAACCCGAGAAGCGCTGCAGCTTCTGCAGCCGAACTATAACTCAAAGTATTAACACGTGTGGAAATATTTGCAATGTTTCTAGTACGAGGACAATTTATCTTTTTGCATCACAGGATACCCTCCTATTATGTTGTGGTCAAATTGACCCGATTTCAAAGTTTACATTTATTTTAAAAATACTTAAAAGTAAGTTTCCTGCTTGGTTTATTTGGTGTATTCATCATGTAAAAAATATAACGATTCAGTTGACATTTTTGTAATACCACGCTGTATGTTTATGTTAGAAACGTACTGCTCAGGTCAAACTGACCCATGTTAAAAGTTGAAAAATAAAAAGAAAATACTCAAAAGTATTTTTTCCACTTTAAAACTTCTACATATAAACAAATAAGGGTTCAGTTGACATATTTGTAAGCTAAAAAGAGTCAGAAAGATCAAATACTATTTGTTTCTTTGCAACAATAAGACGCTGTCTCATATTCACACACTCTCTCTCTCACACACACACACACGGTTTTGGGGAACTTTTTGTTTTCTGACACTTATATGCATAATAAAAGACCTGCAAGCATTTTTGATGTTGGTCGGAAACAAACATGACAGAAGGGGTTAACAGACAATGATTTATGCTTCTTATCTGATCCTGCCAGATATTACGTGAGTTCAGCCTCCTTAAACGGTTTTATTTTTACGTTTTGTGGTTGATAAAATATTTTTTTACTCGTCATTCTCTCGCTCTTACAGAATATTGTGTGCACCATGGGGCTGAAGTGGTATCCACAGCCAGATGCGCTGCAGTGCATAAAAGGATGTGAGGTAAGGATGAAATATATATATATATATAGTTTATTATAATATTTATAAAACAAAATAAGCATTTTTTACAACAAACAAATTTACAAAATGTACCCAATTTGGCTCAAAAATGCACGTTTGTGTGTGTGTGTGTGGGGGGGGNNNNGGGGGGGGTGCGCCTATATTAAACATATTTTAACACTGCTCCTTACAAAAATATAATTTCCCAACACTAGAATATTTTTTTTAACCTGTTATTCAATTAAAACAGCATTGAAGTAATACGAATCACAGGTTCGGTTTGTTAAAAGATGAGAAAGAAGTATGTTAAGAGGGTTTTTTTTTTAAATTTGTATTAAATAATGTTCCCTTTCATAGTCAGGTCACTTCGACGTCTGTCAGTTACCTGACTATGGAATATTGGATGGCTAGCTATTTGTGTCTCAAAACTTTCACCAGGCCAATGAACGGTCAAGTTCATGGCTGCACGAATTTGCATGTCACCTTTGAACCTGTACCCGTTTGGTACAAAAGGCGGCTTGTGCATCATGCTTGTTACCTTTCTGATGATTGAAGTGTTCGTATGCCTTCAACTCTTCGACTTCTCTGTGAAACTCATTGTTGGAATCTGCAGTACACTCCAGCGAGCTTCGCTCTTCCCAAAAAGACTGGAAGTAGCTGAAACTCCCTGTTTACGTTGAGGAGAGTTTCATCTGAGAGCTCCTAAACAGTAGATACATTCTGTTTCTTCTACGAATCCCGTTTATTAGATGGCTGCTGTTGTTGGGCGGGCGCGGGCGCGGGCGTGCTTTCTTTTGTCTTGGTGAGCGACAGGGAACGCGGCGGCGGCAAGCATTCTATGTAAACAGCACGACGTAGTTATGTGATCTTCGGTGGATCCTTCCGCAAAAGACAGCCCCCCCTTCGGTCTCCTGGCGGGTTTCGGACAGTTTCGGCTCTCAGAACCGCGGCAGGATTGAGACGCAAGGGCTGAATTTAGATGTTTTTCCATCTCAAAGTTCACTACGCATGCGTGAGCTCTACAGTAGATTCCCGATTCACGGACGCGATACTGGATTTGCCCAACAACAAGCGGCCGTCAGTGTTGACATGGGTGAACGCTGCACACCGAGTATGGATGGTGTGCTCTAGCTCTGCAGTGAGGTAAGAGCGTATGGTTTCGGTCTACAGTTTGTGGTTATGTTTTCTCGGTTCGCGCGTGCGTTCGGACTTAGTCTGTAGTCAGTTGACGTCATGTTTTTAGCATTCGATCCTTGGGGAACAGTCCAGCTAACACTGGCAGCCCCAATATTGATCCCGAGATTTCACAAGTACAGTAGCTGTTGAGAACGTTGTGCCTGTCAGTGTGCACACGGTTTCTCCAGCGAATGTTCCTCACTTCCCTAGTGCGGTGGGCTTAGTTCTCCAATGGTAAGTATATGCCACGGTTGTGGATAGACCGAACACTGGTAGGACCGGCTTAGCCTGCCGGGGTGAGTAGAGTGAGTCTTTTTATTTCCACTCACTTGCCGGTCAGACCGCCACCAGACTTCATGCTGTGGCCTCTATCTTCTTACAGGCAAGCTGTCAAAGGATCGGTAAAGGAAGTGCGCCCCAGCACGGACTAGCTGGTGAGGCCCGATGTTGACCATGGTGGAGCACCACCTGGAGCACCACCAATGGTTACGGCAACTGTGGAGTTTTCTGTCTCCACAGTTTCAGCATCAGGCGTTTTGGGCCTTCTGCTAAACACGCCGAGGAGGCCCAGAGACTGTGACAAAGTCCCGTCCACCGGTTCCATGCCGCTGTTGGGAGATTTGTCGCAACACGACGTCACACTCTGCTACCAGATTCCGTGGGTATGGCTAGACGGAGCGGAGGAAGAGAGTACGGAGTGGGCACTGTTGTTGAGCACTCTGAACACTGCTGAGCTTCTGGTGAGTAGAGGGCCTCCCTCTGCTCCCATGCGGGTCGAGACTGCCGCCGGCGTCTCCCTGCCGAGACCAGCCAAGGACGCCTGTGGCCTCCAAGGGGGTCTTGTCTCGCTCAGAGTGGAAGCAGCTCCAACAGACGAGCTCCCACTGTCAAAGTCCACCTCAGTGGGCACAGAAGTGGACTACCACCTCAGTGCTAGCCAACTTGATTGTACAAAGACAAACACTCCACACACTCCCTTTACTTGACTTTACTTTTACTTTACAGTCATTTGGCAGACTCCTTTATCCAAAGCGACTTACAAAAATGAGGAGCAAGAGAAGCAATTTGTCTACAATAGGCTACAGTAGATGTCCATACAGGCTATATAAAGAAACTTACTAGACAGAAAAGCATGACAGTCAGTGAACACAAGACAAAGAATTTTTTTATCAGTGTTATGGTGCTGGTGAAAAAGCACAGTTTTAGTGCTTTTTTAAACTCCCTCAACCCCTACCGGTGAGCAGAGGCCCCCTGTGAGACTCTGTGAGACTCGGCTAAGCGCTGCAGTTTGCCCGCCGGCCTCCAGCTTTTCGAGGCGCCCTCACCACTCACGTGAGCTCGAGAGACGCGCTCGTATTAAGGACAGAGGTTTCCTTGCTGCTAGCGGACCGAGACGAGGAGCGGGTTTTACCAGTCGTACTTCGTGGTTCCCAAGAAGACCGGTGGTATGCGGCCCATTCTGGATCTGAGATCCCTGAATCAACACCTGCACAAGTTCTCGTTCAGGATGATTACTCAGATGAACATTCTGAGGGCAGTTCAGCCCCAGGATTAGTTTGCCGCTATCGACCTTCAAGACGCGTACTTCCACGTCTCAATTCTGCCTCAACCCAAGCCTTTTTTGGCGCTTGCGTTCGAAAGGAGAGCGTATCAGTACAAGGTCCTGCCCCTCTGCCTCTCCCTGTCGCTGCGCGTCTTTACGAAGATAGCGCAGGCCGCCCTCTCTCCCCTGAGAGCACGCGGCATCAGGATCCTGAACTACCTGGATGACTGGCTACTGCTAGCCAGCTTGCGGAGTCAGTTGATCGCACACAGGAATGCGGTGCTCATGCACGCACGCCGACTTGCGCTCCACGTCAATCAAGAGAAGAGTGCACTGTCTCTTTGTCAGCAGATCAGCCCCTTCGAGGAGATTATTGGTTATCTTTAAAAGTGCCGTTTCAGTGCACTGGCCGGTCCACCACCGGTGGGGGCGGAAACCAGACTGGAACGATTCATAGAGGGAGTTTTGGGTAAGGTGCTCGTGGAGTTGAGAGGCGACGATCTTTTCCAAGACTTTAGAAAGGAATGTCAGATTGAGGTTGTAGGGGTCCAGACCAGGTTTTTTCAGTAGAGTTTTGAAGTGAGAGGGATGATTTATGGATGATTGCAAAAATTTCAGACGAGTCGGGGAGAACGAAGCTTGAGAAAGGCTGAGAGAATGTGTAAGAGTCAAGTGTGGGGATAGCGGAGGAATTAGAGCCAAGGCTCTGATCGATCCAGGTGATTTTGTTGGTAAAGAAGGAGGATAGTTGACTGCACATTTGGTAGAGTAAAAGTGGGCCGTAAAGGGATCTGGCGGTTGTAGGTGGTTTTTCAGAAGAGAGTTTTGGAGTTGCCCTTGTTGGAACTGATCAATTTTGAGAATAAGCAGTTTTGGCCTGAGTAATAGCTTTCTTGTAGAGAGCTACTTGCGCGAAGAGCATTTCTTTGTGTGCGGCCAAACAGGTTTTATTGTACAGGCGCTCCAGTTGTCTGTTTTTGGCCTTTGTAGTGCGGAGAGTGGGGGTAAACCAGGGGGCGCTATGCGTGAAAGTGACTGACCGGGTTTTCACTGGAGGAGGAGAGGGTAGAGGCATTTACATCCTTTAAATTGCGGTATGAGATGAGACAGGGGATTTTGACATTGGAGAGGTAGAGGGAGAGATAGAATGAGATGAAGAAATGATTCGTTTCGAACGACTCGGTCGTTCATCGGCTGTGCAATTGAGAGGAGCAACACCAGAGGAACATACTAGGTCCAGCGTATGACCTTTGATGTGTGTGGGAAAATCAATATGCTGATCAAAACCAAAACCATCTAGACGAGATAGAAAGTCTCTGGTGAGAAGATGAGAGCAGCTGTCGATATTATGATGAAGTTGAAATCGCCCAGCAGTATAATGTTGTTAGATAAAGTATAGAGGTGAGTCAGGAGATTGGAGATGAGATCGCAGATTCCCTTGCCTGTAAGTGAGCAGCCCAAAATGGACAGGGGAGAAATCCTGTTTGGTCGCTCTTTCAGCCGATCGAGGGAGGCTGGTTAGCACACTGAGATCTGCGGCACGAGAAGTAATCCTAGGAGAACGGTGACTGGAGGACCAGAAGTTTATTGTTGTGGATGCATTGTAGATCAAGCTCCGGTGAGACTCTTAGAATTCTAGTAGTTATAGTAGTCTAGAAGTTATTTATTTGTTGCTGTTCACTACTAAAAGGGTTGAGCATTTGACCAAATGTTACTATTATTATAATTATTTTCCAATTTAAAAAGTCATTTGTGTTTATTCATACGTATAAAACTACTTTTTATTAACTACGTACCTTTTTTACGTTCTTGTTTTAATACGTTTAAATACGTTTTTTAAATCCGTTTAAATACGTTTTAGGTATTTGTATTGCAGTTAACGTATACCCCCACCCCACCATCGCTTGTTACCTTTACCTCAACATTTATTTATATATTATTACATATTGTTTTAAAAACCTCCACCAAACACGATTATTGCTCAGATTGATGAATGGTGATTCCCAGCCCAACAGTCATGGAGGTCCGGGAATAACTCTTGTCTTTTTCTCCGCTGAACTTGGACAGTTGTTTTTGTCATCTTCTCATGCTCTTTGAAGTCCAGTGCATAAATAAACATGATGTGCCTGGTGTCTCTCTCACCTCTGCTCTTTTGGGTCAGTCGGGCCTAATCCGAGTCACGTTTAACATGGCCGACCGAGCCAGACAAGTGGGATTTGTTACCACCTCCGCCATGTTTTTCGAACCTACGAGGTTTCTATTGCATATCCGCAGCACCTGGTAAACTCATTCGGACCGTATCGCCTCCCATCCTCAGATCGTTTTCCACTTCTGAGTAACTCTGCGAGTCTGTAACTCGCTCAGATGCGACATTACAGTAGCGTTTATGGTTAGTCGCTTTTTTCCTGCTCTTTTTTTCCGGCTCCAGACGTTTGAACCTACTAACCCAGTTTGGATGGGTGGCCGTCTGCAGGGCTCTTTGAAAGCTTTGTGGGTTGGGCCGGAGTGAAGGTTTGGAATCGGAAAAGGTCACAGGTGTGTCGGGCAACCTTTCGTGCCTGTCACGATGGAAATGTGTAGTAACTCCCGAGGGAGACACATATAAGTTTAATAGGGCTTCGGTTTCCCCATTAAAAGCAACCTCCACCGTCTGCCAGCGCGGGAATACTAACTCAATTTTTCCAGGGCAACGTAATTGCAACAGTCTCTGTTTTCACACAGAATGTATTTCGAGTATGAATGGCTCTTTCTTGACTACTCGCTCGGACTAGTTTTTAATTGTTTGTTTTAATTCTTTATTTGTTTATATATTCATTTGTATTGCAGGTAATGTATATCATTATACCCCACCCACCCCACCTTTGTATGGTTTGTTACCTTTACTTTAGCATTTAGTCAAGTGTTTATTTATTTGTTGCTGTTCTCTACTAAAAATCTTTAGATTCGACCAAACGGTTTTTTTCAATTTAAAAATTGTATTTATTCATATGCATTTTATTTTTGACATTTGTTTTTTTATAGCATTTAATGTTAATTATTCCATTATTCATTTTTACTTTGTTCTTGTTTCCATTTCTTTACTTATTAAAACATTTTTACATGCATATTTAAAATTCATTATTATATTATTCATTTGTACGGTTTAATTGTTTGTTATTGTTCTTTATTTATTTATACTTTTTTTACATTCATTATTTGTATTGCAGGTAATGTATATTATTAAACCCCCACCCCACCTTTGTATTGTTTGTTACCTCTGCGTCATCATTTAAGTGTTTATTTATTTGCTGCTTTTCTCTACTAAAAGTGTTAAGCATTTGACAAAATATTATTATTAGAATTTTCATTATTATTATTACTACTACTACTACTACAACTACTATTATTATTTCTATTATTATGTTCCAATTTAAAAACTCATTAGTATTTATTAATACGTATATTTTTTTTCAGCATTTACTGTTCATTATTCTATTTTTCATTTCTACTTCGAATTCTTTGTATTTTTTTTTCAATTCTTTATTTATTAAACATTTTTACATGCATATTTAAAATTCATAATATGATTTGCTTTCTCTGGAACGTAACACTTCTTCTTGTCTTGTTCCATCAGCCGTTCATGGGCGACAATTACTGCGACGCCATCAACAACCGCGCGTTCTGCAACTTCGATGGCGGCGATTGCTGTCAGTCTACTGTTAAAACCAAAGAGGTACGGCACAAGTTTTGTGTATTGGTTGGATTTGTTTTTGTTTTTTCATTTGCACATTAAATTTACACTAAAACCCGATTGTAAATGTAGGCAACTTTGCAATATCATGGTAATAATTATCGCATTGGAGAGGAAACGTTTAAGGATGCCCTCAAAAATGCTGGAAAGCCCTGCCCACGGTGCGTGTCAAAGGAAGCGCACACACACACACACACACACGCGCGCGCGGGTTTGGTGTTTTTCTGAAGTCATGGTGACAAATGTTTGCACATGGCATTTCCATATAGACGTTCAACTCACTTTCCCACAATAAGCATCTAATCTGGAGCCAACCTGCAACTCTGGGCATGAATGCGGGACACGCCCTGGTCAGTGGCCAACCAATCACAGAGCAGGACACACATTGACACTCACACTCACATCTATGGGCCGTTTTCCAGACTCCAATTTTCTTCTCTCTGGGAAGAAAACTGCAGACCCGGACGAACTGGAGCACAACCCGTTTGCACAACCACAAAAAATATAATAACGTTAAAATTGTAAAACAATCTCTCGTATTTCAATCCATTCATTTCCGGCAGCTCATGTTCTTGGTTGCGGGACAACGTGACGTTTTATTGCTAAACGTCGTCATGACAACAGGAAGTGAACTTCCATCCTTTAAAAAAAATAGTAGTCCACTAGCGAATCCTTTTATTTTGAAGAAGATGGCTAAAAGAAAGACAAGGAATATTGTACTCTTCATCAAGAACAAACAGAGGAATTGACCTTTGTGGAGAAAGAGAGAGAGAGAGAGAGAGAGAGAGAGAGAGAGAGAGAGAGCAGCTTCTGTGTGGAATCAGTTTACTGTCAAAAACATTCATACAAAGTAGGGCTGTCAAAGTTAACGGGTTGACGCATGCGATTAATTTTAAATGCTTAATCGCGTCAATTATTTTTAACGCTGTTAATTTTCGCAGTTTCACTTTCGGTTTGATTGTTGTCGGATTGTTTTCACCTGCTGCTATTTTACTTTACAGGCAATTCAGAGACTTGTCTCATTGATCTCGTCTCATCCGCAATTTGAAAAGACTTGTTAAAACGGATACTCGACCTGTTTTCCCCTTTTTACAGATGCAGTTTGTTTTCAACTGCAAAAATTCTCGGTCGGATCAAATCAAGCCGCTGCTTTCGATTCATTCATATGGGATCAATTTAGTGCCAAAAAGATTCGAGAGCGTGAAACCTCGAAGCGAGCGAGCGCAACTCGATTTAGCTTGAAACGAGCGCGCGCAACCTGTGAAGTGAGTGCTCGCTGCTTGAATCTTGCTCAGTTCTCGTCTGCGCGCCTACAAATCTTTATGGCACCATTTTTACTCGTTGTTCTGATTGGTCAAAGCGAACCAATCGTGGAGCAGCCCACACGTTGCGCGCGCTCAGTTCAAGCTAAATCGAGTTGCGGTCGCTCGCTTCGAGGTTTCACGCGCGCGAATCTTTTTGGCACTAAATTGATCCCATACATTCACAACAAGAAGTGAAATGCGAAGTGAAACATGGGGGGTTTGGGGGGAGGGGATGCATTCAAGAAACACAGGATAAGTAAGCAAGCAAGAAATATAATTTAAAAAATGCAGATACAATTTATAAAATACTGTAAAAATAAGTATTAATCCAAAACAAACTATGAAGATACAAACAGGAGGCGTCCATAGTCATCTCCACTTGTTTAACTCCTTACAAAACCATTCTGGACAGTTTATTTGAGTATTTCATTCTAAAATAAGTCTCCTTTTAACCAGGAAAGTTAATTGAGAACCAATTCTCGTTTGTGATGACCTTGCATAGAGATATAGGAAGTGCAAAGACAACACATTATTAAAAATACTTTGGAGAACAGCAAGTTACAAATGAGCAAAAACAAGTTAAAAGCAAGTGCAATTATCTTGGGTTTTGACCTTAACGTTTATTAATTATTGTTATTAAAACGTGTGTGTGTGTGTGTGTGTGTGTGTGTGTGTGTGTGTGTGTGTGTGTGTGTGCGTGTGTGTGTGTGTGCGTGTGCGTGTATGTGTATGGAGTGCCGGATTTTACCAGTTACAAAATTGCCCCCTTTTTTCACAACCGATTTTTAGCTTTTCCGTGTTTTGTTTGTTTTCCCTGGAAACAATTCAGAGACGACTGTGGGCAATGCAAATATTTAGCAGGCGTACATATGCACACATAACAACTCCAAAAGTGTTGGTTGGTTGGTTGGTTGTAATGAGCAGTGTGGCAATGGAGGGAATGTTGTCAGCCAGAGCTTGTGGCTTCCGTGAATGAGCCTGGATTTACAGTTGGGAAAATCCCCTGTGGTGGACGGAGACTCCGAAAGGAAAGAGGGGAAATTTCACAGGGCACGGAGAGGGCATTCCTACCCACAACTGATCTCTTGTTCCTCTCTACTTATGCACACATTCTAGCCCAAGATATACAGATATACATTCTAACATAAATAGTGTACATATATACCATATTTACTCAAAAATTACCCAGTTTGACTCAAAAACATTGAGGGGGGGGTACATATTTTTACAATGGTGCTTACAAAAATGTAATTTGCGATCACTAGAATAGTGTATAGAATGAGTAAAACGGTGATACAAATCACAGGTTCGGTTTGTTAAAAGATGAAAAAGAAGTATGTTAAGAGGAATATTTAGCAAGATTTAGGGTTCAGATATTTTTTGATTATTATTATTAGCATTTGTATTGCAGAACTCTTATTTTTCAACAGTTTAGGAATACAACTAGGTTAATTTGTTATATACAATTATATAGGTGTGTAAAAACAAGCCGTTTTGTAATACAAAATGTAAGTAAAATTACAGGACTCTTATTTAGAGTTTTATAAAACTTGTATAGAAAATGTATAAAAACTTTTTTTAAAAAACATAGAAAATGTATAGAAAATGTAAACGCAACACTAAATAAACACTTTTTGAATACCATAATATAGTATAGTATACTTTTTTGTAAGTATACTATAATATTTGCAATATATTTTTTGTTTCTTAAATGACATACTTGCAATAAACCAAGAACCTCAAAATTAACTGTTGATTTGAAAGACATATCTCTTAAAACACAGGCATGTCAATTACACTTCAAAACAATCAGTAGCAATAAACAAAAATTGTTTTATTTTCAAAAGGATTCCAAAAAAAGGTACACAATAAAGGCATGGCAAAGTAACAATGAGTAATACGTAAAGTAACAATGAGTAATATAGAAACAATTTAACTTTAACTTTTAAAGTTCCCCTTTACATTAAGTGTGAGAGCAGCTTCTTTCTGTCCACAAGCAGCTCGCTGTTCCCTTAATTCTTAATATTCGGCTGGACTGTGATTAACGTGCCCGACAGTCTTGCAACATTTCGTACCTTCAAATCTGTTGCAAAATGTTTGCGGTGCAGTCACGTGTAAAAATAAAAGTAAATAAAATAAAAGTAATTCGAAATCCATAAAGTGATCGGCACATGCGCAGTCGTCACACACAACTTTGCATTGGTCTCGAACTAAGAAAAGCGCAATATAAACAAACTTTAACTAAGTTAAATTTTTCCATTATTATTTTTTGAACGAATCGCATGCGTTAACGTGTTAATTTTGACAGCCCTAATAAAATTACATGGGTGTATAAAAAAAAGTCGTTTTTTAAATCGTGAAATCAACGCGTCTGCTCCAGTGAACTGATGGGATTTATTTTAACAAAACTAACGCTGGCGTGTTGTTCTTTCCTCTTCAGGTGATTCCATTCCCCACATCGTGCAATATTCAAGAAGAATGTGCGTGTCGGGACCCCGACGCTGACGAGAACAATAAAGGAGTCCGGCATCGTTTCATTGGCTGAGCATCATCAGGGGTCACAGAGGGGTCGCGTCGGGTACCAGTTTCTTTCTACATGCTGCTTACAAGAGGGCTTGTCCACTCACTCTGCATGCCCTTATTTCTTCATCCCACACCGATCAAACTCAAGGGTGCGATTGTCGAAATCAAACAGCCAAACACACCAACTGCAGCGTCCAAGCAGGAAAGATGTGGAAGGTTCTCGGTGTGACTTCAGGCAATCGCGACCACAAATGTTCAGACTCCTGGCTGGACGAAAGACTAAATGGACGGTTTTGTTGTTTAATGTTTGCTTTTATTGTCCATTATTTATAAAATGCAACCATGGCAATGTTGTTTTTAAGTGGAGCTGGAGCAAAACGCGAGAAGGGGGTGGGGGGAAAAAAATCATCTGTTAATATTTGACTGTAGTGGGAAAATGGGGGGCTTCCAGGAAAATCACATTAAGACCACCACAACAAAAGTAAATCATTGAATTATGTCATTAGCCTGGGATTCTGACCTCTTAGACAGTCTAAACAACAGTTTAACCGTCTATTGTCCCCTTAGATCGAGTTTTCTCTGTTTATCTTCTGTAAAAATCGATTTAAGGAGCAAATTGACCTGCAGGAATTAGGAAAAACCGAAACGGCTAAAAGAACGGCGAAAACACCAAATCCTTGTTTTTGCGATGGAGGCGAGTCCCACATGAATGGTGAACATTCCTCAGTGTCTTTAGCTGCTCCTACACACTCAAACAACCTCAGTGATTGTAAAGAACGTCCGCGGATGATTGCTTTTCTTTTTCAGTTCTTAGGAAGATGCACAAGTGCAGATGCTGTGGCTCCGAATGACAAAATCACACTGCCAGAATCGATAAAAAGCAGAGGGCATTTCGATCTTGTACGTCAAAACTGTGGTAAAGAAAGAAGCCGTGTAGAGTCCGTGCTTGCGTGGGTTTCCTCTGGGTTTCTGGTTGCCTAACACTTTCCGAAAACAGGACAATTGGAGTATGAAAATAGAGTGTCCCGCTCTGTGATTGGTTAATACAGTAATAAACAGTAACTAATACAGTGGGTGTGTCCCACCTTCAGACCAATGGAAGTCCCAGAAATGGAAAAGCTAATCAGAAAATGGATCGCTATAATATTGTTAGTGATATCAATAGTACATTATAATAGCCAAAATGATCATACAAAACATTTTGATACATGCAAATTTTCGATTCAACAAACAAAAGAAAGTCTCAGCAGGCCACTAGCGTCGCCACTGCAGCAGGCAAATACAATTTTCAAATGATTTGTATTATCACAGTGATATACGCAATAAGTTTGTCAAAGCAAAAATACATTTACACAAGTTTATCTACATGTGTTGGCAGATAATCAAGCTTAATCGAATCGTCTGTGGCGCTACAACTCTAATGGAGGAGTAAAATTCATACTACTAGAATAATTGATCCCGAATCATTTTCACTGAAGAAGCCGTTTGTATTTTTTTCTTTTTATTTTAGTGCTTATATTTGTCTTTAATTTTACTGAAAACAGCAACAATGCATAATAACGCCAAAAACAGTAGTCAACTTTTAATCGTGCTAGAAATGCCCAACCTTTGACCTTCTCAGATTGGTCAAGATCAAAGTGATTGGTAGATTCTAACAAACGCCATTAAACAGCGTGCAAGCGGAAATACTAAATAATCGTACACTTTTTCCAAACAAACAAATTCTAATTTATACCGTCTTCATAAGAACTGAGACGTTCTCGTGAACCAATGTTTCAATCAGCTAAAACTTACGTAACGTCATTAATGACTGCTGTTCGAAAGACTCGGTTGTTGGGCCACAGCGTCTGCACCTGTGAGGAGTTTTAACCGATGTATACGAGGAAGAAGATGACTATTAAAAAGCTGCTATGTTCAGACCGCTCGTTCCCTTATCTTTTACAGCGTGACCGTAGCGGACACTTTAGTTTGATTCAACGTAACAAAACAGAGCCAAATTCACTTATGCAGCCAAAATCCAACCTCATGTCAAAGACAAGATGGAATCTGAGTTCTGGAGAGATGATAGCAATAAAGCTGTGGGAGATGAGCCGGTGTAGAGCTCAGGTCTGGACTACACTGGTGCTCAGTGTAGAGATCGTGCCATATCTAGTCTTTACAGACTGCAAACCCAACAAATCAAACACTGCTGCTCTTTTTCCGTATTCTCCGGAAAAGACACCGTTGTGCTATTGTCTGGATCAGTCTGAGAACTGAACAAGTCCACACACACACACACACACACACACACACACACACACAACCCACAAGAACGGCTCAAATGCCATAACGTTTGGTGCAAATGTATGAATAGTTGTAAAACCGTCTACTGTAAAGGAAACAGAATCTTATTTGCTGTACCTCATGCCTGTAATGTTTGCTGCTTCTTTAATCGGTATTTTTACTTATTTAAGTCTCATAGCACAGTGGTGTAAATAATAGAATTATTTATTCAATGCTCATTCTAATTTATATTTACGTGATTCCTTTAAGTTATTTTTATGTCTCTGATGTGTTTCGTTTTTTCTTTTCCTTTTGGCTTTCTCGAACTTTTCCCCTGCACATTTACGCAAGGAAACCGTCCTTGAACCGACACATTTGGACAAGCGTACAAAGCGTTCCATTGGCGTATCGACTTTACGTTCCACATGTTTGTATGTTCGGAGGAGGGAGCTGAGTAGGCACATTGATTTCGGCGCTCGTGCGGTTTTGTGTAAATAGTAGAATAGGTGCGAGATGCTGAAAGACGGCTTGTAAAGTTTCAGCAGCTCATGTCGGGCATGGATAGAAAGCCTCACGTATGGATTCCTTCTATAGTTGCATGTGTTTCTACCTTTCCATTCTCACCACAAACCCATCGTCTTACTGGTCATTTCTTCTCCGCCATTACTACATCACCATTGATCATCACAGCTTTAATACTTCAGATTACGCTAGGGATGGGCGATATCAGTGAAAATTCATATCACAATATTTTCTAGTGTCCAGACGCTATCGGTATTATATCACGGCATTGGTGGGGGGGATAACAACTTAAGTAAAAGAATTCATTTGATAACTGCTTGAAGTATAAAAGTAATGCAAGAAAAAAATCTATTTTAATGCTACAGGATAGGGGTGGGACGAGACACATTTCCCACGAGATAATACACTAGGTTCGCGAGACGAGACAAGACGATGTTTAGTTTTTTTTTTTAAATAAAAAGGTTATAATAAGGATAGCAATATTTTATCTGTATTTTACTAACTAAAACGTTCAAAACAGTTGATGCATTTCACTCTTTCTATTTTCATTAATTGCATGCAGTGATAACCAGATAACCAACAAAATCATACAAAATATGATGCCATAAATTGCCAGGCAGGTAATTTCACAAAAAAACGTACATTTTCAATAGTATAAAAAATTTATTAAACGCAGACATTAAACACACTATTTATAGACAAAGTTGTCTTTCAGTAACTTGCAAAGAATGGTAGAATCATTTTGGCATCAAGTTCAACTCAACATCAATGTACTTCATTATGATTATACACTGTGTTAATTTTAGCTCTAAAACCCCCAAATTTTGTATTACAAGTTGCAATGCAGAACATACCATGGCATAACAAAACATGTAGAATAAATTATATCACTGTATTGGTGGGGGGGGTACATGGTAAAATGTAAACATTACATTTTAGTAGACCTTAATTACATTATCTGTACACAAAATCTGTGTTGTAACTTTTTTTTAAAGAAATTAGATGCAGGGGGAACTTGGATAAGCATCTGCCATTTATACAGTATGTCTTTTAAAAGTAGGAGCGCTGGCGTTTGTTCGAAAAATGAGAGCGAGAGAGAGAGAGCGCCGCTCGTGCGTCTTTACGTTCTTTTTTCTGTGTTCAAGCTGTTCTATTAGCAATGTCTCCATGACGTCATTAAAGGTTGTAACGAAACAAAGGTTATACTGTTTTGAAGTGTTTATATACATACAAATTTAATTAATGAATGTGTGACGGTATCTACAGTATTGTATGCATATATTAAAAAGCATATATATTATATTAATTCACTTTAATACCGGTATAGATTACGCCTATTACTTCTAGAATCTACCCCTAGATTACGCCTTGCCGTGGATCGAAAAAAACGGAGCAATTTTATTTGATTTCATCCACATTGTGTGAACACTTATGAATGCATTTAGTTTCTCTTTAGTTTCTATATTAATGCATAATTTGTACTCCTAACAACTTGTCGTTGTCATCGTTGTTGCACCAAGCATGTGGTTCCCGAGCCTTTACGCAAAATTTGCATGATTTTCAACCCAGTTTGCCCAGTTATCAGCGAAGAGAAGTGGCGAGTTTCTCATGGGTAGTTGCTGTGTATTGTTTTCTTTTCCCCCGTATAAATATGGTTTTGTATTGTTTTTATGTTTTTTTTTTAAAAGTCTCGTATCATATTTACATCCGATAAGTTATAATATGTGTGTATATACACGCACACGCTATAGTATACTATAGTATGTAAATGTTGAGTTTGTGTGCTGCTTTATTGTGTCTTGGTGTCATTATTTTTTGGTTTTCAAACGTGCAAAGTCTGTAACTGCACTGACATTACAGTCGAGAACAAAACAGAACACGTCTGATGTGATGTAGTGAGGATTCATCCTCGACCTGTTTCGCCAACGGGCTCCACGAACACTGGTTAGAGTCAATTCAACCAACTTGGCTTAGTTTTCACATCCAATGCACTGTTTTGGGCATGTACCACCGTAATATTACAACCACCAATCGGTTTTTATCATGCAATATTTTTCACGAGTGGTATGAGCTGTTTGCCTTTGCCGGTGTGTGTGTGTGTGTGTGTGTGTGTGTGTGTGTGTGTGCTAACTGTCACGGAACAGTGTACTGTATATTTTCATGAACTCCTCAAGCTTTATGAATAATAAATACATTAATGTTATTTTTTTTCTGATATGTATTTGGAAAATAAACACTGGTTATGAAATGATATGCGTTTCTGAGTTTTCTGTGTGATTGCCTACAATGAGGTATTTTGCGTTCATAAGCAATTATAAGGGTAACTGTTTATTTATTCATTCATATTCCAAATTTTTTCTTTCATTTCTGGGAGCTGGATCCAATTCTAGCACCTGTGATTGGGACCCACATTCTTTCCCTAGTGTCCAGACGGTATCGGTATTGGTGGGGGGGGGCATGATCAAATGTAAACATTACATTTTAGTAGACCTTAATTACATTATCTGTACACAAAATCTGTGTTGTAACTTTTTCTTAAAGAAGTTAGACGCAGGGGAAACCTGGATAAGCATCTGCCATTTATACAGTATGTCTTACTGTAAAGTATGTCTTACTAAAGTAGGACCACTGAACAGCGCTGCTTGTGCATCTTTACAGTTCTTTCTCTCAGTATTTTAAAAGCTGGTTAGAATATTGGATGGAAAGTTAGGATGGATGGATGGATGGATGGATGGATGGATGGATGGATGGATGGATGGATGGATGGATAGATAGATAGATAGATAGATAGATAGATAGATAGATAGATAGATAGATGGAAGGACGGTCAGACAGATAGACAGATAGAGAAAGAGATAAATAGCTAGAAGGACGGACAGACGGGTAAACAGATGCTTTCAATGCAGAACTTAGCAGATAAAAAAGCCAAAACGTAATTTCTTTCGTGTGGGACTAGTCGGATTCTTTTGTCTGGTTTTCTTCCTCGCTATTGTCCATCATACCAGCCAGCAGTGTTTGTGTTTTCCTGCTTTACACTCACTGAGTCGGCAGTAAAACTGTCATGAGCAGACAACTGTGACTTTGTGGTTCGCCAGCAGCCATTTCAGTCACTGAGGAAACAAATCCACAACAAATCCCTTTTGGAAGAGTGTAGAGTACGTAGAGTAGAGTAGAGTAATGTTCTAGAGTTATAATAGCGCTTTTCTTAGTTCGAGACCAACGCAAAGTCGCTATGAAGTAGAGTAGAATAGAGTGAGATGCTATCTAAACAACGGCTATGTAACATGTTTTTATTACATTTATTACCAATACTTTATCAATAAAAAAATGTATTACATTTGTGGTTCAGATTAGATCCATTTACAGTTCAGCTAACAACATTTTCCCCACTGTGTGTACACACACACACACACACACACACACACACACACACACACACCCTAAAACCTCTAATACAGGGGTGGCCAAACTTTTTGATTTGCGGGCCACATTGGGTTCTAACATTTGACAAAGGGGTTGGGGGAAAAACCGGGCTTGGGGGAAAAAAATACACATTTTAGAATATACACATTTTTGTATATAATTTAGTATTTAACATTAAATAGTGTTTATTTGTATTTAAAAATGCATTAAAAAAATACAGATAATACTAAAATTCAAATAAAGTGATTCAGCATTTTAACTCACTGGGGAAGGTCCCATTATGATATTAGAATCTTTCTTTCATATCAAATATCAACATTTTCAATTATATATTATCAATTTGTTTTTCTTTTTATCCTTTTTAAAAAACCTTTTAAAATGACACAATTATAGTTCCTCGTTTATAATAAGAATAAAGTTCTACTGTTTAGAAAACGAAAAAGGCATGATTATTTCAATAATCATTTAAAAAATCTGAACCATCTCTTCTTCAGTTCTTCAGCATCACAAGAAACAATAATCATTTCACGCAGACAGTGCGAAAATGAATGCAATGAATGAAGTGTGCAGAAAAAATAAATAATAAATGCCAGAGCAAGGTTTTAAAATAAATTGAGCTAAAGAAAAAATTTATAGAAAACCAGGATCGTGGCATTCAACTGATCTCAGCGAAATCGTCCTTTCTGTTTCGGTCTGACGTCACCCGTCAACGTCATCACGTCACTCGCGCCTCATATCACCCCATTCAAACACTTTGAAAATTAATATCTCCGCGGGGACAACGCGTGCGGCGGGGAGATGTTTGTTAACATTACTTTAATAAAGAATACTACGCGAAAAAAGTGTTTTAAAAGTCTGAATAAGTGTTAAATAAATACGTAGATGCTGTGCCTCCACTTCGCGGATTTTCACCTATGGCGGTCGGACGTATCTACCGCGTTAAACGAGGGATTACTGTACAATCAAAGATAGTCTCAAAATAAAAAACATTTATAAAAAGTCCTAAAAACATATTAGTGAAATCTAGACTTTGTTACAATGTATTAATGAGACAAACTTAAAAATTGCACTCATTATATTTTACAACATACTTTTGCTGCAAATTAGGACGCCGTAAAAAAGTAATGGAAAGACTTCTGTATGGAAAGACTTTGATTGAAACACATACATCTGGATTCAGGTCCGTCATCAAATGAGCATGATCGAGTGAAATACCTTCGGCTTAAATATTCTCTACTCATTTAATTCTGTGCATTCATAGATAAATCTTTACTTGTTTTTTTTTATTATTATACACAATGGGAAAAGGTGTAGTATGATTGAGTACAATTTACTCAAAGTGACCGAGTTTGTCATTTTGGCCACTAGGGGCAGTATCTAAATCGTGTTTTGCATTTTACCATCAAGTAAAGTTACACACACACACACACACACAACAGTTTCAAGTTACAAATTCCAAGAAGACTCCAGAAAAGGTCGTAAAGGTTCTAATTTAAAAAAAACTCAAGTATTCGTATGAAATTTTGGCTCAAAAAACACCAAGAAATGTGAAAAACAAGAAACTCTTTATTTATGTAGTTTTTATTTCCTATTATAGAAATTAAATTAAACCCCACAATGTTTCAAAATTGCAAAAAAGGAACAAAAAGTCAGTCTCGGTCAAACCAGATGTGTTTTTCAAAGTATAAACATTTTAGATTAATAGTAATAAAAGCAAGTACCTTATTCACTGTTGTATGTGCAAGATTACATATGTACAAAATACAAAATGTACAAAATGTACAAAACACTTCCAGATGGTCATAGTGTATCATACTATTTAGTTCCAGCTTGTTGAACTCTTTAAGTGTAAAGTGTGCTTCATGTTTGTTTTAAAGGGTTTGTTTTAAATTAACCTGAATTAGTGAAACGCCACTAAGGTTATTGTACATTTTCCTTTTTGTATTTGTATTTTTTACAGTAAGGACCTTTTACTGAAGTATGGTTTTCTGCTACCCTTTACACCTCTGTTGAATAATGTTGATGTAAAATGAAAACTTTGGAGTACCGCATTTGCACCCGTGAATATAAGCACCGTTTATTTTTTCCAATTTTAGTGGCTCAAAAATGTGCGGGGTGCTTATAATCACCAATTTCAAATATGCACGTACATTTCAGTGCTCATTTATCCGTCAGGAGCAATAACAAATAAAAGGAAATACTTTTCTTTTAGTGTTTATTAGCTCAATAACAGAAATAAAAAAACATGAGTGACGCAGAGACACTTAACCGGAGCTAAATAATAATAATAATAATAATTCAACCTTTATTAGTCCCTCAGTGGGGAAATTTTTTCTCTGCATTTAACCCATCCGACAACGTGTTAGAACAAAGAAATCATTAATACTGGAACAGACGGAGCATCCGGCAAATTAGCGCTAACAGCTAACGACTGGAAGTTCAAAAGCGTCGGACAACAGTCAAAAACGAAGAACGAGGCAAGGAGTTGATATTAGGGCACAAACACAATCAAAACGCAGAGTTTGCTGTGCAGGGGAAAATATTCACACGGCGTACAATAAAGAAAGAGAAACGGGCTTTAAGTCTGCGCCTGCGCGAACTGGAATGCAAAAGGCTTTTGGGATCAGCTGAGAATTCTGGGAGTTGGAGTTCGGATCACTAGAATCGACTTTTTAAATCTATTATTCAACTATAACGATATCGAAATGATGATAACAATGAAAAAATTGTGTTTTAAGAGAAAATGAATGTAAATAAATCAGAAATGTACAAAAAAATATTGGGGTAATTTTTATTTGGTGCCTGAAAAATTTGGGTGCTTATATTCGCATAAAAACGGTATTTTAAATAGGGGCAACAATTTTATTCCACAAAGAGTGTCATATTTATGGCAGGAAAACCGAGAGATGTAATGAGAAACATTTTGTGGCTTTGAAAGATGCAGAAATGCTTCATTACAGAAGAAGAAATCGGAATGATTCAAGAACACGAGGAACTTGGAGGGTTGTCTTTAAATACTCCAGCTCCGGGTTTTACCTCGTGTGACATTAGGAGTTTGACCAAAAGTGAATATGGTTAACCGCCTGGTTAATGAGACCCTGGAAGATGTCAAGTTTTTAACCAAGATGACCCGCAGAGGTGGTCAGTGCGTTCAGCAGTAGATCACCATAAAACCTGACCGGATTTGAACACTGGTCAAATGACCTCAAAATTATGCATTGATGAACTTCTCTTTGAGTGATGGATGAATGAAATGATGACGACAATTCTTGGAATGATGTACCTGGCTCAAGGATGGGAGACAAAAACACTTTGCTCATTTGTTATGGAATCAGATTAGTACGGAGACCCGGAAAGGACATGGAAGAAAATGTTTTTTTTTTCTTTAGAGAGAGAGAGAGAGAGAGAGAGAGAGAGAGAGAGGATTAAATTTTTTTTTTATTTACACGAAATTGTTATTTAATTAATTATTATTATTATTATTATTATTATTATTAATAATAATAATAATAATAATAATGATATTAAAAATAGTGGAAAAATTACTAAAATACTATGCTAATAAAATTACTGCATTTTTAAATAAAATGCCTCACGGTCTGTTGACTTTTTGCTATTTTCTGCTACTTTTTGCTAAGTTTCTTTTTTTGCTAAGTTTACCTATTTAAAAATCAGACTGGATTTAATTTGCCCGTTCATAAGAGTTCTACAGCTTCAAAACGAAACCATGCTGCATTTTTGTTCATCGGAAGCATCTCGTCTCCTGATGCGTGTGCGCACCACAGTATCAAGCCAGACGGTATTCCACAAGAAATATCGTATATATGCGAATATAAGCACCACACAAATATAAGCAACTTGCAAATATAAGCTCCCCGTGAATATAAGCAGCTCACGAAAATAAGCACCCCGCAGATATAAGCATCCCACAATTATAAGCACCTCGTGAGTATAAGCAAATTAGAAATTAACCGTGGTAGAATTTTCCCCTAGTGGGATAAATATATAGTTTAACCATAAACATGCCTATATTGTTAAAAAATGTTTCATGAATGAATTTCACAAATCTCATTCAATATAAGAACCTCGCAAAAATAAGCATCCCGCAAATAAAAGCATCCCGCAAATATAAGTTCCTTGCGAATATAGGCACTCTATATTAGCACCCCTTGATTTTTCAGGCACAAAATACAAATAAATTGCAAACATAAACACCTTCTAGCATTCTTACACGCAATCTCACACACATACACACACACACACACACACACACACACACACACACACACACACACACACACACACACACACACACACGTCCGTGCAGAGAAATACATGCTATTAAATAAAGTGTAAGGGTGCCTTTAAGAAGCCAAGACTTGGCAGAGCGCCCGCTCCCCAATCTGCTGATGATGAGGAAGAAACCAGAATCCATTTTTAGGGATGAGTTCACTCTTTAAGGCGGGTGGAGTAAAAAAGGCGAGCCAATAAAATGTGCACCCCGTGTACTTCTGACACCCGGTCTGACGGGACACCGTGTCTGCATTTAAGCCATCGATCCACGGCGAGCGCAGGCAGCAAAGACCTTCATTAAAATAATGACGTGCCTTTAGGAACAGCTCGAAACGCCGAAAGTTTCCCTAATGCTTTACCTGACGTGCATTTCGCCCCGGAGCCGCTCAACCCAATCAGGCCGCGAGGACGACAAGACGCAGACCGCGCTCAAATAAAAAAACTTCTCTGTACAGTTTGTAGCGAGTTAAATGCTTAAATCTTTTTTTTTTCCAGTTTCACTGATTCTTTAATTCACCATTTTTAAGCATAATTCGAAATTTAAGCTAGGTTGCTCATTATTATGTCTAAATATTATCCTGCTCAGTACAGTTACTTCTGCTGTGACTTCGGCAAACTTGATGGAGGTGTGATGGAGACAAGCTTGAGGGCTCGGAAACAACAGCGACAGGCGAAAAATACTTGAGTAAATGGACATTGTAAAAGTACAAGGTAGTCAAAAATACTCAAGTAAGTTAACAAAGTATCAAAATATATATTTTACTCTCTACTTGACTACATTTGAATGGACACTAACTGTTACACGCTACATTGTGATTGTGCGCGACAAGTCGGCGTCTGTTTCTACCGCGGTTAATTTCTTGGGTGGACGAGGTGATATTGCCATCTGCAGGATGCTGAAGGTACTGGATGCTGTTTATTAGCTCAAATGTCAATTAGCGGCGTCACTTTTTTGCCCATTTTAGACTGAGATGACTGAGATTTTGTTTTGTTTAAAACATTGAGGCATTAAATTTAATGTGGTGTTTTTTGAGCGGGAATTCAGTATGAGTAAAATACTCAAGTTCATTTAAAATTTGAGTAACCACTTTTACTCAACTCGTCTTGGAATTGGTGATTGGTAGCAGTTAATGTAATTAACAGTAATTATTACGGTTTTGAATGTCACATCCATCTCAGCATGGATTTCTACAAATAAATTCTATAAGTCTGTTACTACTTTTCAGACTTCTTACTCCTGAGAAGTATTGGAAGACACTAGGACATTCATAACTCATGTTTTAAGTCAGCATCGTTCTATTTTGTAAATTCATTGAAAAAAAAAATCAGCAAAAATAATAATAATATCTGAGCGCCATCTCTCGTCTGAATGGACCAGCATTTCACATCACTCTTCTCTCGCAAAAACACAGCGTCGTCCTCAAAGCAACATCTGGAGCGCGTGCGTCATCAGCATCATCTCAACCTGCTGTCTCTCTGCGAGTCCTTCACCCGCCGGTTCACCGTCAGTTTATGACTCATCCACTAATGTGTAATTCACGTGTAATTACGCTCAATATAACCTCGACGCGCTGGGAACGTTACACATAACGTCTTGAGTGTGTTACCTGGTAATCATGTGGTAAACATGCACACACACTTGTGGTCCAGTGGTAGGACACCAGGACTGGTGTCCAAGAGGTTGCCGGTTCGAATCCCCCGTACGACTGGTTTTACAACTAAAGTGTCCTTGGGTAAGACACTGACCCCTAGGCTGCCCACTGCTCCGGGTTTGTTCAGATGGGTCAAAAGCAGAGACGAATTTCCCCACTGAGGGATTAATAAAGTTCATTTCTTCTTCACACACACACCGCTCGTTTGCTTTCCTCCACGCGGCTGTTGACTTCTAGTTTGTTTTCAAACAACTTTGGCTTCAATCGAGATGACGGATACTACACCTGCTGATGGGGGAGTAGTAGAGAGAGAGGCAGACAGACAGACAGACAGAGAGAGAGCGCGACAGAGAGAGAGAGGCGGACGGACAGAGAGAGAGAGAGCAACAGACATAGAGAGACAATGGAATAGAGAGCGGCAGACAGACATAAATTGAGAGAGAAAGAGAGGGAGCGACAGAATGAGATAGAGAAAGAGGTAGACAGACATTTAGAGAGAGAGGCTGACAGACATACAGACAGATAGACAGACAGAGAAAGACAGAGGGAGATGGGAATAGAAAAAAGAGGGAGAGAGAGGAACGTAGATAGAGAGATAGAAAGAGAGGGGTAAAATGGAGAGAAGCGAGAAGATATGAGTGAGATGGAGAGATAGACCAAGAGATAGACTGACAGAGAGAGAGAGAGAGAGAGAGAGAGAGAGAATGAGAGAAAGGTGGAAACAAAGGGGGATGTAGAGGAGAGAGAAGGCGATGAAGGGAGAAAGCGACATACAGAGTGAGGGGAAGTAGAGGAGAACGAGAAAGAAAGAGAGTGATGAAGGAGTTGGGGGATAGTAAGAGAGTGACGGAGAGATAGAAAGAGATGAGGGGAAAGGAGAGAGAGAGACAGAGTGAGATGGACAGAGAGACCGAGAGAAAACAATGGAGGGGGATGAGAGAGGTGGGAACAAGAGGGGGCTAGAGAGAGAGAAAGGGATAGGAAAGGGAGAGGTGGAAGGTAATGGAGCAGGGGTGGCCAACCCGCGGCTCTTCAGGAGCTTTCACATGACATGAGTCAAACACAATGTTAACTGTTGAAAAAGAACTAATATTGTCATGTTGGTGTGGTTATTTTCATGAAATCTGGCTGAGCAGAGGTCTCTCTGTGTGTGTGTGTGTGTGTGTTGTGTGTGTGTGTGTGTGCGCGCGTGCATACATGATTAAGGAATGGGAATGGGAGAAAAAAGGTGTCTCTTAGTTTCTGACTAGTTGCCCCCCCCCCCCCCCCGTTATAGAGCAACATACAGAGTGAGGGTGATGATGGTACAGAGAGAGGAGAGCAAGAAAGGGACAGACAGAAGGAGAAAGGGGAAATGGAGAGAGGGAGGAAGAGAGAGACAAAGTGGGGGAAAGAGAGAAAGGGGGAGAGAGAAAGAGAGAATGTAGAGGTAGAAAGAGAAAGGTGAAATAGAGAGAGGCGGGAAGACAAAAATGAGGAGGGGCAAAGAGAGAGGGAGAGAGGGTGAGTGTAGAAAGAAAAAAGGGAGAGAGAGAGACATGGAGAGAGGTGGGAGAGAAAGAGACGAAAAAAAGAGACGGAGAGAGAGTGAAAATGGGGAGAGGTGAGAGAGAGAGAGAGAGAGAGAGAGAGAGAGGAGAGAGAGAGTTGAAAATGGAGAGAGGTGGAGGCAGAGAGAGAGTGAGAGAGAGAGAGAGCGCGAGCGAAAATTGAGAGGTGGGAGAGACAGAGGGCATATATATTTGTCCCTACTTTGATGTAAAAGTAGTCTGTATGTGTGATTAAATATTATTTTTAAATCATCTCCACACAAATTATGTAAAATCAAAATGTCAGATAGAACCTCTGACAGAAAATATTTTAATGTTATCCAAATAATTTTTTCATTCGGAGCTTCGAGGTTTGTACGCAAATGTGCTTTACAATCAATGTGTACTATTTCTAATTGCGCAACATTTAATATAGGCTTTGTTCATTCTATCGTGAGAATGTGTTAAAGACACGCAAAATAAATAAATAAATAAATAAGCGCTGACGTCTTGTGAAGTGTAGAGCATTCCGGAACTTTGCCGCCCTCTGCCGGTGTAATAAGAAACTTGCTCGCACAGAGTCATTAAATAAACGGCTGACGTCATGCCTGAATGGAACGTTTATTACGTATTTAAACAGAAAATACTATACGTTACAGAAAGGCAGCGTGGAGTGAAACGTCAACCCAGAAAATAAATACAAGAAACAATTATTACAAAAAGGAAAGATGCTGTTAGGCTGGATGAATGGAGATGTATCATCCATGATTCTGAATGAGAAGAAAGAGCTGGTTTACACACACCATGCAAGCCCTATACGTTAAGAAACACAAAGCCACTACTAAACGTCTGACTGACATGTGACCAACTAACCACTTTAACCCTTTAATACCATTAGACTTTGATTTCCATCCAGCCGTCCTATCTACAAAGCAGATTCTGTTCCCGTTGATTTCTGAAATATGAAAATAAGTACCGTATTTACGTGAATATAAGCGCCCCCCTGATTTATCGGGCACAAATTAAATATATAAAAAAAATGTTGTTTTATTAACGTTTCTGGTTCAATTATGTTAATATTCTCTAAAAATACTATTTTTTTTTCTTTATTTAACAAACCTCACGTATGACTCATATAATTTTGATAATGTTTTATTTGAATAATAGATAACAAAAAGTTTTCTAGAGTCAAAACTAATTTCCCAAGAGTCTTTGCACCAGTCTGTGCAAAGCAACTGCGTGAGGCCTGTGAGCTCTGTTTATCTGACGCTGTGAAGAGAATCGAAGCGAAAGATTATTATCCCGTGTTTAGCAGACCGAGCGTTTTGATTGTGTCTGTTCCTTGGATTATTTTACTTCTTGCCCGTGTTCTTCATTTTTGACTGTTTTGACTCGTTTTGAGCGTGAAATTTGAAAAAAGGGTTGCTTATATTTGCGTAAATACGGTATTTGTTGATTTGTGAAAGACACTTTTTTTAATCAATGAAACCTTTATATTGCACTTTTAAACCGGATTAATCGAAGGTAAAGCCGTACCAAAAAAAACGATAAAAAAGAAACCTTAGCACTCAGCCGAGCACGGGATTCAACCAGTTGGTCCGAGTTCGAGAATATGAGCAGATTTCAGACGACAAGGCACCAGTGTCGTCCACCAGGGGGCGGCAGAGCGGCGTCCATAGGTAAACGATGCCCCCCGGTGGCGTCTGATGGTCCTCCGCTCGGATGCTGTGATGGTGGAGCGCTCTCCTGTGTGAATGCTCTAGGACGGGTCGGCGGTGGAGCTGGTCAGCTCCGTGTATCTGTCAGATCGGAGGAAGCGAGGGTATGAATCGCGCTCCATCAGTCCGAAGATTCTGCTCTGCGCCAGGTCGAAGCAGTCGCCGCTGACGTTCTCCATATTCTCCTTGATGCTCTCCCTGGTGCACGAGTCCAAGTTCACCTGAAGGTGTGTGGAATCCGATGAGTGCCAAAAACACCAAGCACACATTTCTAAGAAAAATGCTTCACATTTACGTGTTTTTTAAATTATTATTATTAAATATATTTATATTTTTATCAAATTTACAGGCTTTATTTTTTTATCTATTTTATTTTTTGCTCGAAATTACGGTATTTTCCACCGTATAAGACGCACTTTTTCTTCCCCAAAACTGAGGGAGAAAAGTTGGTGCGTCTTATACGGCGAATGCAGAGATCTGCGGAGCGCGGACACCGCCATCTTAGTATGCAATACCGCGGTATTACATACGTTGTCTCTCTTTCTTTCTCGCGCAGAATCTTGTGAAACAATGAAACTATGATTTCCAAACAAAAACAGACTTTGATCAAAATAAAACAAGCTGATTTTCTTACACTAATGTGTAATACTGTATTAAGGTGTTTATATACTTAATTATCGTGAATTATCACGGTATCTACGAAATCCACCCTCTCTCCCTCTCTCACGACTCAAATCTTCTTGTTATAAGTAACTCGTGTGATGGAGTCATTTTTACAGTAAGCTATCCGCACCTTTATTCAAGTGTAGTTTCCAGGCACTCAAGGTGGGACACGCCCTGGATTGGTGGCTGACCAATCACAAAGTGGGACACAGTCACATGTTCATTCAGTTCAACACGTTTTCTTCTAAGATCTCACTCGAGCGCTCACCTCTTTACAAGACTGTATGGAGATGTACTCGGTGAATATCTTTCTGGCCCTGGAGGCCATTTTGGACAAGGACTTGATCCTCCGGAAGTCCTCGCACGCCAGCCAGAAGTCCAGATTCTCCTCACTGAACTCGGTCTGCAGGAAGGAGCGGAAAACAGCACGTCCGTCTGGAGGAGAAAGAGAGCAGCACTCAGGTCGGGATTCAACGTTCAGTGTGAATACGAGAGCAGAGGTGAACGTGAAGGTCAACTTTACACTTGTGCGACAGGAGGGCATCCAGCGACTCCGCCCATCGGAGAGCTTCCTCTGGACTTGGCCTGGAGACGAGAGAATGATGATCCACTTTCTGATAACTAGGCCGTCGGGGTGGGTGGTAACGGTGTATGACCGTGAAAACCGGCGCTGAGTTTGCCACAATATGGATTTTGCAATTACGTGGATATCGTTACATGAATAAAATGTTTATATACGTATATAAACACTTCAATACAGTATAACACGTTTGTTTCGTTACGACTTGTAATGACGACACGGAGACATTGCTAATGGAACACAGAAAGTGCTGTAACAGGCTAAATTAATAGATCACACCTGTGACTGCGAGCAGCTCCGATGTCTGTGTACTGTGTCTTTAAGAGCGGCGACACTGAGAGAGAGAACCGTAAAGACGCTCACGCAACACTGTTTCTACATATTTTAGATGTTAAATGTTTTCCCCAAAGTCCTTTGTAAACGTTTGTTTCACGCAACGTTAGATACACATACTCAAGCTCTGTCGCTCGAGAGCGAGAAAAAAAAAGCGTGACCTGTGTGTATGTCTCTCTCTCTCATTCTCATTTTTGAATAAATGCCTAGGCTTCTTTTAAAAGATATACAGTCGACCTAAATGGGCCAATAGGGTCTAAATGGTTAATAGGGGCAGCAGCTTTATTGGGCCAGATACTAAAGTCCCAAAACAAATCATATATCATTATGCAAATTTATGCCGCTTTATCAGGGCAAAAAAGACGCTTTATTGGGCCAAAAATTGAGGGGAGATGAAAAAAATAATAAGCCATAAATCGCCCAGATGTGAAATCTATGAATGTTCTGTGGCGGCGCGTGTGTCTCCGCTATTTAGAGAGGGGAAGACACGCCCAACGGCCTCTCTTTTACTCAAAAGTACGTTGTCGGAATACAGGGAGAGAAGTAAATCAGGACGGGCAGAGATCAACACCATTTACACTAAAGCCAGAAACAAAAACGGTCCAATTATTCCAGACCATAGATTAACGGGCACTCCGGCAACAGCGGAGACACACTTGCCGATTACACACACACACACACACACACACACACACACACACGTGTATCTGTTGAAACAGCATTGCTTTTCTGATGTGTGTGATGTCTTTATTCAGAATCAGTCCGTGAAGAGAACGCATCGGGGCAAATTGTTCAAATTTACGTTTAGGGAAATATTTTAAGTTTAATAATATCAAAATGTTAGTTCTCGTCTTATTTCGACTAATAATGGAGTGATGTGGGGGGGGGTTGCGAAGGGAAGAGTGAGAGAGAAAGACAGACAGAGAAAGAAAGAGTGAGAGAAAAAGATGTAGAGCCCAGGGGAGAGAGAGAGAGAGAGAGAGGTCAAGAGAGACACAGAGAGAGAGAGAGAGAGAGAGAGAGAGAGAAAGAGACAGAGAGCATAAAATGGAGAGAGAAAGAGAGAGCGAAATGTGGAGAAAGAAAGAGTTGGAGAAATAGGGCAGAGAGAGAAAGAGACTTCTCGTCTTATTTTGGCTAATAATGAAAGCGAAGTGATGTGGCGTTTACAGAAGGGGTGTGTCCGGCACCACTTTATTGGGGCAGACGCTTAATTGGGCAAAAATGGTCATGTCCTGATGTGACGGAGTCGTCCCCCCCCCCCCACACACACACACACCCCCCCCACACACACAAATACCGTGATAAACTACCTCTGGACCTACGTCTGGATACTGGAAATAACCGTGATATGAATTTCCATTCATACTGGGCCGTCTACTCCATCACTCAAAACGTCACATTAAAGTCAGACACAGGACAATTGGCTCACTTGTCGGTCTTGAACACTTTCTCCAGCTTGACTCCGTGTCTGTCGCCGCTCTTCTTCCGCAGAAACGTCACGCGGTTCTTCATGTCTTTGGCCCTGCGCAATGAGACCCGAGGTGATATCACACGCATTAAAAGCTGGAGAAATCCTAAGGAATAGCCGCAAGCAGCCATTGAGGAGTACACGCTTTAGATTTATTATAAGCGCTAAGGTAAAAAATATTAGTACTGATTTTGTTTTTCTTGCTCAGGATCATTATGAAAATGTGTCTTGGAGTTACAGTGTGAAATTACGATGTGTGGCACAACTACGGCTTACGAGAAAGGCAGCTGAACAAATAACGTAAATTAAATGTACATACATTTCAGCCTAACATTTGACTTTAAAGTCAGGGAAGAATTGTTTCAATTTATTCGTCTACTGCCGCTTAGGATCATGATTATTATCCTACTATTAGAGAGAGAGAGAGAGAGAGAGAGAGAGAGAGAGAGAAAGAGAGACAGACAGAGAGAGAGAGAGAGACTCACGAGAAAATCAAGAATCAAGTATTCAAGTAAAGGTCAAAAAAAGTTTCAGATAGTCTAACAGATCATTACATTCTTCTATTAGATAAGAAAGTGCTCGGACTCACAAGTTCTTGGATTTCTGTTTCCCCGTGTCGCACTTGCAGTTCGGCTTCCCGCAAACCTGTAGAACATTCCACAAGACACGGCGAGTAAGAGCGGCGAACGCTTGGTCAATCTCCAGCCAGATGAGACTTTGACTTGCCCTCCGTCCGGTGAAGAGCAGACAGATGTGGTGGACGGATCCGCCGTTCTTGGTCAGCTCTTTCCTCAAGGTCTGCGGTGACGGGACGTCCCAGCGCCGGGATGCTTCTCGACAGTCTAAGGCGCGGTCGGAGGAGAAGCGTGGTGAGCGCGGCTCCAGCAGCAGGCTGCCCTCGCTGTAGGTGCGGCGCTGGACGCTCAAGCCGCCCGTCTGCTGCCCGGTGGCCGGAGAAGACTCCATCAGGCTTCTCCTCTTCAGGAAGCTCTCGTCGCTGTCAGTGTCCTCGTCGTCGGTGGAGGGCGAGGTCAGGGCGTCCGCTAGGGGTGTGCGATACGAGTGAAATATATTATATTATATTCATATAATAATATTTTCTAGTGTGTCTAGTGCAGGGGTGGGCAAACTGCGGCCCCTTATATGTTTTAATCCGGCCCGCCGAACTTGTAAAATTGAAATGAAAGTCAGATTTTTTTTTTATGTAAATCTGGTTAATCTGTTATGGTTAATTTTATTTTTTTAGGCAACACAATTTTAAAAAGCGGAACCACAAACACAAAAAGAATACGTAAAAGAATTGTACTAGTACATTTTGAAAATGTGTTTTCAAAACACATTTTCAAAACGCAAATTTCTAAGTAGCAAACAAAAACCTTCATGTTTTGGTTTGAAATTTTTTTTTTCACTTCAGATTTTTTCGTTCATTTCGCTTCATTTTTTTTCGTTTGGACTTCTGGCACTAGCTTTGCGTGGGGGCAGGCCTTACCCTGTTGGGCTTGTGAGAATGTGATTGACAGCTGGACCAGGAAGCTCGGTCCGGCCCCTTTGTCAAAAGTAAGAACCCAATGTGGCCCGCGAATCAAAAAGTTTGCCCACCCCTGGTCTAGTGTATATTTAGTGACGGTATTGGTATTATATCACGGTATTGCGGGCTTGGGGGGTGGTTGTACACAAAATCTGTATTGTAACTTTTTTTTTTTAAAGAAATTAGACGCAGGGGGAAATCTGGATAAGCATCAGCCATTTTTAATAAAGTATGTCTTTTAAAAGTAGTAACTCTGGCGTTTATTTGAAAAGAGAGAGAGAGAGAGAGAGAGACAGACAGAGAAAGAGAGCGAGAGACAAACAGAGAGAGAGAGAGAGAGAG
>CM051502.1:9559669-9572505 GCA_028031935.1 Paedocypris micromegethes
GAGAGAGAAAAAGAGAGAGAGAGAGAGAGAGAGAGAGAGAGAGAGAGAGACAGACTGATAGAGAGAAAGACAGACAGACAGATAGACAGAGAGACAGAGAGAGACAAAGACAGACAGACAGAGAGAGAGACAAAGAGAGAGAGAAAAAGTTTTCTTTCTCTATTGCTCTCCCTCTCGCAATGTACTGAGAGTCTAAATCTGAACGTCGCGTGAAACAAACAACGTCGCGGGTGTGATCTATTAATTCAGCCTGTTACAACGCTTTCTGTGTTCCATTAGCAATGTCTCCGTGTCGTCATTACACGTCGTAACGAAACAAACGTGTTACACTGCATTAAAGTGTTTACATACATGTATATAAATAAAAGGGTTATACCTCTAACATCCGCGTTGAACGAGCGATCCAGGCACAGTTTGGGAACGATGAGAGGCGAGGAAGAGGATGAGGATGAGGTGGGTCTGGCGCCGATGCTGACGGTCTCGGAGGCGCTCTCGCCCTCGCCCTGCTCCCGTCTTTCCAGATGTTCTTCGGCCGGCTTGCCCGGGGAAGGTGGAGCGGTTTGAGCGTGGACATCTGGATAGGAGAGCGGATGAGTGGGCGAGCTGCACTTGCTCCTCCTCATGAGCGGTGATGCTGTGGGGCAGGATGGAGAGCAGGGCTCGGACACACTGTGAGGGACCAACGACCCTGGACCCCTCGCTTCCGCCGATTTAGGTTCCAGCACCTGTGAACACACGGCACGGTCTGCGCTTAAAACCATGGTTTATGATTCCGCAATGGCTACTTTAACTGTACAGATCACACACTTCTATTTTTAATTGCTGTTTTTTTCCAAGATATCTTTTTCTTTAAGTGTGTGTTTTTCAATGATCAAAAGCTGTGAGCTCTGAAACAACGGATCATTTACATGGGATGAATAAAGAATTGCTGATAACTCAATTTGCAACCAGTGAACACACACACAGACACACACACACACACACACACACACACACACAAGGATCCTACACATTTTAATAATCCATATCATTACAGTATTTATTATTTTTAGTAATGCAGTATAAAACTATTAGTTGCTAATAAAAATGACCACAACGATGATGATGAGCTAGCATAACTTACACATTTTTTACAGAAAAAGACTTGATATAAATTGATGAAATGATGAAAGCAGTTGGCAAATGAAGGCAAATTGAGCAGAACTTTGGTATAAATAAGCAAAAAAAAAAAAAAACACTAGGCTATTTGTAACAAGATTTGTTTCAGTCCATTATTATTTCGTCCGAATAAGTGGCTGTCCCGAATATCAGATAAATCTGAAATGTTCGGAGCCATGAATCTTCCTATCACTTTTTAACATGCATCCATGTGATGCCCTGTGTGTGTGTGTGTGTGTGTGTGTGTGTATAACTTGTAGAGGAGTCATTTTGACAATAAGGTGTCCCATACTTTTACTCGAGTGTAAATTTGAAGGGTGTTTGGCGGTCTACCTGCTGGGGTCCTGCTCGCTCCCTCAGGATGAGCTGCTGGTCAATATTGTCTCTCAGACACTGAACGACTCGTCTCTTCTGCTCGGCTGAAAAGGCTTCCAGGCTGAACAGACACTCAGTCGCCTATGGAAACACACAAAGACATTGTTATTGATGGACGAGAGAAAGAGCAGCATTACTCATCGCACGACACTTTATTGAGGAATCGAAAAAGCAGCAATCCGCTTTAATGCAGGGGACGCAATCACACACACTCCCGCGATCACACTACATGTGTGTGTGTGTGTGTGTGTGTGTGTGTGTGTGTGTGGTGTTGTCAGGGAGATGGGCAGATGGCAGGGTGGATGATGGCTTATGCTCCATTTTTCAGAGTCTTGCCATCTCTCGTTCACACCGTGTGGAGGAAGAGGACGGCGCAATATTACGGAATAAGACCAGTGCCAAAAATTGTCCAGCGTTAAGAAACTAACGAAAATGCTTCAGAATTAATTTTTTGCTCGCATTTGCGCTTGTTTTTTTTTTTTGTTTTTCGCTAGCAATCTTTACGTTACCGTACGAAAACCATTTTTTTTCGTTCGAACTTCTGGCACAAGCTTCACGTGGGGGTGGAGCTTACGCTGATTGGCTGGTGAGAATGTGATTGGCAGCTGCTTGACCAGGAAGTGGGGGAGGAGTTTTGCCAGCACTTAAACACATTCAGAATTGGAGCATCTTCATCGTTGGAGTATTTATCCTTTTGATAAAATTTTAATGACAATAATAATAATAACAACAATAATAATACATTTTATTTGTGAGACGCTTTTCGGAACCTTCTCTGCACAAACACAGTTTGATAACATAATGTATAAATGAGAAAAAATAGAGAAAATATATCTATTATTATTATTATTATTATTATTATTCTGAAGTATCTGCCACCACAACAATAGACAAAAATAAGATTTAATCACAGTTTATTGTAAACTAATATCAAACAGTGGTGAATGACAATGTACGCTCGCTGAACTCCTCCCACAATTCCTAGTCACGGAGCTGCCAATTCTAACCAGCCAATCAGAGTAAGGCCCGCCCCCACGTGAAGCTTGTGCCAGAAGTCCAAAAAAAAATCTGAAGCGAAAAAAAAAAAAAAAGTTTTAAACAAAAACGTCAAGATAATGCACTCGTCTGATTCCATACAATATCTGCGTCCTGTTCGAGTTTGTTGTCCTGTCGCTGGTTAACATGGTGTGTGGGTGCAGGGTCTCACCTCCATCCAGTAGGAAACGTAGAGCCGGAGTTTGTCGGCAGGAACTGGGAAAAAAGAGACAGAGGTGTGAATCTCTTCATCCTGTTTGATTAAAGAGGCTCTTTCTTAACACAGGATTAACACCCACACGCTCTTCCATGTATGTCACTTGTCTAATGTTCGAAATGAAGATACTAATATCTTAACCCTCCTATTACGTTTGAGTCAAATTAACCAGTTTTCAAAGTTTGAAAGTATTTAAAAGTATTTTTTTCACTTTGAAACTTCTCCTGCTTGGCTTATTTGGTGTAATCATCATGTAAAAAATATAATGATTCAGTTCACATATTTGTAACACAACGCATCATGTTTATATTACAACGATACTGTTTGGGTCAAATTGATCCGTTTAAAAAGTTTAAAAATAAAAAAAATGCATTAAAGTATGTTGTTACTTTGGCCACTTTTCCTGCTTATCCTTGTTAGTGTACCCTACATACGACCAAAAAACGGTTCAGTTGACATATTTGTAACGCCCGCTACATGTTTGTGTTACAAAGATAATGTTCTGGTCAATTTGACCCTTCAGACAAACGGAAGCTAAAAAGAGTCAGAAAGATCAAACACTATTTGTTTCTTTGCAACGTTGATGTGTAAAGTAATGTAAGTCAACACTAAATAAACTTGTTTAGATACTGTAATAAAATTTAGCAGACTTTTTGTTCAAATGGCAATAGGTTTTCTTTATTTATTTTCGTTATTTATGAATTCTTTATACATTTTTGTTTTTTAACCCTCCGAGGTTGAGTCGCACTTTTTTCAAGATCAGTGTAAAACACACTAAAATACTCTGTCCATTTTGGTCTTACATACGTGTTATACATCAACTGAAAGTTTGAAGTACCTGTTATTCTGGGTTACATTCTTAAGCGTTTTTTGTATAAAATAAATAAATAAATAATAATAATAAATAAATAAAACGTGAAGCGCGTTTGGCCTTCTCTGTGTCAACTGAAAACAAATGTAAGTGTATGTAAAAACAAACACAAATAGTTTATTTCATTCGTATGAATCTAAGACGAGTTCAAGTTTATTTATATATCTCTTTTCTTAGCAACAGACCAGAGCACAGCTGCCATGTGGAACTAAAAAAAAAAGGAGTCTTTAATAATAATAATAAAAAATAAAAAGTCCATCGTTCATCGGTGTTCAGACTTTGGGCTATGACCAGAAGAGCAAGCTAAATCACGACAGTGGCTAGGAAAACAAAACCTGAGACACCAAAAAACAACACGATCCGTCATGTCTCACCTGATTACCGGGTAATGATCTTAGAGGGCCACGCCCCCTCGCATGGCCCCACCCCCTTTCAATTGCAACCTTTTTTTATGTCTCCCTGTTGGTGGTAAACACGGCGAAGGGGCGAAGCGTGAGATAATGGCCGATGGACAGCCGTGCCCTCTGTTCCGCGTGCGGTTGTATTTCTGTCTGCAGGAAGCTGGCGAATACACTACGCCGCCTAAAGCAGGCCACACCGGAGACGTGACCATTGTTCCCAGCAGACAGAGACAGAGCTGAGCTGGACTCGTATCTAACACACATTCATATTCCCACAGTCTTGACGCCTCCTTCCTGAGTGTTGCTACTAGCACAATAATACAGGGTGGAACAGGTCCACATCCTTTCACCATAAACAATTAATCAGCGAGATGATAGGAAGATAGGTGACTGATGGAAATCTGCAGAAGAGATGTCTAGTGTTTAAAACGTAGATTTAAGCCGCATGCAGCAATGGCGGAGTGTGAATCCTTTCGACAACCAGGATTAAAACGTCGCGCATTTTAATCCAACAGGAGTCTCTTATTGGACAGTGATCGCTGCACTACATTGAAAATGAAAAATCTTGGTCACTTTAATCTGGTTAACGGACACTTTAAACACTTCACCTGGATCACTTGAGTCACTTTTTTGTATTTTACTCACATTTTCTCTTTATTTTACTCTTGTATTTTACTTGTATATTGTATTTTACTTATCAAAAAATATACATAAGTACAAGTACAAAAATACTTAAGTAAAAATATTTACTTTTTGGTGTTACTTTTTTTGTATTTTATTCACATTTTACCTTTATTTTACTGTAATTTATTTCATTTAAATTTTATCTTTTTTCTTCAGCTTCATGGTTTTTTTTTTGCATTTTATTCATATTTTATCTTTATTTTTACTGTGTTTTATTTCATTTTTATATCTTTTCTTCATCTTTAAAGTTTTTTTTGGTATTTTACTCATATTATCCCCTTATTTTATCTCTTGACACGCTTGCACCCCATTGCATTTTTCATCGTTTCAATTTACGGCTCTGATCTGATTCCATAAAAAAAGCGCTTTATACATAAACTGGACTTGAACCGTTACACCCAGACCCACATCCTTTTGACAAAAATTAAAAGTCTTTAAAATTAAAAGTCAGGCCAACCTTCCTGCAGCTGGATCTGGTGGAGATACAGGGGACTCTGCAGCACATTGCACCGGCCCGGCTCGTCCTCCCTGGTCAGCAGCATCAGGTCGCTGTAGATGAACACGGTGGCCTATAGGGGGCAATAGAGTCAACTATTAATCCCTCAGATGTTAATCCGCTGTCACACTGACAATTTCCGGATCCAGATTTATGTGAACATAAGCACCCCCCTGATTTTTCAGGCACAAAAAAAAATTCCAAGAAAAGAAAAAAAAAGGTTTTTGTTTATTACATTTCTGGTTCAATTACGTTAATATTCTCTTAAACTTACAGTTTTTTTCTTTATTTAACAAACCTAACTTGTGACTTGTATCATTTTGATATCGTTTTACTTTTAAAGTAAATCCCGAGCCCGAGGCGCCTCTCAAGGTCATCCAGGCTTCTGCTATGGGTACCGACTCAGACACGAACATAAAACACTGATTACACACACCGCCTGCTCACCGCTATGACTGATCTGTCTCCCAATCCCACATTCCTGTTGTATCTCTTAAAAAAAAGAAAAAAAGCTCCATCGGCGTTCCCAGCCGTAACGTGATATACCTGTAATATAAATGATTGTATTTAGTTTAATCTTACTTCTTCCAGTGCTACTTCGTCTCTGTTAAGTGTCGCGGCGTGTCTAATGTTTCTTTATTTCTGTCATTGAGCCAATAAAAGTGTATACTGTACGCACGTCTGCCTACGCATTATTTAAAGACGCACACGCGCCACTGTAAAAGGACGACGTGTTTCCGTTTATTAGTGATTGCTCCTGACTTGAAATAAGGAAAAATGGGTGTGTATATTTACGAGCACATTTGAAATTGGCAATTATAAGCACACCCCAAGTTTTTGAGCGTTGAACATTTAAAAAAGGGGTGCTTATATTCGCATAAATAATGCATTTTCTGGTCACTTTCTCTGGACACTCGGATCACTTTACTCCCCTTACAGTTTATTGTATATCTATTGTAATTTTATTTTTTCATTTTAATCATATTATTTTGCATCTTACTGCATCGTGTTGTATTTTATAGTATTGTACTTTCATTTCATTTTATTCATATTCATTTTATCATTCTCTAGAGAGAGAGCGACAGAGAGAGACAGAGCCCATGTAATCCAAACACACAGAGAATCAGCCCAAAAAACGAGAAAAAAAAAAAAATACAAATCAAACTGCGATCGCCAGGGGAACCGAGAGTGTGATGTCAGCGTCTCGACCTGGGCTGACTCTGCTCGGCCTCAGAGCTCAGACGGTTTAATAAAAGCAGCCGATGTAAATCACGGCCTGCTGGTGATGTACAGCTCAAACACTGGGATCTGATTGCATTACTCAGAAGGTCTCCGAGCAGAGGCACACACACGGCGGGCGAGCACAAAGGATGTGACGGACCCTCGCATGGGAATTGCTAGAGTAACAAAGTCTGTTTTCAAGCCTATTGTGGCTCACTCAGATTGATTTTAACACGAGATATTGTTCGAGCGTGTTCAAGAAAACCTGTATGGCGGTGCCCAACACTCATGTTATATGTAGTGCACGGATAGAAATAACAGACAGAGGAGTAGAGTACGTGAGAACTATAATTGAGTAAATGTAGAGATGCCATACTGTAAAAATTACTCCATTACAAGTCACCAATTCCAAGAAGACTTGAGTAAAAGTTGTGAAGTATCCATTTTTAAGTTATTTACGAAGTAAAGAGTACGTGAGAACTATACTTGAGTAAATGTAGAAATGCCATACTGTAAAAATTACTCCATTACAAGTCACCAATTCCAAGAAGACTTGAGTAAAAGTTGTGAAGTATCCATTTTTAAGTTATTTACGAAGTAAAAAGTATGTGAGAACTATACTTGAGTAAATGTGGAGATGTCTTACTGTAAAAACGACTCCATTACAAGTCACCAATTCCAAGAAAACTTGAGTAAAAGTTGTGAAGTACCAAATTTTAAGTAATTTAAGAAGTAAAGAGTATGTGGAAACTATGCTTGAGTAAATGTAGAAATTCCTTACTGTAAAAATAACTCCCTTACAAGTCTCCAATTCCAAGAAGAGTTGAGTAAAAGTTGTGAAGTATCCAATAGTATTTTACACGTACTGATTTTAGGCTAAAAAAAACACCACGAAATGTGAAAAACAAAAAAACTCTTTATTTGTGAGATTTTATTTCCTACGGAAAAAGTTAAATTTAACACATAAAATAGCCACTTAAATAGCATAACAAAATAGGTGAAGAAGAACAAAAAGTCAGTGTCCGTCAAACTCTATTGTGCAAAAAAGTGCAAACACAAATTTACGTGATTGAGCTGATAAACAGCATCCAGTACCTTCAGCATCCTGCAGATGGCGAGATCGAAAATTAACCGCGGCAGAAAAAGACGGCGACTTGTCACAAAGTAGCGTGTAAGTGTCCATTCAAATGTGGTGGAGTAAAGATACATATGCTTAATCACTAATGTGGTAAAGTAGAGAGAAAAAGTTGCTATTGGTAAAATTATTTTTGATACTCTGTTACTTGAGTATATTTGGCTACGTTGTACTTCTACAAAGTCCATCTACTTAATTACTTTACACCTCTGATATTGGGAGAATCTGATCTGAGGAAAGCTAATGTTCCCCACCTCAGGAGCCCATCAGGGTCCTGTTTAAGACCTCGTGAGCTTTTACAGCGATATCATGAGAGCTAATGCAAGTCTTAGCAAAAAAAAAAATCAATTTTCTTGAAAATAGACACAAACACCGTACATCTCTGTGTCATTCAGATCTCACATGGCTTTGACAAGGGTCTGCATTTCTGCCAGACGGGATCGATAGAACACAGGAAGCATCACCGATCAATTCACACTCTTCTAGTAAGTGAGAGGATTTCTACTGTTAATAAAAGAGATAGAAATAGAGACAAAAAGAAGGTGGTGGTGGGGGGGGGTGTTGGAGATGAGATACAGCCTGAAAGAGATAGATGGGTAACAGAAGACGGGGGAAAGAAAAAGGTCAGAAAAATATATAGAGAGGGTGGATGAAAAAGACAGAAAAAGAGTTAGGTAAATAAAGATGGAGATAGAGAGAAAAGAGATAGAAAGAAGAAAGGGGGAGAAAGAAAGAATGAAATAGAGCCGAGAGAGAGAGATGGAAAGAGAAATGGAAAGAAAGAGTGAGAGATAAGGAAGAGATAAATCTATAATGAGAGAGAGAGAGAGAGAGAGAGAGACAGACATACAGAGAAAGGGAGAGAGACAGACAGACAGAGAGACACACAGAGAAAGAGAGAGAGACAGACAAACAGACGTTAGATAGACAGACAGACGGATAGATTTTGCACTTTAGTAGGAACATAAGCATGTGAGTTAAACTAAGAGAGATCATTACCGAGCGAGTGAGTGAGTGAACTGTTTTACCTTCAGTGACGAGCGCTTGCTGTCGTGCAGCATCATTTCCTCAGACAGCATCAGGACCCGTTCTGGACTACACAGGTCCAGCGGCTGTAACGCAAGCCAAACACTTCAACACGCTTGTTGATTTACACACTTTTAGAACAACTACATCATCTGTATGTACTTTTCAAGTTATATATAAAAAAAGCTGTCAAATATGCTTTTTTGCTGCTCCTGAGAATTCCTGCATCTAAGCGGAAACTCCGGGGTGACAGGGCCTTCGCCGTGGCTGCACCCACTCTTTGGAACGCCCTCCCACTCTATATTAAACAAGCCCCATCATTACCTGTTTTTAAGTCACATTTAAAAACACATTTTTATTCTCTGGCTTTTAATTCTGCTTGAGGTCATGCATGTTTGTCGGGTTTCTTTCTTCCTTATAATTATTCTTAACTCGTGTTTTTATTGATATATAATTTCTGAACTGGCATTGTTTGTGTACAGCACTTTGGTCAACGTGAGTTGTTTTAAAGTGCTTTAGAAATAAAGCTGATTTGATTTGATTTGAAATATAATTCAATATAAGGCATTTTATACATTTAACCCTTAATGGTAGCACTTAATAACTATAATAACTACACCTTATTTAGCATTAACTAAGCATGAATAAGAACTTAATTCATCATTAACAACGTATGAATTAGACATGACAAATACTTAGTAACACATTTGTTAACGATGAACATATTTTCATGCGTTGTTAAGTATTTTTAACAATGACTAAGCTGCTTGTTCATGAGCTTATTCATTAGATGTTCATCATTAACAAATGTGTTACTAAGTATATGTCATGCCTTACTCATACTTTGTTAACAATTAATGAAGTTCGTTTTCATGCTTAGTTAATGCTAAATAAGGTGTAGTTATTATAAAGTGCTACCCACTTAATATTAGTTCATTATAATAACATCATTTAAATAATGCTATTTTTATTAAACATAAAAATATTTTTAAATAAATAAATTATTAAAAATTAAATTTATATTCTATATTAAATTAGAAGCATTTGTTTTTGATTAAACAGTTTATTAATGTTATTTAATTTTAATAAACTACCGTATTTACTCGCTTATAAGTCGATCCGCGTATAACCCCTCACTTCAGCTATGAGATTGTGGTATTATAGACCCTTTTATAAGACGGTGCAAGAAATGAGAGAAAAGTGAAAAGATAGCAATGAGTAGAAACCCAATTTTGGGTTTCATATAAAGTCAATTCTGGTCATTTATTACCATTATTATTATTATTATTATTATTATTATTATTAATATTATTAACTCAACAGAAGTGTAACCCCAGAGTCGCAGAAACCTTGTTGTAAAATAACTAAGAAACACAAAACAGATAAAAAAAACAAGTACTAATAAATCAATATAATATTGAAAATATTCGTCCAGAAAACAATATTCGTCCGGTATCATGTATTGAGACTCCCTCAAATCATATGAAACTAGTCCAGTTCGACATGGCAAAAAACACCGATATGCATTAGCATAAAGTGCTCGTCGTGGAAACGAAAGGAGAGAGAGAAACGTTGCGTTCGCTTTAGATGTCGAGAAGATGACAAAAGGGATTCAACGCACCTGCACGAAAACAGGGAAGATGAGGATCTTGGGGGCCAGACTGACGTACGTGCCGTAGTTGGAGTGCGGCAGGTGCGACTGCACGATGGTACAGTTCTGGTAGTTGGCGAAGCTGTGTCGGTAAGACGTGGTGGGCAGGGTTTTGCTGTTGATGGTCCTGCATAAGGTGGCGTGCGCTGGCAGACCCCCATCCTGCAGGTAGTCGGAGCTTTGCTGGACCCCTCTGCCACCGTGGTAGACTCTTCCTACGGCAAGACTTTACGTTAAAAATCTTCGTATTCATGCAAATATGAGCACCCCGCAAAAATAAGCGCCCCCCCCCGATTTCTCAGGCGCAAAATAAAAACAACAGTGTTTACGCAAATATAAGCACCCTGCAAATATAAGCACCTCAAAATTAAGGCACAAAATTAAAATTTACGTATTTACGCAAATATAAGCACCCCTTGACTCTTAAGGCCCAAAATAAAAAGTACCGTATTTAGTGCAAATATATGCACCCCCCGGATATTTCAGGTGCAAAACAAATATTACCGTATTTACACGAATATAGGGACCCCGCGAATATAAGTACCCCACTGATTTTTCAGGCGCAAAATAAAAATTACCGTGTTTATGCGAATGTATGCACCTCGCAAATAATAATAATAATATTTCATTACATTTTTTATTCATTGGCGCCTTTCATTTCACTCAAGGTCGCCTTACGTGGCACACAACATGCACTCGAACACCAATTGCCTGGTGAAATAGCGGCAGCCAATCTGCGCCAGCGTTCACTTCACCCGAACTCGAACTCACACCTCGAGTCACAATCGGAACCTCCTTGCTGTGAGGCCACAGCGCTACCCACTGCGCCACCGCCAAAAAAAGAGGGTGCTTAGATTCCAGCAAACACAATGTTTTGTCATTTCAACCAGAGAGTAAAAGACCAGTATCTTACCCAGAGTTCCCAGCGCTCCGTTGGTGTCCGTGTAGACCGGCTGCAGTATCTGGTTTCCAGGGCCGACGGGAGACAGAATGATGTAGTTGTCGCCACTGGACGATGTCACGCGTGTGCCTTTGAGGGTCTGCGTGCGTGTTTTGTAGTCGCTGTCCTCAGGCTTTCCCGTCAAAGACCACAACGTGTCTCCCAATCGGTTTCCCACGCTCTCCGAGCCACTTGCTTTCTTGCGGCGACTGGCTTTGTGATTAGAGGGTCGTGAGAGCAAAGGCGGGGTTTTGCTTTGTGTCTTTGCACTGGAGGAGAGCGAGTCGAGGCCTGGGGGCTTGTGGGACGGCCGGTGGATCAGGCCCTCGTAATAAGGTTTCATGACGGGCACGGTCCTCCACACCACCACCGTGATCTCACTACGACAGTTCCTGAGGGGGCAGAGGAACGTTCAGTCCGCCACGAACCCTTCAAGCATAGCGTCGTGTTCACTACATCGAGAATAAAGAGCATCTACCCACCGGATGGCGTGAGCGAGGTCCACACACTTCCAGTGTTCCACCGGCTGACCGTTCAGCTGCAGGAGGGTGTCCAGCTGCTGTAGGCCCGCCTGGTGAGCAGGTCCACCTTAGAGTCACAAAAACCACACTTAATGGAGAGAGGGCGAAATTGAAAGAGTGGTACAGAAAGAGAGAGAGAGAGATAGACAGGAAAAAGAGAACGTGATAATGAGAAATGTAGAAGAGCGAGAGATACATTAATGTATCATGTATTGCCCTTGGTCCCGACCAAATGAACCCAACTATAGGCATGCCAAACAAATCCACCTAAAAAGAGTGAGGGGGGTGGGGTGCTTATATTTGCGTAAATACGGTAGTTTGACAACCCGCTGACAAAACTGGTATCAACCTGGATCGACCGCTTGGACCCGAACTGGTGAATCGGAGCAGATGGTGAAGCCAAATCCATCCTTTCCTCTCAGAATGGTCACCTGCGGACAAACAGAGTCAGAAGAAGAAGTGGTCACAGCTTTATGGTAAATACGGTCATGGCCTGTGTGTGTGTGTGTGTCAGAGACAAAAAAAATGGTAAAATGTCACAGTCAGGGATATTAAAACTACAAGGTTGCTAGGTTCTTTTCACCCGGGCAAGACGGAAACGGGCAGACGCTGCCATGGCACGGACAAACAGCAGAGAATGAATATTTGGACAGCTCAAGTTGAGAAGGTCAAGCGAACCTGGAGCCAAACTAAATAGGAAACGCAGACGGGGAGGAGGCGTCTCACGTTCAGCTTGATACTGACCGCACAACAACATAGAGGGGGACGAGAAAAACACGACCACGAGCACCCATCAATGCTTCACAGAGTTTCCAAATCCAACTCAAACACAGTTGGCTTGGTGGCGCTTCCTGTTTGCCGCTGAAGAGCGAGATTGGCAGCACAAGCCCGGGACAGAGATGGGAACGTTGAGCGTGTTGGACGGGATGAGCAGATGGCCTGGTTTACTCACATGACATAAAAGAGTCATGCTCTCACTTTTTACCGCCACTGGGACATTTCAGTTCACAAGAGACACAAGTTCAACTTCGGTTTATTCATGAAGAACACAAAACTCTGTGAGAGGAATAGGTGAGGTGCGGGGAGAAAGAGATGGGAAGGGGGG
>CM051502.1:9578840-9647822 GCA_028031935.1 Paedocypris micromegethes
AAAAAAAAAAAAAAACGCAAGAGAAATTGAGGGAAAGCAAAAGAGGATACGAAAAGAAAAGCTAGAGAATTGCACTTGTTCTGTTTTTGCTCCGTTTTGCTGCACTTTTCACTAAACCATCATGTTTTCATGTTGTTCAAGCAAAAAATTTTTTTTGCGATTATTGGGATAAATACACAACGCGTCGACCTGGGCCAGTGGTTTTGATATTCGGGCCAGTGAGGGCTAGTGGAAAATTTCCCTTATTGTCTACCCCTGGCATCTACGTACATAAGAACAATACTAGAATAATATATTGAAAATAAACCAATTATTAGCTATAGAATGAGACTAGCAAGCATTCTATAAAGCTTAACTAATACTCGGACTTGGACTAAAATGCACATTGAGATTAAGCAAGTTTACTCATAATAATGTAAAAAAAAAATACTCTGTACAGCAATTTGTGTGTATTAGTGAGAAAATTAATTATTGAAAAATGTATGCAAAATGTTAAATGCATGTAAATGAATGTATATTAGGAAATTTATGCAAAATGTATAGTTATATGAATTATATATAAATCTATAAAGTAAATTTGTAGATATGTTGCTATTATTGCAAAATATTCACACACACAAACACACGCGCACTCACACACACAAACACACACGTAGGCATTACCATACTAAGCAAATTTAGATCAAAATGAACTAATATGATACTAATATGTATAAAAGGGTTGTTTTTGATACTACGGAAGCACTTTATAATAACTACACCATATTTAAATGAGTACTACTATAAAGTGCTACCATTATTACTAAGTTGATATTATACACACACACACACACACCCCGACTTGGTCATTACAATACTAAGAACATTTAGGTAAAAATGAACGTATATAAGTGTTAATTATTATTACTATTTTGATATCACACACACACAATAAACTTGTTTAGTCATTATAATACCAAGCAAAGTTAGGTCAAAATTAACTAGATATATTTTAGATATATTGTTGATATATATACATTAGATATATTGTAAGTTCAAGTTTATTTATATAGGGCTTTTCTTAGTTTGAGACCAACGCAAAGTCGCTATGCGAATTAGGAAAAAAAATTGTCTTTAAAGAAGAAAAAACTCCAGTTAATCTGTGTTCAAAAATTAGGAATTAGGATTACTATAAGTACTCATAAAGTGCTACCATTATTACTCAGTTGATGCTTTACTTACACACACACTTACTTTGGAAATTTGGGTCAAAATTTACATACACAAGTGTTATGATTACCAAGTTGATATTACACACACACAAAACTTTGTGTAGTCATTACAATACTAAGCAAATTTAGGTCGAAATTAATCTTACGTTACTAAGTTGATATTATACGTACTCACACACACACACACACGCACGCACGCACACACACATAACAACTTGGTCATTACAATACTTTGCAAATTCAGGTCAAAACGAACTATACGTGTATAAGTGTTAATGATATTAATATCATTAACCAAGTTGATATTATACGCACCCACATACACATTTAACAACTTGGTCAATACAATACCAAGCAAAATTAGGTCAAAATGAATGCAAGTGTTATTACTACTACGTTGATATTACACACAAGTACACACAGACACAATCCTAACATTTCTAAGCAATTGTAGGTCAAAAGCAGCTGCATGCACTATCATCGATTATTTGGTTATTACTAGGTTATTATTATTACTATATGTACTAGCATTGGTTATTTTTTAGCACACACACACACACACACACACACACACACACACACAGGAAGTAGAGTGTACGTACTGTGAAGGACTGCATGTTTTCTGCGCTCGCAGTCCGGGCTCCAGCTTCATAATTGGGCACGGCAGGGTCTGAAAGACACACGAGAGAGTCCCACGAGTCCCAGGCGGACAGAGCGCTCTTAGAAAACATCTCCGCTTCGGATGCGAGTGACAGCATCAACACGGACAGATGAAATCACCCCGCATCCCTGTGACACACGAGCGAGAGAGAGCGAGAGAGAGAGAGAGAGAGAGAGAGAGAGACCCTGAAGGATCACCCCCACCCGACTACCCAACTTGGTCTCCATAGCGACTGTCTTTATAAACATTCATCCTGAAAACAGCATTCAGGAGCGACACAAAGCATCTGGCTCGCTCGGTTAAAGTCAGACAAGTGGCTCGACTCGCTCTCTCGCTCCGCTTCCGCCGTCATCACTTACTCATCGAACTTAATCTCAGATGCCGCACGTGTCCGTCGATCTGCATCACACAAGCGAAATCCTGGCTAACGCTCGGTAACATTGATTGTGCGTCAAATGAAGTCTTTTATATATATATTAGAGCTGCACGATTCTGGGTAAATCGTTTGCTTAGAATAAAAAATCATGATTCTTTCTGGATATTTTATTATTTTAAATATTTAACCCTGAAAATCAGGTTGTCAAACAGTAAAATAATAACACGTATTACTCTTTGCTTTTAATTTTAATACATGGAATGAAAAATGTAAAATCACCATTAAAAGTAATAAAAATAAACATACCATGGTACAGTATTATGTACAGTTGAGGACACAATTATTAGCTCTGTTTAAAAGCACTTTTTAAATACTTATCAAACAATGATTATTTTGTAGGCGGGGCTAATAATTTAATAATAACTGTAGCACATGTTTGCTGTACGTGGTTTGCTGAGTGTCGTCTTCAAGTTTGAAACCACAGTCAACACACATACACACACACACTTCAGAATAAAATCCTTGTTCAGGTAGTACAATGTCGGAGTTGAGGGCAGACTTACTTTACCGTTGTGTTTCCTCACTCATTCTCCCTGTTTATTTTGTGTTTTTTCAAACTCGACTGGCGCCCAACTCACATCCACAGTCCTAGTGCAGGTAATTACGCGCGTGAGCGCTGCTGCACGAAACTGCAGGTGGCCGATTATACGGCTAAAATACCAAAATACGAAGTAATACAAGATCATCTTTCTTCTATAATATTTATAGTATATAGTATAATGTACGCACACACACACACACACACACTCACAGAGACGCTCGGCGTAGATCAGAGAGTCTTGCGAAATTGTATTAATGCTGAATTTAGATTGCGAGTTGATAACTAAATAAAGTTTAGTTTTTATTCGTTGATGGAAGTGTCAATAAGTGTAGTTAAAGTTTTTGTCCCTGAGCGGTAGTTTTTAAACTTAGAGTTTTTAGATTGTGAGTATTTTGATTTTTCGTTTAGTTGTCGTCAGGTAAAATGTGTCGTTGACAAAGACGATGACAAAAATATTTAGTCAACGAAATTAACAGTGGTTCGAACCACAAGTAATGTTTTTCTTTTCTTCCAATCTCAAAGTCGACGGTGGCTAAAGTGGATTGGGGCGACTTAAACACCATGACGGTTTAGCCTGTTACTTGGCCTGGGACCGGTTCTCTTTGTCCGGCCTCTCCGCAGGGATGCTTTACGTATTCAATAGCCACCTCTCTATATTCCTCCCAGCGCTGCGAGCCAGCTTGTTAAATTAACATCACATTTTCAGCGATGCTCTATTTTACGTTGCGAGTTTGACAAAGGTACCTTGTATGGAAAGCCAAAGGACAACCGCGATTGCGGCTCGTTCGGTTGCTGAGGAGAAGCGGTCAAGTGGAATTTGTCCTTTGCTTACCTTTCTCCGCGCCGCAAACCCTACAGGCTATTAGCGAGCAGAGAGAGAAAAGCCTTTGTTTCTTACCAGCGATGCGACGTGAGGCCACTTTCAGATGTTTGCTCCTGCCCAGCTCTTCTCCCAGGAGATAATACCAGCCTCGGATCTCCTGCCAGTCGGCAACATGGAAAACACAATTAAAAACAGAGTCATGGGAAGAAGATGCTCTTTCCTCAAACGCCTTGATGTCTAGGTGAAGCATCAGTCACAGGCGACGGAATTAAATCCACCCATGTGGTGGTCTCCAGGTTCTTCAGCTGAGCTCTTGGCTTATATAACACATCTGTCAGATTTGATACTACCATAGGGCGAGGGCAATTTATCGAAAAGTAATCGAAATTCGGAACTTATGATCGTTCAAATATTTCCTGGACGATTATTTCGACTACTTTCTCTTTAGGAACGCGCGAGGAGTCACGTGACCACGCTGCGCTCATGAAAAAAAACACTCTCCGCCGTTTGGCTTTAGGAAGGATGACAGAACAAATTGAAGTCGACTGTCGACGCTGCAGAAAAACGGTTCAGACGCGCAAAGATAACGCAGCAAAATTGTAGCTCCTCATAGCGACTTTTCAGTTTCATGAAGGGTTAAACATACACGTGTTTCTCAGTAGGAACTTAGTCCCTTAGTATACGAATAGTGTAGTATAGTGACACGAAAAGATCGCTAGAGTCACAGAGTTTGATTTTCATTACCACAATCTGTAGTTTACATTGATACGTCTCACATTGAAATATTTGTGTACAGAAGATGCAAGAAATGCACAGGATATGCAATAGTCGCTTCATTTAGAAGGGACCGGTCATTTTACATGTAAATAAGAAAATATTTAAAAATGATATGTTTCCAAAATCGGCAATTATTTTATTTTTTACTTTTGAACAGTGATTTTGTGATGCAGACATTGAACTGCAAAAAATATCTTAAAATTAAACAATACATTTTGTTTTTTTTTCTTACAAGATTAGAATTAAGACATTTGCTTGTTTCAAGAAAATTAGTCTTGCTTCAAGTCATCTTACCAAGCAACATTTTCTCACCCCATTGGCAGATAATTTTACTTGATTTAAGTTTGAATTTACTCATTTCGTTTTTTTATTTCCTTATTATTTTTTGTGTGGATTTTTTGCAGTGTGTGTATACTTTTAATTTCAGTTGTGATGTTAAATCAATAATCATACAGAAGGTTTCAGACATTTCTCTCAATTATTTTGATCACTTGTCATATCTCACTTACTCACTGTACAAAACGTGTAAGTGAATTAGTAAGAGCAAAAAAAATGCATGATAAAATAAAATTATAAATGAAATAAACAAGTAAAATAATCGTTTATTAATAGTATTCGTGTTGAAATGTTCAACTGATCGAGATTTTGATTTTAGGCCAATCCGCCAAGCGCTATACTGTCCCTCACACAACCGGCCTTATAGGAAACAAAAACTTCTGATTTAACAGCAATGGACCACAGATGGAGGCGACTTCCCACTTTTCCAAGCAGATGATCACACGGAATCTCAGCAGTAAGCCGGCGCTCTATTGCTCGTGGTGATTGTAGGTCATTTTTCAAGCCTGAGCGAGCATTTCGCCGCCACTTCCCCCGCAGTATAATTGGAGCACGGTGTGGATGAAATGCTTTGACAAGGGAGGAATGAAATTAGAAGTAGCAGAATTTGGGAAAATTAAGATGAGGAATTTTCCTGTGGGCTTTCTGTGCTTTGATGTCCAGTCACACACACACACACACACACACACACAAAAGCCATGCAACGTATGTAAACGCTAATCTGGGTTTTACCTTGGATGAGGTCATGAGCGAATGAACGCCAAAACTCATAGAGCCCAGGAAGTCGCTGCGCCTGAGGACAAAAACAGGCCAAACGTTCAATGAACAGCCATACGACACTGATAGTATTGATCGACCTCCATTAGATCATGCTCAAGTCAATAGCTTTGGTTTTCCATAGCAGAGCAAAATGGCAAAGATGAAATGGCAGAATTCACTTTTATGGAGTGTGTAAGATTAAGAGGTGTCACTTTGTACGGGAAATGACACATTTTGAAGATCAAAGAAAGAGAGCGTGATAAACCTCGACATTCGATTGCGACTCCACGCCGTGACTGTCAACCTCTTCGTATGGTCCTTCTCATCCACCGGTCTGGAATTAAAACAAAGGCTCGTCCATCAATGTCCAGGGTATATAAAAAAGTAGAATATATAAAAGTCGTCTTAGAAATCAGGCAAAGCCGGAGCCTTACAGTCCGCGTCGGGTCTTAAAGACGACTGATGGTGGTATAGAAACTGTCCGATAAGACATCGCGCTGGACATCAATTATTAAGCCACCAAACTCTTTCACTTCCTCTATTTTTAAACGCACGTTTACACAAGCTCCGTCGAAAACGGAATGAATAAAACAACACAGACTCACATCACAAAAGTCTGGTTGAAAGCTGGACCGGTGCTGTCCACAACGGTCCTGGTTTTCCATCTCTTGCTATGGTCCACATCTGGTGGGACGGTTATCTGAAACAAACACGTGTTAGTGGCTTCGCATCAGCGCTGGAGGAAAATCGATCAACACTTGTTGTCAAATCGAGCAGACAGCTTTCAGAACGGCAAATGTGTTCTTGTGCCTGATATCTGCCCGGGCTCACAGGGAAACGGGTTCATATCCAGGGCAGATGTCCAGAGAGGATTAAACCACACAAATAATATAGAGTCATCATCTATAATAACGTCTGTGCCAGCCCACCGCAGAAAGATGAAGCAGGCTGGTGCTCTGCGCTCACGTTTTCCATATCTAGCACCAGAATTATGGACTACTCTGCCTTGCACCATCCGTGAATCAGAATTAGTTAGTCAGTTTAAATCTAGCTTGAAAACACATCTCAACCTTTAGTCTGAACACCGATGAACGATGGACATTATTCTTTTTAAAATTGACAATTTTTTTGCTAATTCTGAACACATATGAACAATGGACAATTTTATTTTTTTGTGCTTTGCGTTCGTCTGGGACTGAGAAAAGCTCTATATAAATACATTTGAAAATGGCCTGACGTGCCACACGTTAAAAAAACCCACCTTTATGTAGGAGTCACATGGCCCGTGTTCTCTTTCCATCAGTCCTCTGGCTTCCAAGACTGAAAAAAAAACCTTGTCAAAAGATTCGTTTTTACGGTTATTATAAGACAGCCGAGGAAAGTCTTACTTTGGACACGCAGCAGACCACTGCCCGGGGCAACTGTCAGCTTCAGCTGACCTGTGATCCATGGAAAACAAAGAACAGCATGCTGACACACACGAGCAAAAATACAAGAAAATATTCTCGTATAATATATATATATATATATATATACATATATATATATATATATACATACATATATATATATACACACCGTATTTTCTGGACTATAAGCCGCACCTGTATATAATCCGCATCAGCTCTATTTTCGAAAAAAAAAAAATACAAAAATCATAAACAAGCCGCATCCACTCTATTAAAAAAAGTTTCCTTTCCAGTTGTTCACTTGACACATGGGGACAACATTACCTGACAGGGAACAAGCTTTGCAAGCCAAAGATATGTATGTTTTTGGATTAGATTTTTTTCTTAATATTTCTTAACATATTACATATGTTCGCGGAATCACTGCTTTGCGGATTATTTTAATTCGATATGCATAAATTATAAAAGAAATATCAAAATATTTGTGCAAGACCGCGAGGTCTGCTGATGTCCCGCGCATATCCTGCGCGTCTCTTGCGCATCCCGCTCGTCTCTTGCGCATGCCGCGCATCCTGCGCATCAGCAATCCCCCCCGTGGCACCAGCACTAGCGCCTGATATTCCCCCATTCAAACACTTTGAAAATTAATATCTCCGTGGCAACGCGTGCTAGGTATATTATTATTGAATAATTTGTTCCGTTACTGTACGCATTTTTCGTTTTTACGTAGTGAAATCGTTTTTTTTTTGCTTGCATTCTTTAAATTAATGAATGTATGAAATTATATAGTATTGGTAGCATGATCATTTTTAGTTTTTTACGTGGTGCATAAAAAAATTATTATTATTTATTGCTTGACATTCGTTCCGTTCTGTATTCTCTACTGTATGTATCTAAAATCTTTATTACATACTGATAAATCTTTAGTTTTTTTTATGTTGTGCACTTGCTATTATTACTAGACATCTGTTCCTGTGATTTTTGTACTGAGATGTTAGTTAACATTACTTTAATAAAGAATACTACGTGAAAAAAAGTGTTTTAAAAGTCTGAATAAATGTTAAATAAATACGGAAATAAAAACGGAAATTTTCACCTATTGCGGTGGGGCTTGAAACTTATCTACCGCGATAAACCAGGGTTCACTGTATTTACTACAGGAACAGAACGATTTTGAATTGTAATTGTACATGTATGTAACTAAATAGATCCTTTGCTAACCTGTATTTTAACACCAGCAACTTTGCTGATTAAAACTTATAAAAATTATATCTGCTTAGAGCAGCCCTAGCGGTGGAAAAAAATCCGCAGACTTCACCTTTGTATAAGCCGTATGGTTCAAAACATATGAAAAAAGTAGCGGCTTATAGTCCGGAAAATACGGTATATACGTGTATATATATAAATAAATATTAAAAAAGTAAGATTAAACAAAAAATAATCATTCATATTTGAACAGACAGACCATAATGTATGGTAGATCCGCACTAACAGCTAACGGCTAGCGCCTGAAAACGAGTCCAAAAGCGCGCAAAAACCTCGGCACAAATAGAAAACTGTTCTAAAAGAAAAACACTGGAGTCAAACACAATCAACTTGTTCTTCTATTTACGTGACATTTATTGATATTTGCGTCTAACAAAAACAGAGCTCAGTCATCTTTAGTCCGGCGTGCAAAGGCTCATGGAAGCTCAAAGCCTCAATAAGTCAGCAGCAAAGGATTATGGGAGTTGTAGTTCCGGTCGCTAGAATAGATTGTTTCTTATTATTTTTAAGTAAAACAACATTGAAGTGATACGAGTCACAAGTTAGGTTTGTAAAACGGGAGTAAAAAAAAGGTATTTTAACGAGAAAATTACCATATTTATGAGAATATACAATTTTTATATACAATTGTTCAGGCACGAAAAAAATTCTAAAGTTTCTGGTTCAATTATGTTAATATTCTCTTAAAAATACAACTTTTTCTTTATTTGACAAACCTAACTTGTGTATCATTTTGATATCGTTTTACTTATTGAATAATAGATAACAAAACATCGATTCTAGTGGTCAGGACTTTAAGATCAAGATCTCAAGAGCTCAAGATCTTTTGCTCTCCAGTCAGACTCCGCACATGCGCAGAGCAATTGTTTCAAGCTCAGGCCCATTTCAAGCTCTCTGTTTATACAAGACGAGGGAGAATTATTATCCCCCATTTAGCAGGCGTTTTGATTATGTCCGCGTTTGTATTTTTTTTACTCTTTGCCTGTGGTAACACACTGGACTCTTTTTGCACTAAGCTAACTACTACTACTCAGGTCACCTAAACTGAAATCCTACTCACACAACACTTCACTAATGCGTCCAGCACCTAATTTCCCCCGGGCATACACAAAGTCTGCCCACCTGACCGGTTTTTGCTTAGCATTTAAATGTGTGCACATGCTGTTCACGTTCGCGGACGCTTGTCTCGCAGATGCACTCGTATGATCATTTACGACACATTCGGCAGATCAGTAAACAACTCACCGTGAGTTTGTAAAAGAAAAAAAGATCTGTGCCATTGCTTTATCTCGCTCCATGCCGTCTGGCCGTCCATTTCATTAGAAAACAGCCACTTAACTGTTTGAAATAAATCCAGGCCTTAAGTGAACTGTCGGATTTTCTCCTGCATTTATTCAGATTTGGAATCGTTCGACTATTCAGAATCGCGCATCAGTCGATCGCCTTTCATTTTGAATGGACAAAAAGACTGTGATTGACTGGGGAGTTTGAACGAATGAGTGTGTGTGTGTGTCCATGCGTGTGAGGTGTGTCCATCCATCTGCTGCATTAGAAACACCTTGAAAAAACGGCAAAACTTTGTACTCCGAGCTGATCTGAGACCAGTTGCATCGTGACAAAAAAAAACATCTATTCAGAATAAGTCATTAAATAATTAAAGAAGTGAAAAGAGAAACTGCCTTGATTTGTGCGGCATCAATAAAACAGTTGTGTATTTTTAACCATTGCTGAAAAGGAAAACTCTTCCTAAGACTAAATTATTTAAAAAAACCCACATAATTGTTCACAAGAAGTCAAATTCGACCTTTCCTTGTGTACGTTAAAGGACTTTAATCGCTTCTCAAAGTCAATCATTGACACGACTGGATATTAAACACTGAGTGATTGCTTCCTTTCCTAGTGGTTAAATATTTCACAGCCTTTGTGAAAAAAGATCAGGAGAAAAAAATAAAACAGCATGATCACGGAGATGTTTAACTGCGCCGAACGAAATATTTAAAAAAAAACCCACCAATCTGTCAAAAAGTGAACGAAGCCCATGCCGTCGTAAAATAATATATGGCTTCTTTTCAGAAACAGCTGAAGAAGGATTTCAGAGCTGATCTACAGCCATTAAACAAGCTATACGGTTGCATATATATATATTTTATAGAAATCTAATATATTTTTCATATTAAATAGCATACACGGCTGAGAGAACCTATATATGAAGACTTTCAACCACAGTTCATGAAAAATACTAGGGTTAGCCGATTAATCTAAAAAAAAAAAAAAAAACGAAATCGAAATTCAAAACTTGTGATAGTTACAATTTTTCCAGGTTGATTATTGTGATTACTTTCTTACTTACTCTCATTTCTTTAAATAATGGATCCGGAGGCCAACGTGAAAAAACAGAAATAAAGAAACATTAGAAACGTCATGACACTTAACAGGGAAAAAAATAACAGTGGAAGAAGATTAAATGTAAAAAAAATCATTAATATTTGAACAGACAGACCATATTGTATCCAGTAGATTGCCAACAGAAAACGGTTAAAAACGAAGAACACCGGAGTCAAACACAATCAAATCACTCTGTCTGCACAGAGAAAAACGTGACTAATGTAATATTTACGTTTGACAAAAACCGAGCTATGCTCTTTTAGCGCAAAGGCTCATGGGAACCAGTGAGCAGCAAAGCATGACGGGAGGTGTAGTTACGACCGCTACAATAGATTATTGGTAATGTTGTAAAACAACATTAAAGTGATACGAGTCACAAATTAGGTTTGTTAAACAAAGGAAAAAATAATATTTTAAAGAGAAAATTAATGTAATTTAGCCAGAAACTATTTTTTCTTTTTACATTTTTATTTTGTGCCTGAAAAATCAGTGGGGTGCTTATATTCGCGGAGTGCTTATATTAGCGTAAATACGGTATTGGTTTTCAGCTAATTTAATAATTTTCTACAATGTAACGCAAGTACATGTGTACAACTGAACTAAATCACCTAAAAATGAACAGTATTCAGTTGCACTACTTTTTCAGTGGAAAATATAATTACAGTAACGCGTTACACCCAACACTAATTGAGTAATAATAAATGAATAATAATAATAACAACGTGTATAACAGTGTATTACTGTAAATAATGCTGCAGTCTCCGGACCCAAACACCACACAACCCCAGGCCTCATCGAAAGGAAAACTTGCCATTTATCATCTCTGTGTGTGAATTAATGGTGTCTCTATTTGTTACGATTGCCGGCAGAGGAAGGCTACAGGGTTCGTAAAACTGAGGGTTTAATTGCAAACTGAAGAAGATCCAAACAACTGAGGATGAAAACGCCTCAAAAAACAAGTGAACCACACAGACGTGGCTTCTCACGCAGCAACAAGTTTGACCGACGGCTTGTCAGTCTCAGCGATCACCTCTTAAACACAACGGTAATGTCCGTACTTCAGTTCAGCCACCAGAGGGAGCTGAGTAATGTCTATGTTTGAGTGGCATGTAAGCTGTTAATCACAGGCATCGATTGCCCCGTCCACAGCTCGATATGTACTGAAGACCACATGTCAACAGCGCGGAACTACGTACGTAGGTATATTAAAGTGATGGAATACTTAAAAACAAATGCAGACTGCAATTTATGCTCAGCAAAATTGTCCAGAGGCTCAAAATGTGGCGCGTTTAACATGAGTAATTTAGTCAAGCACATAAAATAACAACACAATGACAACAGGTACTACAAAGAGCTCGCTGCTACACCAACACAATCACACTGCAGTCAACTCTCGCAGGAAGAGAAAAACATTGTCAGTTTATTAAAATTTGTGTTGCGGTATTTTTTTTTATTTACACTATTGGCAATTATTGTCATTTTTATGTGGATTTACTTGCCTGGCAAGATTTAATATTTAACACCTGGCATGCAATTAATGAAAGTAGAAAGTGTAATTTCAAAATCCATTCATGAATTCATTGCTTCCTTTACATAGGTTATCAGAGGTAAAAGGTCACCAATTACACACTGACAAATATAAAAAGCTCTTTTTAACAAGCAAAAAAGCGTGAACGTGTATTTAATGTGCAATTATTTGTACAATGAAATTATGTGGGGAAAATAAAAACCACAGCAGAGGCAGCAATTTCTCAAGGGAAAAGCACCTCGCTGGCACCATCTGGTGGCCGCACAAAGAAACCTTTCTTTTGAGTGTCTAAGTCAGACATTAATTTGGTGAAATTATGAAAAGTGTGAAATATAACCTGTAGTCGTTTATATGTGTGATAAATTCTAAATTTACTACCGTTTCTTCTGAATCCGGACAGCTGAATCTTCCTCCTCCTCTTCTTCTTCACCGCCGGCTCCTTTTTATCCAGAACGCTGGTTTTCACAACGGCAGCAACTTTAACTTGCACAGACACAGACGTGTGCACAGCTTCTCTGTACTTCTCCTCAGCGTTTCTTTCAACACTGAATCATAAAGAAGTAAATAATAGCAAAAACGAAACAAAAAAGCGTCAAAACGTCAAATAGTATAAAATCTGCAAAAATCCTGTTGTGATTAATTTGCGCATCAAAAGTTCACACGGTCTACTATGTATCTATGTACTACATATCTCTGTGCACTTAATATGCTGTAATTTTGTGATATAGAAGTACACACGCTATATTAAAAACCTTTCGTTTTTAGCTCTTACTACCTGAAGTACCTGGAATATATATAGAATAGTTTTCTATATTCTACATGTTCATAATACAGAATATGTTCTTAAATCTTAATTTTAATTCCTTGTTTTTTGTATTAGGTGCCTTTAGGCGTATTAAATATTAAATCTATAACATATATAAAAAAAATAATAGTTAAAAAACTAAATATTGTTAATTTTTTTATTATATAATAATTGTATACTTAAGTTGTTGCATTATAATTTTATTTTAAAAGGATTAATCACAATTTTTGTGATCACAATCTTTTTGTATTAGGTGCTTTTAAACTTATTTATGTATAAGTGTTTTGAATATGGTTTAATTATTTAAATATATAATAGTTAAATAACTTAATATTATCTAATTGTTTATTGTACAACAATTGATTACAATCTAGTCCATTCAAACCAATGATCTTCAAACAGGATTGCATCGATTTAGACAAATCCATTGATGGCAACATTATACAAAAATGAGCTTTAGCTACGTTTCTATAGCTAATAAAAATAATAATAAACTTTAAGGAAACGCATACGATCCGAATAATGATTCAACAACGACGCAAAAAGTGAAAAGACTTGCAATTGACTGCCAGCTGCTCTATTGTTATACGTAAAAGCAATAGATATTATCACCTACTTGATGGGCCATTGTTGATTTATACTATATTGTTCTGGTAATTTCCTACAGCTGCTTTGCGACTGTAAGAAGGGATTTATAAATTCAAATGAAACTAAATGTGCACCCGATAGACACCTAGTCTGCAGTCGTTGGGTCAGTGGTCTTTTGGCTTTCACAAATGTTCTCCTCCCTCGCTCCTCCATGGCTCCAGCTTCTCCTTTGCCCCACATCTTCTTCTTCGCTGGCAGTCGTTCGGCTGGAGACGAGTCACGTGGTCTGAGTGTTTCCAAGTAAAGCCTCTTCCTATAGACACAGCCAGACGTGAGTGTTCGTGTACTATCCTTTCTGTGGCTCAATGGGTTTTGGGTTTGATTCTCAGCGTTCAAATAACAAATGAACATTTGTTTGAATTAATACAAAAGTGAATGTCTTTTAACTTCCTGAGTCCTGATGTGCTTGTCTGTGTACTGTCACGGAATTTCCCCACCTGCTGTGTTAACCCCTGACGTGCTAAAGCCGCGCCCTCTAGTGGTGTCCAATTGTTGAAGCGCATTTTACAGTTATAGCAAAAACGGCTGAGAATAGGACGGAAGATTTGTCGCCTGCAGTGCGAGACCCAAGTCTTTGCAAATAAATGTAAAAGGAAAGGAATTACATTTATTATTTACGGGAAATTGTGACCGCGATGTTTCGGTAAGAGGTGTCCCTTTTGCTAGGACACGAAAGATCAATGAAAATAAATGAATATTTAGCAAAAAAAATGGACGCGTCATTTACACTTATTGCACAAATTACACTCCTAAACGCACGACCAGCAAAGCAAATTTTAAAAAGAATATAAATTCACAGCTCGGGTCTCTAAGTTTAAGGGTTTGGAGGAGAAATAGGTGCACTATTGTAAACTCCACTGTAGACTTTTACCAGAAAATGGCATTTGTGCCTAATTTCTGAAGTTTCCGGTTCATTAGGAAATGATGTGACAGCCCTGCGGGTCTCCTGGCGCTTTGTTCAAAGGAAGGTAGGCGCCCAAAATATACTTTATTTTTTACTACTAATCGTATACTAAGACATTTTTAGAGCTTCAGTACATATAAATATCTTAATTTAACTTAAATTTTACGCTTGTATTTCAAACGTAACAGATTTCACCGCTTGCAGAAAATGTGACCCCAGAGGCTGCACAGACTTGTTGGAACCCAAAATCTACGTATCTTGAGATATGCAGACTGAAGCTTTACAAGCGTTATTACATTACGTCATCACGAAATTGTGCATGTCAAAACGTAACTATAATTGAATAGTCTAATGTCAAAAATGTATTATATCAGCTGGCAAACCTCATAGCAAACTGGGGATAAAAATAAACAGCACGTAAACTCACAATAAAAAGTGCAAAACGTGTTCCGTCATCTTTACACAGCTTCCGTTGTAAAATCTGCATTGCAATATTCTAAAAACACGTGGGGAAAAAACTCACCTGGACTTATAACACAATCCGAACACGATCGACAACACAACGCGACTGTTATAAGCGTCAGCATTGCTTAAAGTTGTTTAATTCGCGTGTTTGTGCCTCACATTAAGGAATGTTTGTCGGCGATTCCGAAGAGACCTAGTTCCGCCAAACAGTTAGAAGAAAACGTACCTTTCTCTGGCACGAGAGCGCTGCGCGTCTTTTCTGTTATATTCCATTTCTTCCGGTGATAAATGTACCGTTTCCCTTTTTTATTTTCCCCGCTCCTCAAGAAATATTCAAACTCTAGGAACTCCCCAATCCCGTCCGCGGGGAGGAAGTGAAGAGAAGTGTGTGCGTCTGTACGCAGCTGCGCCGAACGTCCAATCACAGAGCAGCATTTAAAACGCGCGCTAACAAATCTCATCTCACTCAGAGACATGTTGTTGTTGTTTTCTTATAAAGCATTTGAATACAATCTGTGGGGTTTACACGCGCGGATGGATACAAGTGCAGAAAAACCGAAGAAAAGTCATTCACAGACGTTACAGTTGCCATGTCTTTAAGAAGAATGCCTCTCCGCTTGGACGTAAATAGTCACCTTTCCACACGCACACGCACGCACACACACACACACAAACTTATTTGGTGTAATCATCATATATAAAAATAATTTTAAAAAAGTGTTACATTTACATATTTGTAACCAGTGTTGGACAAAAACATTATTGAAGGCAACGTTACAAAAGTAACATATTACACTAATATATTACTTTTTGCTGTAACGCGGTAGTGTAACTTATTACTTTTAGCATTTTCAGTAATATATTACTCGTTACATGCAAGTACCGCTTGCGTTACATCAAATATTTCACTTTCAAGACAGTAAATCAAACATTTAACATTTCATGTTCGCAAATAGACACGCAAGTCATTCGTTCCGCCTTTCGCTGGTGGAGCGTTGTATTTTGTAACGCTCAGAGTTCGAGGTGTGCAGTGATTGGCTCTGAGCTCGAGATGTGCTCTGAGCGATTGGCTGTGCTCTGAGCTAGCGGCTGACAGCTGTGGCTCTGATTGGCGGCTGTGCACGGGCCAGAGTCGCGCACTCGCGGCACATTTGAACATTCAATAAACAACAGCGGAAGGTAGATTCGCGAGATGGTCTTATGCGCATTGTTTCAGTTTTGTAAAAAACAAGAACATGTGTGAAATGCAACCGCTCAATTGTCGGCATCAAAAAACAGCTATTTAAAAAAACGCTCGAACTGCCATCCGCTCGACCTGGGAAGAGAAAAAAAACAGCAACGACAGTGTTCTCTGCACATTATGGCCAGAAAGCAGGACAGTATTGTGTGGTGAGTCATTCAAAATGAATAAAACGCACTGAAGTTTACATAGTCCTGTTGTGTCTGATCAGATATACCCAAGTTATTCACTGATGTTGGAGGAAAATCGCTTTGTCTACCATACTTTTAACACTTTTTAAAGTTAATTATTAGTGTTGACAAGCGTCTTTTCCCCAGACATCCGGGCGGATTTTATAAATTCACGATAATGTCCGGTTTTCCCTATTCTTCAAACGACTAATACACGTGTACGCAGATTCACAACCCGTGCTTTAAATTATATGAGAAAGTAATAATTGAGAATGAAATTGCGCGTATCGTTTTGAAACAATGGGCCGACTTTTTTCTTGTATTATTATTTTTTTTAAAAACATTTTTCATTATTCAAAAAATTCTGACTAAAATAGTTACCTATTTAGGTTTTTACTGATTTTTTTTTAAGTTAAGTGATTATTTTTACTAAGTTATAGTTTAGCAACATTGAAGCACATTAAAGCATGTTCATTAGCCTCCGAGAAGCCTGTCTGAATTTGTCTCGAGGCCGCGCTGATTGTCCTCTTTTTTGGAAAACAAATATATGGTCACCCTACAATTATAGATTATGTATATTGTTATTTGTAGCTTGGAGAGGCCACAGTCATTACGCTACATAACTCTATGTCTTCACTGGTTGTAACATAAACAGTAAAAAGTACATTTTGTTATTTTAGGACGTTAATTTTTACTTCTGTAGTTATTTTGGTGAAAGTAACTTAAAAGTAATACAAAAGTAATGTAATATATTACATTTCTGAGAAAGTAATATTGTAATGTAACTTATTACTTTTTACAAACAGTAATAAGTAATATGTAACATATTACAATTTCAAAGTAACTTGCACAACACTGTTTGTAACGCACAATACATGTTTGTGTTACAAAGATAATGTTTGGATGATTTGACGCTTCAGACCAAATGGAAGCCAAAAGAGTCAGAAAGATCAGATAATATTTGCTTCTTTGCAACAATGAGACGTAATACACCACTGCCACACACACACACACACACACACACACACACACACACACGCACACATGGTTTTGGGGAACTTTTTGGTTTCTGACATTTAGTATTTTTATTCTGTAGTTCTTTTTACCCCCTTTTTGTATGTTCTATTTGTCTACACTCTTTTATGGGCCACTTGCGAGTCTGACATAAACTTAAATATACTGTTCCACGTTTTCCCCCACTCAGCACGACACTTCAAAACACTACAGATTCAATATATAATGAGAACTTATGAACATAATGTGCCAGCGAGGCAACGACCCCCAGTAAACTATCATTGGTTGCTTATTTGCATATAACAGTATGGTAAATATGGGCAAAAAACGAAAAAAAAAAAAAACTTACACCGACCATTTATTGGTCATTATTTAAATGAGGGACTTCCTGTTTTTATTTTCTTAAACTGTGCTTGAACTTTTTTAGGGGTCCATAGCGCTTGACAAACATAGTAAAGCAACACACACACACACACACACACACACACACACACGTATAACAAAAAATGGCGGTAATCAGAGAAAGCATCTTGAAAAAAAAAAACAATCAAGATGCACTTTTCCTTACACACACACACACACACACACACAGCAAAAAATGGCGACAACCTAAAAAAGTAACTTGAAAAAAAAACAGTCAAGATGAATTTTTCTTTATACATTATTTATATATTTTGTGCATAACTGTAATTTCACATTGAACAGCAACACAGCAAACAGATCATTCGCACATCTATAACAATCTTGGACCAGTTCATGGCATCAGAAACACAGCAAGATACACATTAGATTCACACACACACAAATATAACTTTTAGATATGTACGTAGATATACACACGTTTAATCCATATACATACACATATCCAATAAGATGCATTTCCGTTTCAGTCACGTCACTTATTATTCATACATAATGGCACAAGGCAACAGAAGCACGACTCCAACAAATATACACAAACCATCTGCTTCACACTTCTTCTCTCAAGACACCGTTGTTCATTCGTTTCACATCATTTCACAATTTTACCTACTGACGACGTAGTATATTTATCTGTGTCTTTAGAACTAAATGAACAACACACGTTCTATTGATACACTACAGTTAAAGTTTGACCGGTCGCTTCTACGGACAACACTTTTTTTGTTGTATTTACGGGGCCGTACAAAGGTCTGGGGTTTTTATTATTAACGTTATTTTTATTAACGGTATTATTTTCTGTATTCACTCTGAGGCGTTAGGGCAGGGTTGTGATATCATGACGGATATCATGTGATATCATGCAGACGCATGTTTAGCTAAGTAAAGTAAAGTAAATTAAAGTAAAAGTAAAGTAAAGTAATGTAAAGTAAAAAAAGTAAAGTATATAAAAGTACATTAAAGTAAATTTAGTGACACCCGGAAGGTGAATAAACAGATTCTTATTCTTTGCTTTGACACACTACTAATTTTTAATGCTTTTTTTCCTCTAATAACTGTTATGTAACATATATCTGTATTATTGTATATCGTCTCATGTGCAACCAAACACCACACAGCAACATTATCAGACTGATAAGAACAATTGACATTGTAGTGACTGGAAAAGTCGACGACATAGTGATTATTACTGTACAGAACAACATAAAGACGCTGTCGTCTGCGTGTCTACCACTCGCCGTCAGGCCTCGGCAATCCGGAAGTGAAGGGTGAAGAGCGGGAAGAAAGACGACTGGCCCTAAGAGTCGAAGGAGGGATGAGGACTCTCGCTGTGTGAAGGACTTCCTTTGCTTGGACGGCTGGAGACACGGGGAATCAAACCAGAGGCGAAAATGAGCTGCAAACTCAAGAAACTACAAACACACTAAAAATAAAACACTAAAAAAAAACATAGAAACGCAGGTTACACAGGGTTGTTGCCTTTTTTTTGACATTCCTAATTATTGTAATTCATAAAATATGTTGGTGCTTAATCAGAAAAAGTTCAGTAATATGGCTTTACTAACGCCTATTATTTACCCCTCTCTGAGTTGCCACCTTATCGTGGTAGAGGGGTTTGCGTGCCCCAGTGATCCTAGGAGCTATGTTGTCGGGGGACTTAGGGCCCCTGGTAGGGTCACCCATGGCAAACAGGTCCTAGGTGAGCGGGCCAGGCGAAGCGCGGCTCTAAAACCCCTATGAAAGGCAACATCAAGATTACGTTCCGCTTGCCCGGACGTGGGTCACCGGGGCGCCTGGTGGCCAAGTTTTCACTCATGGGGCTCGGCCGGGCCTAGTCCAAACAAGGGACATGGGTCACCCCTCCAGTGGTCTCACCACCTGCAGGAGGGGCCATAGGGGTCGGGTGAAGGAAGAGTTGGGTAGGACCCTGGCGGTCCGACCCTCGGCTACATAGGCTGGCTCTAGGGACGTGGAACACTCTGGTTGGGAAGGAGCCTGAGTTGGTGCGCGAGGTCGAGCGTTTCCGACTAGACATAGTTGGACTCGCCTCGACGCACAACTTGGGCTCTGGAACCAGCTTTCTTGACAGGGGCTGGACCCTGTTCTCTTCTGGAGTTGAACCGGGTGAGAGGCGCCGGGCGTAGGCCTACTTATTGCCCCCCAGCTCGGCTCCTGTGTGTTGGGGTTCTCCCCGGGGGACGAAAAGGTGGCTTCCCTCCGCCTTCAGGTGGGGGGACGGTTCCTCACTGTCATTTGTTGCTATGCACCAAATGGCAGTGTGGATTATCCGCCCTTTTTGGAGTCTTTGGGGAGAGTGGTAAAAGTGGAAAAGTGGTGGAAAGCTGGAGGACGTAGCTGGGACAAGGGAAGTCTGGGCCTCCTTACTGAGGCTGTTGCCCCCGCGACCTGGCCCCGGATAAGCGGCAGAAGACGGTACGGTATGGCTTTACTTGGTAGAAATATTAAGAAATATGAAATATTCTGAATTATCGTGTTTCGCAAAATATGTTGGCTCTTAATCAGGAAAGGTTCAGAAATACGGCTTTATAAACGCTTAACCTGGTAGAAATATAAGAAATATGAAATATTTAGAATTATCGTGTTTCGTGAAATATGTTGGCGCTTAATCAAGAGAAGTTCAGAAATATGGCTTTACAAACGCATAACCTGGTAGAAATATTAAGAAATATGACATATTCTTAATTGTTGTGTTTCATAAAATATGATGATTAATTGGGAAAAGTTCAGTAATACGGCTTTACAAACGCAAAACCTTGTAGAAATTTTAAGAAATATAAAATATTCTGAGTTATTGTGTTTCGTAAAATATGTTGGTGCTTAATCAGGAAAAGTTCAGCAATACGGCTCTAAAAATGCATAATCTGATAGAAATATTAATAAACATGAAACAGTCTGAAATATTGTATTTCATCAAATATGTTGCCGCTTCAACAGGAAAAGTTCAGTAATACGGTGTTACAAATGCATAACCTGGTTATAACAACACGTGTTACTGTTTCTAGCTAACACGCTTTAAGAATTGTATTTTTGCTATTATTCTGTCAAGTTTCGTAAAGGCAATGATAATGGTGGAGAAAATACAGAAATAGAAAATAAAGAAAATAAATGTAATGTTCTTTTTTGTAAATGAACCACATTCTCACGTTTCAAAATAAAAAAAAAACCTAACTAAAATATAAGATTCTAAGAGAAACCTAAAATATAAAATGCTAAGATCAAACTAAAATATAAAATGCTAAGAGAAATTTAAACTATAAAATGATTGGAGAAAACTAAAATGTAAAATGCTAAGAGCGAACTAAAATATAAAATGCTAAGAGCAAACTAAAATATAAAAATCTAAGAGCAAACTAAACTATAAAATGTTAAGAGAAAACTAAAATATCAAATGCTAAGAAAAAACTAAAATATAAAATTCTAAGTCCTAGCTAATATATAAAATGCTAAGAGCTAAGACTGAGCTAAAAGCTAAAAGCTAAGATTAATTAAAATTGTTAAAGCTGAGATTAGTAAAATTGACTTTTTTCTCTTTGTTTTTAGCGCTTTACATCACAAACAAGCCAATGCTGTGTTACAGTCAAGCAAACTAATGTAAAGCAACATTTGCCCATAGCTATATTTTACTATTGTCTTGTATACAATGACAATAAAGGCATTCTATTCTATTCCTACATTTATAGGATAAATGCTGACATACATAATTGCATGACGTCTGTGCGTGTTTCTGCATGTGGGTATGTGTGTGTAACACGTGTTAAGTCCGCGGGCGCGTGATGTCAACATGGCGGTCGTATGCTGTTAGCGTCAGGGAGTGGGGGAGACAACGTGCTGGAAGATGAGAGAGATTGATGGACGCAAAAACAGACGAACACACGTGACACAGACGATAAAGATGAACGCTTTCATCCGGTTTCAAATCAGTTGAAACATTATTGAAGGCGAAGTAAGAGTTAAATTGCAATTAAAATGAATTATATGTAATTAAAAAAATAAACACACATATATATAAGGGGTGTGACGAGATCTCGTGGCACAAGAATTGCATCTCGTAATATCGCGAGAATTTGCCGCCATTAATTTATTCTCTCAGTCGAGTTGGGAGCTGATCTTCTGATTTTTCACGTATGACGTTTCACATTTAAAGGAGAAAGACATGTGTAATACGTAAAAGCGGTAAAAACAAAACTTTTTTAACCTTTTTCCTCAGAATTGCGACTTATTAAGTCAGAATTTAGAGTTAGAAAGTCTGACTTAATTATTATAATTAAAAAGAAGAAAATCTAAGAAAAATAAGTCGCAAAAACTTTTTATTTCTCTTAGTTCACCTTTTCATCTGCAAATAACGTGCTCATCAGAATTTGTCGGATCAAATCTCTCTTCAATAAGCCGCCGCTTTAGATTCATACGGATTAGATAAACAGACAGCACTATATTTACCTACACTTATTTAAAAGCATTCTAAGCTTTATGTAGATTTATGTTAGAGTGCTAAGTATTTACTAAGTTACAGTTTGTTACAGTTCTGACAAAAAGAAGGCAAAACGCGCTTCACGTTTTAGTTTTATTATCGTTATTTTTACAAAAACACAACGTCCTGTTTGTAGTAAAAGTGTAACCTAAAAAAATGGGTACTTCAAACTTTCAATTGATGTATAACAGTCATATGTAAGACCAAAATTGATTTTTTGTGTGTTTACCTTGAATAAAGAGTGACTCGAACCTCGGAGGGTTAAAAAAAACAAAGAAAATATATTGCAAATTGAACAAAAATTATACTAAATTATATTGCAGTATTTGAACAATTGTTTATTTCGTGTTGAGTTTACATTAATTTACATATTACACCTCAATATCTAATATTACAAGTTTTAGTCATTTAATTACAATTAATCGCATTAATCGTGATGTGTCAGGGAAGTGCGATTAATTAGTTTTATAAAAAATAATCATGTGAATACTACAGAAACAAAGAAAGCATAAAAATCAAAGCAAATGTACCGAGACTAATTTGTAGTATGATTATATAAGCATATAATCATGGATCAGTTTGAAACATGCAAGTTTAGTGCACAAAATTCCGCCATTTATGACAGACGTGACGTTTTAACATAACGTTAAAAGCAAATCAAAGTCAAACGCTTGTGTGTTAACATCCAAAAGTGGAATCGTGCAAATGAGAGAAAAGAAAAAATAAAAGGTGACAGAAAGACAATGATTGTCAAACATACCATTGATGTAACTCCTCACTGGTCAGTGATAGAGATTCTGAAAGAATAACCGCATTGTGGAAGAAGCTTAGCGCGCCGCACACTCAGAGGTCAAAGGTCGACATGGGCAAAATTCTATTTCGGCTGACTTATTCATATAAAAAAAAACATACAGACTGTTTAAGACAATGATCTCACAAAGATGATGCGTGGATGATTCTTTCCACGCACAGGTGAAATGGAAATGGACAAGGATGAGTTTCAGGACGAAAGCGGAAAAGAAAACGACAATTTGTAAAAAATTGTACAGCTCACTCAAGTTTAGGGAATGAAAAAAAAATCGAGAAAGAGTGAAACTACTGAAAAAGAAAGTGTTTCTGGTGTGTGTTTGACGTGTTGAGGAACGAGGATCAGGCTGTAAAGGTGTGAATGGAGTGACGTTTGTAGATCATTGCTCCAGACATTAGTTACTACTGTGCTACTATGGAATCAGATCCAAAAAATATCAAACGTAAATTTCTAAGAAACGAATGAAAATGCTTCACATTTACGTTGGAATTTTTTCAATTTGTCTACTTACAATTTTTCAATCATTCTCACCAGCAATTCTGAGTAAGCTCCGCCCCACGTGAAACTTGGGCCAGAAATTAAATAAAAAAAACGAAAAATCTGAAGCGAAAAAAAAAAGTTTCAAACAAAAACGTGAAGATTGCGAGCGGAAAAATAAAAAGAGAAACGTAAATGTAAAGCATTTTCGTTCGTTTCTTAGAAATTTACGTTTGATATTTCTGGCACTAATCTGATTCCATACGCTACTGTATGCTAAACTGACGGTCACACTGGTTTACCCAAGTCTTTTACTCACCTGGGTACACCTGGTGGGGCACGGTTGGGGCGAGAGGGAACGTTGGGCGGGGGGCCACTGAAAGGGTCAGGAGAAGCTCCAGGACGGGATGGTACCTGAGGGACTCCGGGGCCGGGTGGTCCGGGGGCAGTGCGTCCTCCTGGACGAGGTGGTCCGGGCGGGGCACGGCGTTGAGGTGTTGGGCTGGACATTGGAGATCTGCTGGTAACACAAATAACTAAAATAAAATATAGCTGTAAGCAGCAATGGAGGGTTTGAGTTAGAGCTGACCAATATACCGCAAAAATACCGTTATCGCGATAATAGGGTACCACTTGTATCGCGGAAGTTGCGATTAAAAAAAAAAAAAAAGGCGTGTCAAGCGTTTGCATCATCCAAATCTGACCAACCGAAAGGGACCATTCTGCCATTTTCTAACTTAACTTTGAATTTGGCGATATGTGAATTTGGGTGTGCCACTGTAACTTATTTGGGCAAGGAGGTCTGAAGTGGTCAAATCCGACCATTAGATGTTAAAGTTCGAGCTATTGTGGACTTTCCTGTACCTAAGGCGAGAAAGGAGCTTCGCCGATTCTTAGGTACGATCGGGTATTACAGCAGTTTTTGTAAAAAAAAAATTTGCGATATTGCTAGTCCTTTGACAAACTTACTCTATTGCCGATTCTCTGTCCCGCGTTTGATGTTAATGAGAAAAAAAAGTGTTTTTTTTTTCTTTTTGTGGATGGGGGTGTTATGAAATTGTGTTTGTTTGGCCTAATTATTATGTTGCAGGTGATGGCAATATCCTGTTTTGTATTTAAAGAAGCTGACTGTAACTGCAAAAGGTGGTGTGTAGTCTGTAGGAAAGACTGGTGAATCTGTGATCTGAAATTTGAAACCGTTTGTCAGCCTGAGTGCATTTAGTTGGTTGTTTTGCCACGCTTTTGTTTTTGTTTGTATGTGTTTTTTTTTATTAGGGAGTTTAGGGAAGAAACTGTGTTTTTGTTTTTCCACTTTTGTTTGAAATAGGGAATTTCGAGGTTTTTGCAGAGCTTCATTTTGTTTATTATTTTTTGTGGTGAAACACAGCACTCTTTATTTTTGTGGTGAAAGAGGGAAAATAAAACAATTTTCTCTAAAATCACCTTTGGCATTCTGATCTGTGCGATCACCCTAGAGGTCGTAACAGTGGTCATAGTGTGGTTATACTGAGTAATAATAGTGAAATTATAGTGAAGTTGTAGTGGTTATAGTGAAGTTGTAGAGGTTATAGTGAAGTTATATTGAAATTATAGTGAAAATAGTAATTATTGTGACATTTTAGTGAAGTTATGGATTATAGTGAAGTTTTATTGATTATAGTGAAGGTACAGTGATCATAGTGAGGTAAAGTGATGTTATATTGATGTTATAGTGATTGTAGTGACGTTATAGTAGTTATAAAGAAATTATAGTGAAGTTGTAGTGGTTATGGTGAAATTACAGTGAATCTATAGGGATTATTGTGAAGTTATAGTTCGGTTATAGTGATTATAATGAAGTTATGATGATGATAATAGTGAAGTTATAGTGATTGTAGTGAAGCTATAGTAATAATAGTGAAATGAGAGTGACATTGTAGTGGTTTTAGTGAAGTTATAGAGATTATAGCAACGTTATATTGAAAATTTAGAGAACTTATAGTGATTTTTGTGAAATGTTAGTGAAGTCAGGGATTATAGTAAGTTTTTATTGATTATAGTGAAATTACAGTGAAGTTATAGTGATTTTTTTTTAAGTTATGTTTTTTTTTTAAATACTTCAACCAATTACACATACAACTACAGTTATAAATACCATTATACATATAGATAATATTGTTTTGAATTACAATTGTGTATATACTAAACAATTTCAAGCATCCATATACTCATCCATTGATCCTACTTAAAGTCAGGGATTTGTTATTTTTTTAACAAACTTTATTTTAAAAGTAGATAAGGAGAAAAACCACAGACTAGTTTGTTTTTGGCAAAACGTTCCATTTGTTAATGGAAAAGCGCGCAAAATGACTAGTTAACCAGAGAGTTGACAAAAACGGAGAAACACAGTTTGTTTGTCTTTGGCCTGTGACTAAACTGCAACCTTGAACACAATAACAAACCAACAAAGGACAAATGAACCAGTTAACGGGAGCAAGGGTTGAAAATCACCGTACTGACGTACTGAAAACCAGCTGTTAGACAACAACTTGATTGTCAGCGTCTGTGTATATTTCATAAGTAGGACAGAAATATAACAAATAAAATGAAAAGATGTGCAAAGGCTGTTATCATAACATTGAAATGACAAATGCCACACATAATGGAAGCGTTTGTATGTGTGTGTGTGTGTGTGTGTGTGTGCGCGTGACTTTGACCTGCGGCCTGACGGTCCTCCTTGCACCTGCAGCCAGGAGTCGTCCACAGGAGGTGGCATGGAGGTGGACACAGTGCTGGTGCTGATGTCACCGATGATGTTCAGAGCTTCTCTCAGGGCGTGGTACATGCGCAGCATCTCCTCGCGGTGCTGAGCTTGCTCCGCAGACTCCTCCATCAGGGTGTTCTGGTCTCCGCACGAGTACAGGTTAGCCAGCAGCTCGGCGTGGATGAACTCCTTCGCCTGGTGATGGAGAGGAGAAGAAGAAGAAGAGGAAGAAAAAGTAGAAGAAAATGAAGAGCAAAAAGACGGGGGCGGGGGATTAGGAGAAGAAGAGGAAAAAGAAGAAGAGGAAGGAAAAGAAGAAGAGGAGGAGGAAAAAGAAGAGGAAGAAGAGGAAGAGGAAAAACACGAGGAGGGGGAGAAAGAGGAAGAAGAAGAAGAAAACTTTTATGTGTCCCAACAAAGAGAAATTTACATTTTGCAGCAGCCACAATGGTAAACAATTAATAAAGAAAAAGAACATGAACGGACCTGCACATTGTCGATATACGAATTAAAATGCAAATGAATAAAACAAAGAAAGAAAAAAAAAAAAACTATTGCACATATTGTTGGTAAGAAACGTATAAACAAGTGTCATTGAAAGGCCAGGTTAAAATATCAGATTAAAATTTGAGAAAGAGCAAGGCGGAGTTTGCATGTTCTCTGCGTGTTTGCTTGGGTTTCCTCTGGGTCTCCAGTGTCGTCCCACAAAGTATTAAAAATAGTCTAGTATCAATGACTGGTGTCGGGGGGGCACATGGAGGTCAGTGTCTTAAATGAAACCACAGCAGTACCTCTATTTACTAAATTAATTTGTTCCATAAGCCATAAGAACAATTTGTAAGTATGTAAAGTATGTAATTATTATTATTATTATTATTATTATTATTATAATTGCCCTAATCTGTTCCAAGCCCCCCAAATTCCAGACAATATTTTATTATAAATTATTAAAAAAAAAAATGGTAATAACAGAAAAAAAAAACATGCTACAATACAGTTATCAAAAAAAAAAAAACCCACAAAAGTGCCAGAGTGAGAACACAGTGATTTCTATCGACATTCTTTCGCCATTGATATTACTTTCTTGCGCCAAATGAAAGTTATCAAAGAAACTTAAGGATGAAAAAAGAACACTGCCGAAAAACACTTTCTACACATAAAGTCAGACTGAGAACGCGGAGCGGTCCCATCCTCCCATACACAAACATCCCTCAGCCATTGGAATTCCAGGAAGACGCTGGGAGACAGCCAATCGGTGGTAGTCAAAACTTTCGTTAGTAGAGCCATTCATAAGTCGACGTACCATTGTAATCTGAACAGGAGCGTCAAGTAACAAAGTAAAAATACTTGTTTTTTTTTTACATAAGAACAAAATTGGCTTATGCATACATTACTTGAGTAATTATTTATTCACTTACATTTTACTTCCACTTCTTATCATTTTTCATGCAAATATATGTGCTTTCAAGTCCTTACATTTTAAAAATAGGCATTTCATTTTGTTCGTTTTATTCCCATGTGGTCATCAATCCAAAAAAAAAAAAAAAAACAAATAAAATGGCGTCATCTGGTTACGGTAAACTTGATTGAGGTTGGATGAGACGTATAAACACGTATCATTTTCAGACCCTATTGGTTGGTACGTGGTCCATCGCTCCTGCGCGTCAGCCAATGAAACGACTCAAAGAACTTTGAGAGGCAGCTGCTTTGATTAAGCTGATTGGTGAATTCGTGACACGTGTTCTGTGTTGAAATTATGTTATTTTGTGACGTCACTATAAAGATCATTGATGACAAGCATCTGAAGTCTGACTTATCTAGTTGCATTGTAATAAAATGCTTTAATTTAATTGTAATTACATACAGCAACATTTTAATACAACAATAAAGTCCTACACAATTAATGCAGCTTTTCTCTTTTCGCTTGATCTCGTCCAGGAAGAGCACGTGAATCCACCTTGCCTCGTCCCGGTGACAGTCGTACTGTGACATTTTTACTAAAGTATTAAAGTCAAAGTAAGTAGTTATCAAACTCATTATTTCACTTGAGTAAAATGGTTGAGTTGATACTTTTACTTCCACAGAAGTCTTGTTTAACTCTAGCATCTATACTTCTACTGGAGTAATGAATGTGACGACTTTAGACAGCACTAAATATGAAAATTCAAACGGTTGCTTACATTGTTGATCATGAGATGCATGATGGTCTTGGGCATCAGGTCCCGCACCGTCTTGTTGACGATCCCCATGTAGGAATTCACAAGGTTGCGGATGGTCTCCACCTGCCTCTCCAGCTGAGGGTCCATGGAGTGTGAGAAGCCGTCGGAGCCGTTGTCTTCGCCAGCATCGCTCTGAGGAGACACAGAGAAAAAGTGACCTGGAGGAAGCGTGTAACAGTCCTGCTCCGCTGCTCCACCTGGTGGACATTCATGAAACTGACATTGGACTGTCTCAGGAACTACATGTCCCAGGAGACTTTGCTTCCTGTCTTCATCTATGTCTCATCGTCAGTGTGATCTGTTCCACATGTGTAGTTAAGTGTTTCTGTGTCGTCACCTGTGCCAATGTCCCTATTGAAGTCAGGTTCAAGTCTAATTTTTGTCTACAATGTTTTTGATTGGTGTTTTGTTTGAGTTTCTTTATTAAATGTGGTTTGTTTTGCAAACATCGTCGTTCTACCTGATCCACAGCCAAGATACTTGTTACAAAGCACTTCTCCTAACACGGCAAACCGTTAACAGCCATTTCAAGTTCAAGTTTATTTATATAACGCTTTTCTTAGTTCCAGACCAACGCAAAGTCGCTATGCGGAAATGGAGAAAAAGAAAATGGTCTTTAAAGAAGAAAAATGTACAATGTTCATCTGTGTTCCAAAAAATGAAAATAAAAAAATGAAAAATGTCCAAATGTGCATTTAATCCTTCAATTATGTTTGAGTCATATTGACCTGTTTTCAAAGTTTAAAAAAAAATGTAAAAAAAATATACTTAAAACTATTTTTTCACTTTTAAATGTATCCTGCTTGGCTTATTTGGTGTAATCCCCATATAAAAATATATAATTTCAGTTGACATATTTGTAACACCACGCTACATGTTTTTGTTCAAATTGACCCATGTTAAAAGTTTTAAAATGAAAAGAAAATACTAGTATTTTTTCACTTTGAAACTTCCCCAGCTTGTCTTAGTTAGTGTAATCTATATATAAATAACAAATAGTTCAGTTGACATATTTGTAACGCCCGCTACATGTTTGTTACAAAGATAATGGAAGCTAAAAAGAGTCAGAAAGATCAAATACTATTTGTTTCTTTGCAACAATGAGACATAATACACTGCTGTCACACACACACACACACACACACACACACACACACACACACACACACACACACACACACACTATTTTGGACACCTTTTGTGTTTCTGACACTTATATGCATAATAAAAGATCAAATTGACCCGTGAACGTTATTGATGTTCCTCTGAAATGAACAGAACAGGAGGGTTAATACATCACTCACCTTCTCCTTATCCTACACGTGGAGGAGCGGGTCCGCAAGTGTTAAACAGTAGATGTTAGAGCAGGTGAAGCCATGCTGTTAGGAATCAGATATATACATAAGTGCGGAGGAGACGTACAGCGGTGCGTTCCAGGTAAACACCAGCGCGGAGAAAGGAAGCCTTCCAGCTGTCGACCTCCTCCTGGGTGTCGGAAGCCAGCTCCAGCTGCCGGTAGTCCTTATACACGTTCCTGAGAGAAGGATGAGTAAACTCAGAGCTGGTGATGGAGAGATCATCGCGTAAACTGTCAGAAACTAGGTTTACGATGGAAACCTGGTAGAAAGTGTGTTATAGCTCTGGCAAAGCGTCAGAAACCAAGTTATGGTCGACTTGTGTTACATGGAACTTTAAAACATATAAACACTGTTGAGCACTCAGATTACATTTACAATTACATTTCTGGTGGAATTAAGGTTTTTCAAAACAGCCATTTTTTTGTGATGATGACCATGAGGCGAAGACACGTCACAATATCACTCCACTTTAGTTTTTTTTTTTAAATCAAAATTATTAAAATTCTAATTTTATTTGTCACATACTTGTTTTACGTAGCACAACATGTGATATTTATTGCTGAATAAACAGTATGCATTCGATCATCTGTGTAGCAGAAATGAAAGCAAAACATTGATGTAACAGTCCTGTTCCGCTGCTCCACCTGGTGGACACTTGTGCGATTGGCATTGGACTGTGGAGTTGGCAATTACATGTCCCAGGAGCCTTTCTGTTATCAGTTCCATCTGTCTTAAGTGTTTGAGTGTATTTAAGTCATCACCTGTCCGACTGTCTATTGTCTGTTATTGAAGTCACATCTATGCTTGCGTGAGTTCTGGTCATCGTGCCACGTTTTGTTTCTTTTTCTTTATTAAACTTGTTCTTTTGTGAACTTCATGTTTCTTTTTGATAATTCGATAGTAGTTTATGCCACTCGAGACACCAAAAATCTAATTCTACTAAGACATTATTTATTACAGCATCCAACTATTTAAAGATTTCACACCACAAAATAGCCAGAAACAGATAATATGAGTTTATGAGTGATACTCATTGAGTATTAACCAGAGGTGTAATGAATACCAGACAGCCATACTTGAGTAAAAGTACAGACACTTATTGTAAAAATGACTCCATTACGAGTAACACGTCACCAATTTGAAAAAGACTTGTGTCAAAGTAGCAAAGTATCCAATTTTCAAAGAACTTGAGTATTTTACTCTGTGCTGAATTCAGGCAAGAATTTATGTTTTGTTTTCTAATACAGAAACGAAATTTAACAGGTCAATGTTTTAAAAATGGTAGAACAAAGTATATTAAAAAAGTCAGTCGCAGTCAAACTGAAGTGTGCAAAGAAAAAAAAAATCAAGTAAAATTAAATTCTGATTTTGTAAATATATAATGATTTAAAATGAGTAAAATACATTGACGCCTCTAATTGACGTGAGTTAGTTGTTAAATAACTTCCAGTCACCTCGTTCCCCCCAAAAATGAACCGCGATATAAATCAATGCAGACTTGTTGCGCACAATCACAATGTAACGAGTAACGGTAAGTGTCCATTCCAATGTAGTGGAGTAAAGATACAGACACCAAATAACAAATGTATCAAGTAGAACGAGTAAAAGTTGCAAAAAACACACTCAAGGAAAGTAACAAAGTTCACTTTACACCTCTGGTATTAACTACATCTCAGATTGATTCATTCTGCATTACAAATCTCTATTATGCATTTGCGAGGAAAATAAAGAACCTTTTGAGTTTTGACAGTTTTTGCTGTTGTAGGCGTCATAAACCTGCTTCCGCCAAGATGGTAAATACCGCAGTAATTACCGCCTGATCTCTCACCTGTGCTCCGTGTTGAAGAGGGCAAACACATGCTTGCTGGACATGAAGCTCTTCTCGATGTCCCTAAGCTTCAGGTTGTCCAGCGGCAGCATGTACTTCTTCTCTTTCTCCTGCAGAGGGCGACAGGGACAGTTAGTGAATGAATGACACTTTCATTTATCCCACTAGGGAAATTGTCTGTGTTTTACAGCAGCAACACAAAAATGACAGGGTAAATAAAAAAAAAAAAGTCAAGTGTGAAAAAAAGTGTGCAAGATAAATAAAGAAAATGAATAATACACAAATAAATTAAGACTTTTTTATTCAGCCTTTCGGTCTGAAACACACTCAAACATGGACTTTTATCATACAGCTATAAATTATACAACAATATTAATGAAATCCCACTTATAAAACTGATATCCAGTTGTTTATATTCCATTCATCCAAGCATTTTCTGAACTGGATTTTATTATCTGGGCCACTCAGCAACTCTGATTCTGAAGGCGGGACACATCCTGGTGACTGACCAATCACAGAGTAGTACACGTACTCTGACTGCTAGTATAATAGCTATACTTATACCACAGACAATACGTTTAATAAATAATGACTTTGATACGATGCAGAAATAAAGCTATTCCGTTACAGTGATTGATGCACAAACAGTACTTTTATCTTTTTTCAAATATGGACTTTTATTGTGTAACAAATTATACAACAATATTAATAAATGCCACTTATAAAACTGATGTCCAATTGTTCATATTCAAATCATTTTCTGAACTGGATTTATTTTCTGGTCAAACGGAGCTGGAGCCAATCACACGAACTCTGATTCTGAAGGCGGGACACATCCTGGTGGGAGACCAATCACAGCGCGGCACACACACTCACACTTCTAGTATAGTAGCTATACTTATACTATACATTAAGACATTAAGTTCAATGAATAATGACTTTGATACGATGCAGAACTAAAGCTATTTAGTTACGGTTATTTATTTTTCTTTTTCTTTTACAAAATGAAAGATGACAAACGAAAGAGTGTAGGAAGATGAGAGTAGGCAAGGAAGAAAAGACGAGTGTGAAACAATAATCAACCTACACACAACCACTTGAAAGAACGTTACATCACAGAAAGATTCACCATTTAGCTTACACACACACACACAGTGTCTACAAATGCACTTTTAATGATAGAAAGTATTTTTACTTTCATCCTTTGATCATCCATGAAACACTCATAGACCTGCAATTATTTTCCTCTGTCCGTGTTTTTTTCTCTTTAACCCATGATCGTTTCCCTCCATTGTCCAATATCCAGCAATAACATTCTTTTAGAGTAAAGTCTGAGGAGAAATGGTGGAGTCACACGCACACAACTCCATCCTCCCTGTCTGCGGAAAGCGTGAATCACATTACCCAGACTTCTTTGTGTTTTCCTTCGTCAGCCATCTTGCCGCTGTTTGCACGTGTTTCTTGTTTCCCCTCTTGTTAACCTGTGCACGAGTCTATAAGCCCGGCGTGTCAGTGGTTCCTTCTCCGTGAGCTTGAAATGTCAAAGTAATGTTCTGCGGAGGAATTTTCCATAGCCTTACGGATTATGAAGGAAAGACAATCAGAAAAAATGGAAAAACGTTTTCCTCCAGCGGAGGCATGTCCAAAGTCCGGAAATTACGTAAAACGGGATGCATTTTCCATGACATTTCGATAAAAAATGCTTTAAGATTATGATAAAATATCAATGTTGAAACAAAGATCTCAGAAACCGTGTTACTTCTGTACAAGTGTTGTCATTTTTTGTTTGTTTACTGACGTGCTTGAAGAAAAAAAGCATTTGTTGTGGTCTTCAAATATGATTTTGGTGAAAACTTGAAAATAGAAAAAATGTGCCAAAAATATGCTGTTGCGTTAAAAAATATAAGTAGATGTGTATTTAGTATTATTGATTCAAAGAATGTCCTGATAAAAAAACATGTTATTATAATATGATAAAGTTACAAAGATAGCAGTAACCGTGTTACTTCTGTAAAAGTGTTTTTTTTTTTTATTTTTTTGTTTACTGACTAAACATAAAAAAAATATTAACTAATGGATTTTTTGTTTACTGATGTGTTTGAAGAATAAAATACCTTTTTGTCATTTGTTGTGGTCTTCAAATGTGATTTTAATGAAAAACTGAAAAAAGAAAAAAATTGCCAAAAAGTAAGCATTTGCAATAAATAAACATTATAGTAAGTACATTTTTTAAATGTATTTAATGTTATTGGTTCAAAAATGTCTCGATAAAAAAATGTTTTTATAATATGATAAAATTTTTGAAACAAAAAAGTGTTGAAACAAAGATCTCTGTAACCCGGTTACTTCTGTAAAAGTGTTTGGTTTTTTTGTCTACTGACTAAACAAAAAACATGTTTACTATATATATATATATATATATATATATATATATATATATATATATATATATATATATATATATATATATTGTGGTCTTCAAATGTAATTTTGATGGAATGATTGAAAATGGAAAAAATATGCCAAAGAGTAAGCATTTGCAATAAAAAAAAATGACAGTAAGTAAATGTGTATTTAATGTTATTGGTTTAAAGAATGTCCCGATAAAATATGATATAATATGATGAAATAGCAAAGTGTTGAAACAAAGATCTCTGTAATTGTGTCACTTCTGTAAAAGTGTTTTTCTTTTGTTTACTGACTAAACAAAACAAAAAAAATATGTATCTATTTTTCTGTTAACTGACGTTCTTGAAGAATAGAAGACCTTTATGTCATTTGTTGTGGTCTTCAAATATGTGATAAATCATGAAAAATTTTATTTAAATAAAAAAAATAAAAAAAAACAGCAGGGTCCCATCATATTACAGTTACATGCTGGCAACCACTACTATATCTCCGTTATTTTTTTACAATGGACTTTATTATAAATTGTGCATTTACTGGTCTTGTCCTACCTAAACAATCGACTTTAGGCATAAAATATAATTGAAGAAGCTATGAAAGCAATAGATGTCGACGTTAAAAAAAAAGCGTCGCTAACAAACTTTATCCGCTCCAAAGGGAAAGTCTGTTACTCTGTTAAAGTACTCGTGCTTCCTATTGTGCAACTACTTTGAAGCAGCGTATAAAAACTACAATCTGTCATACTATGTGGGAAAAGCGATTTGTGGACACACTGCTCCGGGTGTGTGTATGTGCACTTCACTTGGATGGATTAAAAGCATGGCAAAAATTCACTATGGTCCATGTGGTGGCCATATTTACCACCTCAAAAATAAACTCCAATTAGATTTACAATCTAATCTATGTTTCAAAAAACTAAACGATTTTTTAATTTACAAAATAAAAATTCCCCCCAGAAACAACAACTTGAGACTCGCACTAATTCAATGTCTTTTTATTTGAATGATAGATTTAAAAAAAAAAATTAATTCTAGTGATGGGAACGCCACCTTTCAGAAACCTCAGCGCTTCCCATGATCCTTTGCACTTTAGTCAGCTAGACAAAAGAAGTTTGATTCAGAAATGATTCGGATCTTTAGTTCTAGAACGGTAAAGTGAACAAATAATTTTTAAGTCATTTGTTCATTTCCTTGCTTTTTTCATATATATTTATTATTATTTCATATATATACGTGAAACATTGTTAAATATATATTTTCAAAATGCATATATAAAAAATATGGGACATTTTTAAATGTTTTAACATATACATGCATATATTGTTAAAGCACTTTCAAATAAAGCCTAAAGAAGAGGGAAAGATTGAAATATATGAACAATATTTCCATTGTATTTAAATATGTTCAACCGAATAGAAAATTGAACACTTTATATGTGAATATGCTTAAAAAAGGTTAGGGTAATATTAGATTATATACACACACACTTATATGTTTAAAACATTTAAATGGCAAATAAAATAATACATTTTCTGTAATAATGTGTATTCTATACATATAATATAATTCCCAATTATTTCATGTGCGTTTCAATGCATTTTACGTTGCGTCAGATTATAGTTTCAGTTTGTGTTTTCATAGGGGTGCTGTAGTTTTTTAAGTTTCTGTAGTGTGATTAGAGATTTTTTTAATATATTTATTCCATGTTTTAGTTAAGTGCTTGCAATACTGTCAATGTTGACATTGTGTACTTAATACTGTAAATGTTCAAGACTGCGATTGTTTTACTTTTTTAAGATTGGTCCCGGTGTGTGTGAGGGGGGTGTTGATTATCAAAAATTGGGGAAAAAAAGAAGGTGCTTGTATAAAGCGTAAATGCGTTGTATCGAATCACTGGAGGAAGCAGGTTTGCAGTCTGGCCTGCAGGCGTGAGCCATTTGACTTTAGCTTGCTTTGAAACATTTCCCTAGGAATGACCTGATACTGAAGCCAGAAGCGTCCGCCGCTACGAGTTGGGATCTGCTGACTGTGCAAACGGCCTCGTCCTGTGACAATAAATCCTCCATCCAAACTGTCCGTCGGAGAGATCAATGTCCACGACAAGCAATGTAAGTGGAGATGCGGGCGGACCCCTGGGGACATATGAAACGGCGTGAGGATGATTCATTGCGGCTGTTTACGGGTCAGCGTCCCATCCCGGAGAACATTCTGTGGTCAGGCCCGACGAGGACCACCTCACCAGACCTTTGTTCCAGCACCCTAATGCTCTCCAGCAGAGAGCCAGCATATGTGTGTGTGATGGTCGGGGGGCTGCGGGCAAGTATAAAGAGCCCTTTATCCAGAACGAGGAAAGGAAGTGAGCTTTAAAAAAAATGGCTGCATGAAAAGAGGTACAGACCACAGGACTACACATCTGGAGATATTACAATTCCACTTCCATGCCAAGAAACTCAGTACGCACCACCACCCACACACACACACACACACACACACACGAGTGCGCGTATAAACAGTCACAGATGTCAGAAATACATCACAGAGCAAATGTTGAGTCTGACAGCTCTTCATCAGTACCAGCTTTGCTGGTCTTACTTTTTTTTCTTGACCTCTGACCCCTCACTTCCTGTTTAACAAGAAGCGAAATATAAACCTAAGGCGGGGGAAACTGGGGGAACACTCCGCCCCTTTTGCGCTCTCTCTCTCTCTCTGTCTTTTTTCATCCTGTCCAGACGAAAGTTTGCCACGTCGGTTCTGAAAAACCATTGAGTTGAACGAGGCACGGCGTAAGCGAGAGTGTGTGTGCGGCGCACGGCACTCGGAGTGGTTGCTAGATCATCACTCGGGGCTTCTCTCTCTGATCTGTGAGGGATTCATAAGGCGATGAAGGTGAAAAGGCCAGGAAGTCCAACTTTTTGCCACCCACATTCTTTGTCTGCTGGTACCACCATCAGACCCCCGCAGACCCTCCTCCTCTTCCTCCTCCCCCAATCACTCACTCACCCGCCGCTCTTTGGCATCTCGCAGCCAGAGGAGACGCAGAGACGTGCGCACGGATGAAGAGGAGGATGATCAGGACGACTGAGGCCTGGACCTGGAGGTATTTCTTTTCCTCCCCTTCTAGAACCTTCTTCCTCGGGGTCTCCATCTACAAGTCCAGGGACGGACCACAGTAGAGTAAAGTTGACTTGTTGAGGTTCTTGGGAGTTGTCGATCAGTGCTAGTAAACTCGTACTTTGCATGGTGATAATCGATTTGCATGTAAATGTTTTCTAGTGGTCTAGAATAATTCGAACTACTGTGTTAGAATAATATAATCCACGTCTAGTGTAGCAAAGCTCTACTTCTTGAGGTTCTTGGGAGTTGTCGGTCACTGCTAGTAAACTCTGCGTGGTCGTAATCGACTTGCGTGTTCATCTTTTCGAGACGTTTTTGGCACATCACGTTGACGTCCGTGTTTGTTCCTTTTGTGTCCAGGTTTTTCCCCGGAAATTCCTGCTGTGGTTCCTGCTCCGCTTCCCCAGTGTTCAGACTACCTGTTCAGGACGTAGAGATTGTACAGTAGTCTGCACATTGGTTAAGCTGCGTGAGGGCTTCTTCATCACTTTGCTTCCGGAAAAGTCAGGAAAACTGGGACGAATCCACAACGAAAAAATACGCATGAAATAAGGAAATAAAAAACAAACTGAGTACGAAACACGTAAATCAGGTAAAATGATCCGCCAACGGGGTGAGAAAATGTTTCTATGGTGCGACGGCTTGTTTTCTCGAATCTTTCACTCTTCATTCTAAGCTGGTTAATTTATCTTGTGGGGAAAAAAAACAAGATTTACTGTCGAATTTTAAGATTTTTTGATCAGTCAAGAATTTCATTTTTGCATTGTGTTTTTGCTACGAAAAACGATAAAATGATTTAAAAAAAGAAGCACGCAGCGGTTTCCATGTCAAATAAAACACGTCTGTGCTATAATTAACATTGTTGGACTCGTCCTTCGCCGGACCGCAAGGAGACCCGGTTTGGCCCGAGCGGCGCATAACTGTGGCTTCCGAGAAGGAGAAGGGAACGCAATTATATGCAAAGCGTACGTCTTTGTTTCAGAAGAGCTTTCGGCTGTTGGGAAGTGTTGGACACGGATCTGGTATGTCTTCTAATGAAAACCATATGGCAACCCCCCCCCACCTCAACCCCCCCTAAGCCGCCTCCCACCCGCCCCAGATCTGGTTCTCCTCACGCTCACCACACCTGTGCTTGATCACGGCGGCAGAAAGCCCGATTCGTACTGTGTGACATCATTGCCGCTCTCCTCCGAGCATCTGCTGGGCCAATCACTGGCACGGAGAGACGCTTTTATTGTAGAGACTAAATTTAGCTCATGGTGGAAAGAACACTGCACTCGGGCGGCTTCAGGGTGCGGAGGAGAGAGGTTTGAAAGACTTGCCTCGTCATCCTTGTACCAGGAGAGATTCTCGGCGGTCAGAACGAACCAGTAATCCTTGGCTCCTCCCTTCATGATGCCGATGTTGTTGATGGTCAGCCAGCCTTTTCTGATGACCTGTGAACAACCAAACGCTCATGGGACGCTTCGTCTGGACAATCACATCAAGCCCGATACGTCGGAAGAGTCGAAAACTGCACTACACATAGTGAATTAGTAAGTCAGAAAGTGGTATGTAAACTTTCTATACATAGCACCTTTCACAGATTAGATGCTTTACGAAGTGCAACCACATTTTAAAAAGTAAAATAAAAAAATAATAAAATCAATAGGATAAAACCTAACAGCATAAAACTAGAAATTTTATTGAATTGGCAAATCAATGCATCTATAGTTACTTTTTATTCGTATGATTACAAATATGCATTATTCTACAAAATGTTTCTAAAGTTGAGACATTCACAGTCGACAAATCTACTGTTTTTTTTAGAATTGTGTGTGCGTACACACACATACACACACCCATATAAAAACACACACGCACATTAAAAATACAAACACACACACACTATACATACACACGCACCCATATATACATACATACACACACTAAACATGCAGACACTTACCATTATCTCATCCTGTGGTTTGTTTGTCATAGCAACAGAGGCAAAGCAAAAGTAACAAGTGTAAAAGAGTTATAAACATGAACATTCAGCAATAAAAACATTAAATACATAAAAACGTTAATCCATGTTTTCTAATTATCCATCCAAAGTTTTGAACAGCAAAAGTAATTAGACAATAACAATATATATTTTTCCACTATACAGTGGTACCTCCATTTACGAATGACTATGTTAACAAAAACTTCCTTTTATGAAGGCCGTCGTCAAAAAATATGGTTTCTGTTTTATTTATTATTCATTTTACAATAGGCTAAATGTTGTAGCGACAAGAATGTTAAGTGAGGTTTTTTTTTTCTTACCACTAATATGCAGGGAGATCTTTAGAGTGAAACATGAGTCCAGACGTATAAAACAGTTTTTTTATTCTTCAAGAACATCAGTAAACCAAAAAAAAAACCACTTATAGAAGTAACACGGTTACATATTTATTACTTTCAGAACAGCTGACGCGTCACACAGGAAGCTGTGCTGTCTAGTTGTGAAACTGAGACACCCGGTGGCTGAGAAAGGCAATGCAGGTGGAGCTTATAGACGAGAGGCCGAGAAATAAAGTGTTCGAGTGCAACCAACCGGCGTGGTTGTTAGCCACAACAACATTACAGAGAGAAGTGTCTGTGTGGTTTCATTATGTTTACGCACAAAAGTGAGTGAGACCGAGTGAGACGCCCGACTAACACCCGGGTGATGTCAGGGTCAGCGCTGATCCGGCTACGTCACAGTTCTCGCGAGATGACGGCAGATGTAACATGTTTTTTATTCATTGTAATGACATTTTATCATATTATAAAAGCACTTTTTATCGAGAAAGATTATAAGTTTTACATGCAAAATGCGGCCCATTTTGCGCAATGTCCATTTTACGAAACTGCTGTTGGCCCGAACTAAATTCGTAAAGTGAGCTATCACTGTATTTCCATTCTGAAGGCAGTATAGTGTGATGTTTCCTCACCTGGTTTCCAGTCTTCTTCTTCGTGCTCATCTGACTGATTCTCTGCTGGGCACTACGGTGCAAACAGATCATTAATTTTCATGTTATACGTACTCAGTGTTGCATTACACTAATATATTACTTTTTGCTGTAACGCGGTAGTGTAACTTATTACTTTGTGTATTTTCAGTAATATATTACTTGTTACATACAAGTAACACTTGCGTTACATCAAACCTTTCACATTCAAGACAATAATTCATTAGCCTAATAATAATTCAATAGTCATTCGCCTTTCGCTGGTGGAGCGTTGTATTTTGCAACGCTGCACTGAGCTCAAGGTGTGCAGCTATTGGCTCTGAGCTCGAGGTGTGCAGCTATTGGCTCTGAGCTCGAGGTGTGCAGCTATTGGCTCTGAGCTCGAGGTGTGCAGCTATTGGCTCTGAGCTCAAGGTATGCTGCTATTGGATCCGTCTGGCTTGCGTAACTGCGGCTGCACACGTCACAGGGCGGGTCGCAAACTCGCGGAAAATTTGATGAACATTTAGTAAATAACAGCCGGTGGTACATTCGCAAAATGGTCTTATGCGCATTATTTCAGTTTTGTAAAAAACAAGTAAAAAACAAATGCATCCTCTGTGTAAACGCAAAACAATGGTCGACATAAAAAAAACAGCACTAGCAATTAAAAAAAACACCTGGAGCGGTGCCATTAGACCGCTCGACCTGAAGAGAAAGAAAACAGCAAGGACAATGTCCTCTGCACTTTATGGCCAGAAAGCAGGACAGTATTGTGTGGTAAGTCATTCAAAATGAATAAAACGGCAATGAACTTCACATAGTCCTGTTGTGTCTGATATAAAATATACTTGAGTTATTCACAGACTTTGGAGGAAAATCGCTTTATGTCTACCATATTTTTAACACATATTAATGTTAATTATTAGGGTTGCCAAGCGTCTTTTCCACAGACATCCAGGCAGATTTTATAAATTCACGATAATGTCCGGTTTTCCATCTTTTTCAAAGGACCATTACATGTGTATGTCGGTTCGCCACCCATGCTTTAAATTATTTGAGAAAGGAAAATGAACTCATACATTGAAACTTTCTATATTATTAAATTACCTGTCAAATAAAAACGTTTTAATGACAACTGCCCAACTGTTCACTAATAGAGACATTATAGTTATTATTGGATATATTGTTGAAGCTGAATTTTCAAACAAAAGAGTTGATATTTAGAACTTCATTTCATATTATTAATTAATTAATTAATTTATTTATTGTGAAAAAAGTCAGACTAAAATTGTTACATAATTAGGTTTTTACTGATTTATCTTTTTTATTACAGAAGTTTAGCACCATTGAAGCATATTAAAGCATGTTCATCTGAAGCCTGTCTAAAATTTGTCAAGGCTGCGCCGGTTTTCCTATATTTTGGAAATCAAAATATATGGTCACCCTACAATTATAGACTATGTATTATTACTTGGATAGGCCACAGTCATTATATGCTACATAACTATGCCTTCTAATGGATGTAACAAATTGATGTACACATAAAAGGTACATTTTGTTATTTAGGGACGTTAGTTTCTACTTGGTGAAAGTAACTTAAAAGTAATACATAAGTAATGTAATATATTACATTTCCGAGACAGTAATATTGTAATGTAACATTACTTTTTACAAACAGTAATAAGTAATATGTAATGTATTACAATTTTGAAGTAACTTGCACAACACTGTATACAGTATTATACACATTTTTAGGCTACACACCTGAGCTCCATTTGAAGATTTGGCAGGACTCAAAATTGAACAATTCAAAATGTTTTCATTTATGTTTGTTTGAGATGTTTCGAGGCGAATTTGAGCATGATATAAAGCTTTGGATCATTGTTTATATTTTTTTTTTGTTTCAGTGTTTGTTTTAATGGGGTGTTCTAATAATTTAAAAACATTAGTGTGATTTGAGATTTTGAATATTTAGTCTATGTTTCATTTAGAATAGAAAAAGTGTGCAATACTGATTTTATAACAAAGATTGGTGGGGTGGGGGTGAGGGGCGCCAAGAGAGAGTCTCGCCCAGAGTGCCAGTCAATGTATAACTGCCACTGATCACAGGGCTACAGTGAAATTAGTAATACTACAGTATATAACAATACTATAATAAATAATAAAATTATAAAAGTATACATCAGATTTACCGTATTTACGCAAATATAAAAACCCCTCGAGTATAAGCACCCCTCCTTGATTTTTCAGACACAAAATAAAAATTCCATTTAAAAAACAATTCAGATTTTTCTAGCTCAATTACGTTAATATTGTCCTAAAAATACATTTTTTTTCTTTATTTAACAAACCTAACTTGTAAATATCATTTTGGTGGTCAGAACATTACTTCCCAAGAGTCTTTGCACCAGTCCGCGCAAAGCAAAGCAACCACGTGAGGCCCGTCGAGCTCTCTGTTTATTCGACGCTGTGAAGAGAATCGAAGAGAAGGATTATTATCCCCTGTTTATCAGATAGAGCGTTTTGATTGTGTCTGTTCCTTGGATTTTTTACTTCTTGCCCGTGTTCTTCATTTTCGACTGTTTTGACTCTGCAATTACACAGTGGACCCATTTGTTAGCGCTAAGCTAAGATAACCAGTCGTGGTTTGTAGTTTCTGTTTGTTGTAATATTAATAATTGTATTTAGTTTAATCTTACTTCTTCCAGTGTTATTTTGTCTCTGTTAAGTGTTGCGGCGTGTCTAATGTTTCTTTATTTCTGTTATTGGGCCAATAAAAGCTTGTACTGTACGCACGTCTGCTTACCGACAATAATTTTAAGACACACACCCGCGCCGCTGCATGAAGATGACGTGCATTTTTTGACTTGGGTGCGTATATTTAGGTGCATAGTTGACATCGGCGATTATAAGCAGAAAGCACCCCTCAAGTTTTTGAGCTTCTCGAAAAAATTCGAAAAAATATAATACTGTATTATATTACTAGATGATTTGCAAAGATAATTGTGCATAGTAAATGGTAATTGTGTCTTACTTTGCAAAGCCAATGAAGTCTTCATGGTTGGTGTTCATGTAGGCCAGCTCAATGTCGATCAGCAGCATCACCTGCCGCCACAAGTCATTTGAAACGTGATTACAATGGCCGCACGATGACGGCAAAGTCGCACATCACCTGATTCTTCGTGTGACTCTCTCGGTCTCGGATGTGCTGAGTGACAATCCTCTCCATTTCCTCTCTGAGCATGGGATACTGAGCCAGCTGTCCCACAAAACACACACCGCCACAGTACACACATTACAGCAAATGAATACTGAAATGTAATACTTCAACAGATCAGTACGCTTGCCCCATTTCCCGTGTTTGTTCTAGAAACTGTCAGTGGTGAAAAGTACTTGAGTAAATAGACTTTGTTACTTTACTTGAGTATTTTTCTCATTTGAGTTTGACCGAAACTGACTTTTTGTTCTTTTCTTTTTATCAATTTTGAAACATTAATGTTACATTTCATTTCTATGTTGGGAAATAAAGCCTAATAGTTTCTTGTTTTTTCATTTATTCATTATTTTCATTATTTATTGGTGTTTTTGAAAAAAACTCAAGTTCTTTTAAAATTGGATACTTTTACTTGTCTTCTTGGAATTGATGACTTGTAACTTGTAATGCAGTAATTTTTAATCTCTTGTTCAAATATTTCAATGTTAAAAAATTATTTCTATAGATGCAAGGAAGCATGAAGTTTAAAATTGTATTATCTTATTATCTGCGAAATGATGTTGGAGTGGAGATTTGATCTGCATTTTTTCAAAAGTTGAAGAAAAAAAACGAATCTGTGAAATTTATGACAGAATCAATAATGTTTCTTTGTTACATGTGTGATCTGCAGATATTCTGTGTCATCAATTGAAAAAACTGCACAAATTTCTGAAAAGTGTTTTTTATCTCTCTTTTTTTTAAATAAAAAGTGCATTTGAAATGCTGAGGTTTTACCTTTCGGGTGCACTGGCGGACTGTGGTGACCAGCTCAGTGATGACCAGATCCACACACTTCTGGCAAGGTTCTTTGATCTTGGATATCTGCCGCTTGACAATCGTCTCGAAGGCCATGTCTGGAGTGAACAGGCCCGTCCTGATAACAACACCGGCCCGTGAACATCTCACAGACCCCTGAGCTCAGAATCAGTATCAGCATCACCGACCTGATCCCGTGGATGTTCTTGATGGCATAGCTGATCTCCTTCCGCAGCTCCTTCTCGTCAAACTCCATCTGGATATCACCAGGACAGAGGGAAATGTTTCCTTGTTTGGTCTTTTCAGGAGCGGAGTGAGATGAACGTTACCTTAACCAGCTCAAAGGGGAAACGCTCATGGAAGATGCGATTGATCCTCGCACCTCCAGACAGCTCCACCGTGTCCACCTGATCACCTGAGCCCTCAATGCACTTCTCAAAGTCCACTGCAAATTGCTGCACCATCCTTTAAACCACAAAGTGACCGGATGATGCTAACAAGGCGCTAACAGAAATAACATGTTGCTAACAGCAGAAACAGGATGCTAAAAGAAATGACACACAACACCAAATGAAGTAACAAGATGCTAACACAAGGATCAGGATGCTAGGAGAAATGACACAAAGCTAACAGAATGCTAACAAAAGTGACAAGATGCTAACAGGAGTAACTAGATGCTAACAGAAGTGATAGGATGCTAACAGGAGTCCAGCAGGTCTTTTGGAGTCCAGGGACCACTCCTTAAGACTTTCTACGACTCTGTGGTGGCATCAGCCATCTTTTACGGAGTGGTCTGCTGGTGCAGCATCTCAGCAGCAGATAGGAGGCGACTGGAGAAACTGGTCAAGAGAGCTAGATCCGTTCTTGGGCTACCTCTTGACTCAATATAGGAGGTGGGAGAAAGGAGGATAGTAGCTGTCATCCATGATGGAGAACTATGCCCACCCGCTGTATGAGACGGTGTCATCACTAACCAGCTCTTTAAGGGACAGACTGAAACATGTGTCTGAAGGAGCGACACCGCAGGTCGTTTCTACCTGCTGCTGTAAGACTTTACAACCAGAGCTGCTCCCAGTGAACTGTGCAATAACTCTATTATATTCTGTGCAATATCTGTACTGAGTGAACTGTGCAATAACTTTACTTTACTCATTCTGTGCAATATCCGAGTGCTTTCCACGTGTGTATAATTTTTGTATAATTCTTGTCATATTTTTATATTCTATTCTATAATCCATATTACCTGTAATTTCTAAGATGTATATACTTTTTATTTGATGCTGCTTGTGTTTTTTCTTAGTGCTGCTGTAACAAGAAAATTTCCCCACTGTGGGACGAATAAAGGAGATTCTATTCTATTCTATATTTACTATATTGGATTTTATAATAGAAGACCTGATTTGTTGAACGCCATTTTATATTAATAACTAATTAATTAATCAAATTATTTTTTTATTTATTAGAAAAGAGTCTAGGACTAACGTTTTGTTACAGATGTAAGTTTTTACAGATATCATTTTTTTTTATTCCAGAATTAGTCTTTTGAATTAGTCTGAATTAGTCTCGAGGCCGCGCCGGTTGTCCTCTTTTTTGGAAATCAAAGTATGGTCACCCTAGCTAACAGAAGTTACAAGATGCTAAAAGAAGTAAAAGGATGCTAGGAGAAATGACCCACAATGCTAACAGAAGTCATGGGAGGCTAAAATAAGTAACGGAATGCTAACTGAAGTAACAAGATGCTAAGAGAAATGGCACAATGCTAACAGAAGTCATGGGAGGCTAACATAAGTAACAGAATGCTAACAGAAGTAACAAGATGCTAACAGATATAAAAGAATGCTATGAGAAATGACCCACAATGCTAACATAAGTCATGGGAGGCTAACATAAGTAACGGAATGCTAACGGAAGTAACAAGATGCTAACAGAAATGACACATTAACAGAGGAAACAAGATGCTAACAAAAGTAATAGAATGCTAAAAGAAATGACACACAACGCTAACAGAAGTAACAAGATGCTGACAGAAGTAACAGGATGCTAGGAGAAATGACACAATGCTAATTGAAAGCAACATGATGCTAACGGATATGGCGCACAATGCTAACAGAAATGACACAACCCTAACAGAAGGGTTGACAAGGGTGTGTGTGTGTGTGTGTGTGTGTGTGTGTGTGTGTGTGTGTGTGCGTGCGTGCGTGCGTGCGTGCGTGTATTATTATTATTATTTTATTTATTTATTTTTTTTTTCAAAAGTCTAAAATGCTATTATTTTGTTACAGATATTTTATTATTTTATTATCAGTTAATTACAGGAGTAACCCAATTGAACCATAAGAAAGGGCGTTTATCAACCTCAGAGAAGGCTGTCTGAATTTGTGTCCCGAGGCCGCGCGATTGTCCTCTTTTTTGGAAATCAAAATATGGTCACCCTAGTTAATATAAATGACATACAGCGCTAACAGAAGTGATCAGAGGCTAACAGGCTCAAATAAATGCTAACAGGATGCTAGGAGAAAGGATACAATGCTATTAGAAGTAACAGAATGTTAAAAGAAATGACACACAAAGCTAACAGAAGTAGCAGGACGCTAGCAGAATTGACACACACAGTGGTTTTCCCAGAACTAGGCTAACAGGTCGGACTTACTGAAGCAAGGCCTTGGTTTTGCGTGAAGGATCATCGGGCCTGAAGTGCTTATACTCCTCCACTTCCTTCTCAATGGACAGCAGCTGACTCTGCAGCTTGTTCCGCAGCCCAGGCAGCGTGTCTCGGATATGATTGGTCAGTTGCTACGTGAAAATAATTTCAGTCGTCAAACTTAAAACATGCGCATGCTTAAAACAATGCTTTGCTTATTTGGACCTTGGAAATTCCACCTAATAGGACTAAAGAAAGGGACCCCACGGCTTAAGCTGCCCACTGCTCCGGGTTTGTGTCTGTCACTTCAATGGATTGTTAAATACTGAGCACAATTTCAAAAAGAGATTTTGTAGAAATGGTGGGAAAGCTGTTGCTCATGGATCCACCCATGTCGGCTTTCCAGGGAAGCCAAAGCCACAAGCTGTGCTGAATGTCCAGTGACTCCTCCACGTGGATAAATAGAGAAACATCTCAGCAGAAAAATAACATGACTCTTCCTCTCTTGATTATTGGAGCGACTTGTAAAGCAGCGAGCAGTGTCGTTGGACCACTAATGCATCAGTTTGAAGGTCAAGTGACATATCCGTATTTTTCTCTTTGTTTTTCCATTTTGAAACATTGAGGTGTTAAAGTTCCTTTATTATAAAATAAAACCTTATAAATAAAGGACTTTCTTGTTTTTCACATTCCTAAATTCCAGCCTAAACTTGAGCTTAAATTTGAGCGTAAAATAACTCATGTTCTTTTAAACTTAGAATAGAATAGAATGCCTTTATTGTCATTGCGACACATGGTTAGGAATTCCTAACGAAATTAGGAACACTACAAATATAGGAAAAACACACAAAAAAAAATGCAAAAAAAGTGCATTGTGTAAGATAAAATATAAATAATATATCTAGTATAAAGTGTACAAAATATAAAATTAGAGCAAAAAAAGTGCTCTAAACGTTTTCAATAAAACAGATATGTTTGGGGGGGGGGTTGTGGCGGGAGTTAAAACCTTGATATGGATGTGATTAAAGCTCATGCGCCCTGTACCTGGTTGAGAGTTTTCTGCAGATAGGGTGTTCCCATGCGATCCGCTAGGTGCCGATACGCGGGATGCGTGAGGAAGAATTTGCGCTCGGCTCCCATGGCGGCGTTGATGTCCTTTTTCCCATCGATATCCTTCTGACTGCGATTCACGACCCCGATGTAGCCTGCCGAGCACAGGTCAACTTTTACGTTCCTTTGAGACCAACTAAGGCCCTGGGGCCACATGCCCGTTGAACGTTTTTTATCCGGCCCGCCAAACTTGTAAAAATTAAACAAAAGTCAGACATTTTTTTCCAATGTAAATCCGGTAAATAGTTTATTTTCCTTTCTTTTGTTGAACACATTTTAAAAAGCGGAACCATACAGTATACACAAAATGCACGTAAAAGAATTGTACTAGTGCAGTGGTGGCCAACCCGTGGTTCTTGAGGTGTTTGGTTATTTTGTTTTAAAAACATGCTTGCTAAAAAAAGCTTATTTATTTTTTTAATTCTGCACATTTTCATTCATTGTCGGAATTCCTGCATTTTCCTGGGAACCATAGAGAGAGTCCACTACAGCAATCACACAAATGGGTTGACAGTACTGTACTTCTTTCTGTTCTGTCCTTCTCTGCGCAAACACCATGTGAAAGCTTGAAACTAGCATCAAATGTTCTTGTACAGAGATGGAGTTTGTGAGTTTATATGTAATTTTTGAATAAGTTGCAAATGGTTAAAGCATTCCTATTTTGTTTATCGTTGCTTTGGGAAAAGTGGTTGAACAGATAACAATTTTTGTCGGGCCATTTTACTTTTCATTATTTATAGAAAACTTATACTCTTACCAGTCTCACTAACTTGTCAAAACAATGCTGCTTTTTATAAAGAAACACAATTAATATTAAGCAGAATTGAGCTCAATGTTTTGGTCGGCCCTCCACGATATTTTTTTTGTCTCATGTAGCCCGAAGGACAAAAATAATTGCCCACCCCTGCTTTAAGAGCTACAAGAACGTTTGTACCTCTGCGTAAAGGTAGAAGCTTGTTCTCCAGGATATCACGGGCGTCTGTCCCTTCATCCATCAGATCCAGTTTGGTGATCACACCAATGGTTCTCAGGCCTGGTGAGACATTCACACATTCACTTGGCATCTTCATTTCGAGTCTTTACACACGCATTGGTGCTCTTTACACACCCTGAGGATCCACTTCTTTGGCGATCTTGAGGGCATCCGAGTTGGCAAGGTCAGAGTTGGCAGGAGACACCGCCAGCAACAAGCAGTTGTCCTTAGTCACAAACTGCATTAGCATTTCTTTGATCTGGAACTCGATGTCATGCGGCTGGTCGCCGACGGGCACTTTGGTCATGCCGGGCAAGTCCACCAGTGTGAGATTGAGAACTAGCGGCAGAGAGAACTCACACACTCACGTGTCCACGTATTTACACAAATATAAGCACCTCCCTGAAAAAATATCCTGTATATATATATATATATATATATATATATATATAATGCATTTATAAGCACCCCGCAAATATAAGCACCACCCTGATTTTTCAGGCACAAAATAAAAAAAATTATATATGTAAAAAAAAAAAGTAGTGTTTTACATTTCTGGTTCAATTGTGTTAATATTCTCCTAAACATACAATTTTTTCTTTATTTAACAAACCTAACTAGTGACTCGTATCATTTTGATATCGTTTTACTTGAATGATAGATAACAAAATGTCTAGTTCTAGTGATCAGAACCAAATATCCCAAGAGTCTTTGCGCCAGTCTGCGCATGCAACTGCGTGAGGCCTGTCAAGCTCTCTGTTTATCTGACGCTGTGAAGAGAATCGAAGCAAAGGATTATTATCTCCTGTTTAGCAGACTGAGCGTTTTGATTGTGTGTGTTTCTTGGTTTGTTTTACTTCTTGCCCGTGTTCTTCATTTTCATCTGTTTCGACTCTTTCTGCAATGACACATACCCGTTTATTAGTGCTAAGCTAAGCTAAGCAAACCGGTTGTGGTTGTAGTTTTTGTTTGTTGTAATATTAATGATTGTATTTAGTTTAATCTTACTTCTTCCAGTGTTATTTTGTCTCTGTTAAGTGTCACGTTTTTTTTTGAGCCAATAAAAGCTTATACTGTACACACGTCTGCCAACGCACCATTGTTTAACATTATATAGACGTACCGGTGCATAAAGACAACGTGTTTTTTTGTGTGATTGTTCCTGACTTGAAACACGAAAAAATGGATGCTTATATTTACGTGCATATTTGAAATCGCCGATTTTAAGTTTTCAAGTTTTTGAGCGTCAAAAATCAATTCTAGCGCAATTCTTCACTGCTCACTTTGTCGCATAATGTCGCATGTGTGCTTGCTCACTGTTCTTTGTCTTGTCATAGTCATAGTGATAGTTATTATTATTGTCAGATGTAAATAAGCGAACAGTATTGTTTTTCTCATGTGTTCTTCGTTTTGAACTGTTTTCTTTTCGCTTAAAAGTTTTTGTTATGGACTCGTTTTCAGCTGTTAGCCGTTAGCGTGTATCTACCGGATGCAATATGGTGCTGTCTGTTCAAATATTAATGATTTATTTAGTTTAATCTTACTTCTTCCAGTGTTATTTAGCCACTGTTAAGTGTCGAGGCGTGTCTAATGTTTCTTTATTTCTGTTATTGAGCTAATAAAATGTATATTCACGTCTGCCTCCAGAACCATTATTTAACAAAATAAACTAAACACACGCACGCCGCTGCATAAAGACGACGTGTTTCCATTTATTTGTGATTGTTCCTGACATGAAATGTGGAAAAATGGCCGCTTACATTTACGTGCATATTTAAAATCGGCGATTTAAAGCACCCCGCAAGTTTTTGATCCGCTAAAATTGGAAAAAAAACAAATGCTTATATTCGCCTAAAAACGTTTTTCAAAAAGTGGCGTGTGTAGGTACCGTTAGGCGAGTAGACCCGCAGATTGATGGGCACCGGTGAAATGCCTTTGTTCTGCCCGGTGATGCGATCCGTCTCCGCCTCAATTTCCACACGCACCTCATCGAAGTCGGTAAATTTCTTCCCCTTGCAGTGCAGAAATTCTGCATATTCTGGATAAAGGTGACGGAAAAACGACACGTACATTGTAATTGAGAGAACTAGAGAAAGCCAATACTACCAGTTTTACCAGTAGGGCAGTTGATCAGCTGCAGCACTAGGGGGCGACGAGTGACAATTCCGGAGCCGCGAGGAAGGAAGTCCCTGATAGAGAAGAATATTTAGAAAATTCAAATGTTATTTGTCACATACGTATTATACATGGTACAACATGTAGTGCAGGGGTCTCCAAACTATGGCAAATTCTGAAAAATGTAATTGAATATGGCCCACAAATCTTTTTTTTTTTTTGCTGTTTGCATTTTTGCCTTCACTTTTGTCTTTTAAATTGTCTTATTTGTTTCTGTTAAAAACCTTTTGCTGCTGCTGTACACAAAAATTTCCCATAGTCTTATCAAAATGTGCTTGAGCTCAACTCTGTCACAGAAATGGGGCTTCTCCACTAAATAAAATTAAGCAAAGAAAAAAATTTACCACGAGTCACCCAGAAATGGCAGAATCGAAGAAACGCAAGATAGCAAGTGAGTGTAGAAGATTTCAAACACGGTGGGAAAATGAATATTTCTTTAAAGAAATCAGTCAGAAGAATGCCAATGAAGTATACAGTAATCCCTCGCTACTTTGCGGTTCGACTATCGCGGATTCATTGCTTCAATGGTTTTTTTTTCTTTATTACGTATATTCGCGGATTCATTTTTTCCCGACTGTATCTCGGCGGAGGATGCTCGTAGTAAGCTCGAGACGGACCGCCGCTATGCGCGCGAGATGTGAGTCGCTATGTTGGACGTCCCTCCGCGACCACTGCACGAGCCCCAGCGGCAGGAAACGTGCGCTCGCGCCTCATATCCCCCCATTCAAGCCAGTGGTATAAAGTACTTGTGTTATTCGAGTATTTTTTACTACTTTGTACTTAGTATATTTTGACGAGTATCAAAAATATAAACAACTCTTACTCTGTACTTGACTACATTAGTGATTGAGTATCTGTATCTTTACTCCACTACATTTGAAAGGACATTTACTGTTACTCGCTACAGTGTGATTGTGTGCGATAAGTCAGTGTCTTTTTCTACCGCGGTGAACTTCTCGGGCGGATGAGGTTATTGCACCATCTGCAGGATGCTGAAGGTTCTGGATGTGGTTTATCAGCTAAACCACGTGAATGTGTTAAATTTCATGAAATAAAACCTCATAAATTAAAGATAAAATAAAGAGTTTCTTGTTTTTTACTTTTCTTGGTGTTTTGAGCCTATATTCAGTATGAGTAAAATGTTTTACTTTTACTCAAGTCTTTTAGGAATTGGTGACGTGTAACTTGTAAAGGAGTATTTTTTACTGTACGCAATGTGTATTTTTACTCAATCATTACAGGGTACACAGACACTACCAAGCAGCTGTGCTCAACGCGCTAACATAAGTCTGCGTGACTCATTCTGAAACAACATCTGATTGATAAACGCATGTGGCGTTTCACTGTATCATACGGCAAAGTAGATTTATAACCGCCAATGGCTTCTTGTAGGTGTGAACTATGGGGAGTTGTCTGTGAGGGGGTCTCAACCTGAGTGAAGACCCCGATGAAGAGACTCATTCTCATCTTTATACCTTTTTTGTTCATTTTAATGTCCTTTTGTATTTACCGTTTGATTTTCTTTTAAGCACTTTGGTCAGTCTTTTAAAGTGCTTTACAAAAAAAGATGACTTGACTTTACTTTTAATGGTTAAATCAAACGCGTTGTGCAACTTAGAGATTCATTTACGCATAAACGGAATTTGCACTTATTTATCTGAATTTACTTTGAAGTTAATATACAAAATGACTGAATTTTAACAAACTTGTTGTTCATTCAAATTTATTCTTTGTATATAAAATGTACGTATTGATTAGACTTGATGGTGAACTTAAAAATGTAAGTGTAAAAGTATCACGGTTCGGCTGTCACGAGGACTGGAGAATGGATCGGGAAGCAGGGGGTTAATTGCTTAACAAAAAGGTTTATTCCAAACATACATAAGGCCAGACGAGACCACAACCAAACACACCAGAGAAACTGACAAAGACATGGTGGACAAGACGGTGTATAAATACAAGACATAATGACAAACAGCTGGACGACCCAACGATCACATGGACACCAGGGAGTAAGGAGACAGGTGAGCACCATAACAAACACCAGAGTAATTAGTTACAGTTACTAGTTACTTCTAACAAATAGTAATTAAATTAGTAATTGAGTTACTTCATTATAAAAGTAACTATTTACCAGGAAAAGTAACTATTGCGTTACTTTCTGTGACAATGTTTTTGTTTTATTTGTCAAATAATTTGGCTGCTGTCAATATTAAATATGTTAAATGAATGAAATGTACACTAAATAAAATAAATTATTATTACAAAGCACTGTACATTAATCTACACCATTTTAAAATTGTTGTGGGACAATGCGAGAGACACCTCTCAAACTCAAAATAGTATTGTAAATATCATTAATATAATAAATAATAAAGCAAAATAGATGGTTTAGAACTTTTAATATTTATATACAGTATTTGACTACAACTGGCCAACAACTAAGTCTAAATATAAATTGTGCTTTTTAGGCAATTTACATATATATACGAATACATTTCACAAAAGTAAACAGTTCTGCTTTCAGTAAATTTTGTTTAACAATGTACCAAAATTAAATAACAATAACAAAAATGTACACTCTTTCTAGTGCAAACAGGTAGTAAATTATGGTGCTTTCACAGTTTGTATAGAACTCAATTCGGTTAAAGTGAGCCAGAAAGGAAAAAGTGAGCTCAGTTCTTTTGCTGTTCACAACCTAGTCTCTGAAGTTTTTCGCTTCTCTTCATCAGTGAACAGACCCCAGACACTTTCTTCTTCACACATGAATCTGTTAATTCCGCGACCTCTCTCCTACATTTTGCTCCTCTCTTGTACGTTTTTATTACTTTAACCGCGGCATTGGTTTCGCTAACAGATAAAAGAAGACTAATTTATTAGGAATGAAACGAAATTATTAGAATCATCTCCGCCTGCAGTGTAAAAAAATATTTTTTGACCCTGTAAATGTTACCCTGTTAACCTGAGTAAATTTTACAAGAAATTTTTAAGTAGTTAATTTTACGTAAAAATATTGCGTTGAAATCAATGTGATACACAGTATTTGTTTGTAATTTTGTCATCGTTTTTCTGAATATATTTTACATAAGGGCAGCAAGTAACACTCACTAAGTTAATGCTTTGTGTTGAGAACCCCAGAAAGCAAGTAAATTCGACTTCGGTAATTTAAGTAAATCAAGCAACCCTCAGTGGATGACGTCAGAGCGTGTTCGCGCTCAAGCATTCCCTCATTTCCCTCACTTTCATCGGCAGGAGATTTCGACTTCGACGGTGAAAAGGTGTCGAATTGTCTGGACTTTTGTCAGTGTAAGTAATGCTTATATTGTTTTTTTGCTTTTTACTTTCGTAGTAATTTATTTTTACATAACGTTAGCTTGTCACTGTCCCTTTTTTTCGCATTTTCTTAATTCCTGTGTAAATTGTGACATGTATAGCAGGTGTATGACACAACAGTCATTTTACACGTACAGTATTACTACTGTCAACATTTTTTTCCTGCTGACCAGTTGTTTAATCTGCTGTTTAGTGGAGGGTTATCAAATGCGTGGTATTCTAGCCAAAGACTCAGAATATAAGCCACCAACTAGCCAGAGAAACAGAATCCATTGCTTCAATGAAAGCGCCGCCGTTTATCTTGAAACCGCTGCACCATAATAACAAATGTTATCTCTGCATCAATATGCTTAGTAACATTTAAATTCCGACTAATTTGGATTCCAACATAAAGCACATCTGTTTTTAATTTGTTCGTATTTTTACCAACTTCTGCAATACACGAATGACAACGTAGAACGTAAACCTACGCCAACTACCGGCAACTACAAGTATTACTTAGTACACCGCAATGTAACCATACTGAAGCAGGAATGACTTAAATTACTTTTAATGGTGAGTTTGTTTATAAACATTTTTTCATACATTTAACAGACTGGTTCATCAACTATCACATTATAACAGCTCGTACTGGGTAGGTAGGCATTAATATTCAATTTTTCAAATGTAACTAAAATTACATTTGTTTTTGTTACAACAGATATTTCACAGAATGATTCATCAACCATCAAGTCTTAACAGCTCGTACTGGGTAAGTAGGCATTATTTTTCAATTTTTCAAATTTAATTAAAATGAAATTTGTTATTTTACAGACTGATTCATCAACCATCAAGCTTAACAGATTTGTCCTGGGTAGGTAGGCATTATTATTATTCAAATTTTGAAATTTAATTAACATGAAATGTGTTTTTTACAGCAGATATTTCACAGACTGATTCATCAACCATCAAGTCTTCTGATCCTGTTGACTGCTGTGTAAACTGAAAGATTGAAACACATAATGTGCTGCTGTTGAAGTAATTGTTGATTTTTAACAGAAGAATTTAAATAAACATTACTTGAATGTAACGTGTATTGATGTGAATTATTAATAGAATTTACTAAGGTAGAATGACGAGACTTTGTCTTTTTTTTGTACCAATAACTGGAAATATTAAGTAAAGTTTACTTGAGTTCTTGAATTAAAACTACTTGGTGCCTTTAAGTAAAATGTACTTAAAATTTCCCCTGTAATATTTACATTGTTTTTTTATTTGGAAATTGTTACAGTGGTTTTTTCAAGTAAATGTAACTCCACATTTTTTACAGTATGGGACACACATTATGACGACGTAACAGAGCGGCAAGTGCGGATCGGACCAAAACCGCTTCGTGACCACAATTAAAGTAACACATCATTTTTGTCAGTAACGATAACAGCGTTGTAACGGAGGAAAAACTAATTGCTTTAGGTTACTCATTACTGAAAAAAGTAACGCCGTTTATTTATAACACCGTTATTCCCATCACTGACAAACACACATGGGGAAATCCAGGAAATCCAGGATTGCATAATAGTCTGGGTCAAAATAAAAGTACTTCTTGGCTGAGAGCCTGAATCCATGACAAAAAGTAAGTGTAAATCCATAAATGTCTTATTTGTGAAAAAAAAATCAGAAAAGAGATATTTATTGGTAGTGCACATTAGTGTCTGAAAAAAACTGTAATACACTTATTATATACACGATTAACATATAAGGTTTTTGTTTAGTTTTCTTTTATTTAAGTATATTGATTTTTTGTAATTGGTAAAGTGTAATTAACGTATAATGCCATGTAATATTGCCATTTCTAATATCTGACTGCACAGATATACACACACACATTTGTTAATAATCAGAGTATTTTATTAATTCGTGTTTATTTTATGTTTTTCTCTGTGTGTGTGTGTTCGGCACTGTGATTGGTTAGCCAGCAATGATTGGCTCCAATGTAAAATACGCTTTAGTGTTTGTTTGTTTGTTTGTTTGTTTGTTTGTTTCACGCTTGAAGTGGTGTAAAGTACTTGAGTAAATTGACTTTACTTGAGTACTTTTGCCTACTTTGTACTTGTAACGAGTATCAAAAATATGAGAAACTTTTCCAGATTTCCACTCTTCTTGACTACATTAGTGATTGAGTATCTGTATCTTTACTCCACTACATTTGAATGGACACTTACCGTTTTGTGATTGTGCACGCTTGTAAATTCTACAGTAATTTTCTTTAGTTTTCTCCTTTGTCACCTCAGCTCCAATCTGTTTTTTTTTTGCCCTCACGCATGTAAATCCCCGTTTTTCCCTGTGCGAGTAGTAAGGGCTGTGGTGGTCTGTCTCAGCTGCTGTGGCCTCGGGGGTCCGCTGGTTTAGCTGGTCAGACATCTGGACTGAAACCATCTAACCACCCGCAGGCCAAAAGCTGCGCTCTTCACCAAAGACCTGACTCAGGAATCGCTGCGTCAGCCATTTTAGCCAATACAAATAAAACACGACAATAACTAACCAGCCAAAATGTACTTAGACAGCAGTCGCATCTAGTCGTGATGCTTTCTGTGAAGATTACACGTTTATAGTTAAACAAAAACCCAAGATTTCTCTCTCTCTCTTATATATATATATATATATATATATATATATATATATATATATATATATATATGCCTGTCTCACTCTCTTTGTCTCTCTCTCTGTCTCACCTTCCCCCTTCTCTGTCTGTCTCTCCCTCTCTCCCCCTTTCTGTCTATTTCTCCATGTCTCACTCTCTTCCTCTCTCCTCCCTTTCTCTCTGTCTATCTCTGCCCGTCTCACTCTCCCCCTTCTCTCTCTCTCTCTCTGTCTATCTCACACCCCTATGTCTCTCCCTGTCACACTCTCCACTTTCTCTGTCTGTCTGTATGTCTCTCGCTCTCTCTTTCTTTTCGCTCTTTCCACCATTTCTGTCTCCCCTTTCTCTGTCTGTACCTCTCTGTCTCTCTCTCACACTGTATAGATGTATACAGTATGTCTATCTCAGTGTGCTCCCCCCTCCCCCTTTCTTTTTCTTTCGACCCTCTGTGTGTGTGTGTGTGTGTGTGTCCAGCTACAGTCTCTCTCTCTCTCACGTTAACAGGCCTCGCTGTGACATAACTTGGCTCTAAGCAAAATACTAAGGATGGTGAGAAGAATAGTCAAAAGCACTCCACTTTACAAGGAAGACTCTGCGCCATCTTTTATCTTTTTACACTAACAATCTACGTATCTTTTATACCAGTGTGTGTGCGTGTGTGTGTGTGTGTGTGTGTGTGTGTGTGTGTACTTGCTTATGCGTGTTGTACTGTACACACACACACACACACACACACACACACACACACAATACGAACAACAAAACGAAACGGACGGATGATGCTTAACACGAGGCTCGATGCGCTCGCGAGGACACACTGACACGTCACGTCAGCCTCCAGCATCCTCCTCACTCACTCTCTCTCTCTCTCTCTCTCTTTCTTCAGGACCGCTGCCAAATGCGCGTGCACTGCGTGTCCACTTCCACAGCTATTTATCCCATCTATGACATAATTAGCATACTGGATGACGGACGGGCCATCTTAAAGAGCAGCAAATAGAGATGGATAACAGAAAGCATCTCCGTGTGTGCATCTCGCGCACGAGCATCTCGCGGAACGTGCACGCGCAATTAAACGGGCAGTGAATTTAATGCATGTGAGGTGATGCTTTTTTTTTTTTGAAGTGCAGCCACTTACTTGCCCACGAAGTTCTCCAACACCGAGCTTTTGCCAGCACTCTGGCCGCCGACCACCGCGATCTGAGGCAGGTCTAGGTTGGCGTTTTGTCCGATGGCCGAGAATGCGTCCTGCATTCGGTTCACCAGAGGAATCAGGTCCTCCATTCCCCGGTTGCCCATCGTGACGGATGGATAAACGGGCTCCAATTCACAGTGGGAAAATCACACAATGGAATCGTTCCTGGACGGAGCCTTGGAATCCAGGCCCGACGATCGCCGAGAGCTGTCAGTTGCTTCGTGCCCTTCGAATTTTCACACTTGCACCTTCGCAAATGGCCAATCCGCTTCCTCTCTCGCCCGTCTCCTCCTCGGCTACTGTGATCTGTGGGATGCGGTGATGATGATGAAGCGCTGGATGCTGAGCCACACCAGCCGCTAGGGGGCGCACTGAACATACACGGCGGAGAGATCGTTTATAAAATAAACAATAAGCGTGCAATGGCGTGCCACTTCGCATCTATCCGAAGATTTGTATTATAACTTTGTAATAAAACAACGTAATGCTTTTCCGAGAACGTCATGATATGATATATTTACATTCGCGTGATTTGCAACAGCGGGTAATAATTATAGTTATCAGTTATTCGTTCGCTTAAATCTATTATCTAATAAAACCATTACTTTATGGTGTGTAAAAAAAAGAAATTAGAAGAGGTGAATTCCTCCTGCGGGCAGACGAGGGTGCTCTTACGCTCCGCCCACGACAAGCGCGGCCGTAGAGGAAGAGATGCGACGCCGACGCGCTAAGTGCTATTTACAAAATACTGTACGTGAAGTGTAAGGTGGCGTGTGCTTATTTTTTACGTTGTTTAAAGCGAACTTTGTTTTACTTCTGCCGTTTGAAGCGTCCTTTAGCCAGCCTTTTAAAAGTTGACGCATTTTTGTTTTGTTGTAGGTTTTTATTTTGTAATTTATCCTCGCGTATTTAAAACATTGTGCGGGCGTATTTTTCACCATATTTTGCGACTTTTTTCGAAATCAAGACGGTACCGATGACAAAACAGCATAAAGACTTCATGGACAGATTGAAAAAAGAATGGGGAAAGTAGGTGAGTCAACAAGGATGGAAAAATGGTTTCATCTTTTATATTATGTTTATGTTAAAAACATTTTTAATTGATTATTATATCCATACTTTATTAAAGCAAATTATTTGTTCCAGAAAGTGACTCCCGTGAAAAAAACCGAAAGGTCAAAGATGAAATGTGCATCTCCAGTAGAACATTATAAATTATAGAGGAAAACAATCATTTTCATCTTTCCGTTTTTTTCTTCTTCGCAGATTAAATGAACTGATGGAGGAATCTGCCAATGTCACTGAATCCCATCCGCTCTCCAGAGCTCCATTAACATCTAAAGGTGTGTTTCTGTGGACATTTAGTGCCAAAATTATGAAATGTAAATTTCTAAGAAACAAACAAAAAAGCTTCCCATTTATGTTTGTTTTCTTTTAATTTTTCGCTTGCAATATTAAGTTTTCGTTTGAAAATAATTTTTTTACTTCAGATTTTTTGTTTGTCTGGTTAAGCAGCTGCCAATCACATTCTCATTAAACAATCAGAGTAAGGCAAGCTCCCACGTGAAGCTTGTGCCAGAAGTCCAAACGCAAAAGAAAAAAAAGAAATAAAAAAAAGCAAGATACAACGAAGAAAAAGAAAGAAAGAGCAAATAAATGTATGAAATAAAACAATAGATAAATAAGTACAAATAAATAAAATGAAATCAAGAAACAAAGAATTGTAAACACTTGTATTGTTTGTATCAATTGTAACATCTATATTTGGCAAAGCAACAAATGCCTTATTCAACATATTATACTGTAACATGCGTATAGATGTCATATAGAAAGAATGAAAGAAAAAAGATTTAAAGTGGCGACAAATAAATGTAACAAAAAATAAATAAAAACGCGTAAAATAAATGTTTCATTTTCATGGAATAAAGAAAGAAAGAAGAAATTAGGAAAAGAAAGAACAATTAAATGTATGAAATAAATTAATAGATAAATACTTAAAAATAAATAAAAGTAAATACATTTAAGTGTTTTGTAAACACTTGCATTGTTTGTATCAATTGTAACATCTATATTTTGCAAAGCAACAAATGCCTTATTCAACACGATAAACTGTAATGTGAAAAATAAACCAAGCGAAAAATGAAAAAAAAAAAACTTTTTCGTTCGTTTCCTAGAAATTTTCGTTTGATAGTATTGGTGATTAAAATATGTTTCTTGTCAAACTCTTCTTTTAGAGAGCGTAACATGTTCCTGTCCATCGTGTTTTTCTTTAGATGATGATGTTGACGCTACACGTGTTAAAGAAGACAAAGTAGACCAGGTTCGCTCCATCCAACATTCTGACCCCTCGCCCAAATGATTGTCATTATTCAACGCAGTTTCTAACGATGTCTTCTCTTCCTCACAGGGCGTGGCCACGTCTCTGAAGGTGACCATTCAGCACAGCAGTGAGAGTCGAGCCTTTAGCACAGCGCCAGAGGACACAGCGGCCATCACAGGCGCCGACGGCGAGCGAGAGAGAAGCCACGCCCGCTTCACCTGCCACGCCTGCAACATCGCCTGTCCTGATGCCCAAGTGAGCACCTCAGCCTCGTGATCGCTCATGAAATACCATCAAACGTCTACCGGCATCATGATTAGATGATCTTGCAAGCCTCTCAAACTCTCTCTCTTTCTCTGTCTGTCTCAGTCTCTCTCTCTTTCTTTCTCACTCTCTCGCTGTCTCACTTTCTGCTCTCTTTCTCTATTTCTCTCTTTCTTCTTTCTTTCTCTATCTATTTCTCTCTCTGTCTCACTCTCTCTATTTCTCTCTCTTTGTCTCTTTCTTTCTCTCTGACTGGTCTTTTCCATCCATCCATTCATCTCTCCCTCCATCTACTCTTACTTTCTCTCTCTCTCTCTCTCTCTCTCTCTCTCTCTCTCTCTCTCTCTCTCTCTCTCTCTCTCTCTCTCCCTTTCTTTCCCTTTCAGACTATTCTTCTTCATCTGTCTATCTGTCTCTTTTCTCTCTCTCTCTCACCCACCCTCCAGGACTGGTCTTTTCCATCTCTCTCTTTATCTCTCTCTTCTCAGTCACCTTCTTTCTCCCTCCAGGACTGGTCTTTTCCATCCATCCGTAAATCTATCTCTTTCTCTATTTCTTTCTCAGTTTTTAAAGGTAGTGCTTATTGCTTAATTTAATTGTGAAAATAGAGAGAAACGAGTCGTTTTGCTATTTGAACTAGGGCTTTCAGACTCACATGAGCAGTGCAGAGCATCAGCGGCGAATGATGGAGATCCAGCGTGTTGCGCAGCAGCTTCCACTGCAGAGCCGGTGAGTGAGTGGACCCTCCACATGTCCTACTATGTGAATTGATCAATGGCTTTTGAATGTTTTTAAGGCAGAAAGTGTTTTGTTTTCTAGATTTCAGTCTACGACTATTTTTAAGTTTAACTCAGCAGACGTGTGATGAAACGAAACACTAAGCAATACATATTATTTTAGGTTTTAATAGTTATAAAATTAATAAACAAAAAGACTTACGTGGAATTCACGCTTTTTTTTTTGAGTAATTTACTTGAGTAATTTACATTTTCTTACATTGTTATGCAAATATCTGTACTTTCTACTCCGTACGTTTTAGAAATAGCCGCGTTATTCTTATTTCCTTTCGATTAGTTTTATTTCAGTGTTGTCTATCTAAATTGAACCATCCAGATAAATGGCGCTATCCGGTTACGGTAAACTTGATTGTGGTTGGTTGAGACGTATAAACACATATCACTCCGACACCCTATTGGTTGGTGCGTGGTTGTTCACACATGCGCATCAGCCAATAAACAAGTCATTTTTGTTTTTTTATTTCACAATTTTAATTGGGCAATACGTGCCTTTTGGTTTTTATTTTTCTTCAAATATCCACACAAAAAATGAGTGAATACAGATGGTATTATTACTACAACAACCCCCACCCCTCCTCCCATCACTATTTTGCCCCAATATAAAACTAGTACAAAAATAGTATGTTATAAACAAACAAACAAACAAAAGTAGATAAATAAAACATCTTAAAAAAAAACAGCAAAACAACAAAAATAAATATAATAAAATGTAAAAAAAATGTATATATTAAGATTAACATTAGATTAACATATCTTAACATTTTTAAGATAATAAATAAATTAAATAAAACTGGTAGTAATAAACAAGTGAAAGGCACAATCAGCAAGTATAAAAGAACCATTACAATCATTACAAAAATGTACAGACTTAGTAAAAGTGAGTAATGGGTTTCTCAAACAAATTAGAGTCCCTAACGGAGTATCTGATTTTCTCCAAATACAGTGGTACCCCAACTTAGAATGTCCTTACTAACGAAAAACCAGAGTATGTTATGTAACCCGAGAAATGCATCGCCGCGAAAATTTCGCCCCGAGTTGCGGAAAAAAAATTCGCTTTACGAAACGAGCGCGTCTTGGTCTTATGAACGAGAGTATGAATGAGAGTCGAGGTATGAATGAGAATCCAGAAGTATAAAAAACAGTTGTTTAATCCTCACGCAAATCAAATAAACAAAAAACAACAACAAAAGCACTGGTTAGTTTCAAATGTATTGCTTCCAAAATATAAGATGAGCTTGTATTCTCTTTGAAAGAATATTTAATAATTTAAATCTTATTTCTAATATTAATCTCATATAAAAAGCAGCACAACCCGACGCCCGTCTGTCTGACTCAGACCAAGGTTGATGACCGTTGAATTGTGATACAGACTATCTAAAAGTTGTTTTGACTTATTCTTCTACTGCGAATACTGGGAATTATCTTGACAAATGGTGAATTAACTTTGAGAAAAGGTGATCCATTCTTAATTGAGCTTAAACATTAAATAAAATTGTTGGTTTAATCTCTCAGTGGCTAATATGAAGAGAAAAGAATCTGTCCATTCCAGATGAAAAAAACATTTTCTCTTTTAAAAAGGTGACATTTTTATATTTATCTCTTGGCTTTTTCAGTATCTCTCGTCCCAACTATCGCCTCTCTGTCTGTCTCCCTCCATTTCTTTTCTGTCGTCAGTGTCTCTCTCTTTAATAACGTTTAATAACTGTTATTGCTATTCATTTATAATTATTAGCAATAACAGTTATTAATAACTATTAATAACTACATTAAAAACAGTAATTAATAACTATTAATTCATTTGCAAGCTCGAACTTTCTCTCATCTGTTCAGTAGCCACTAGTAGTAGTATGTTACTCAAAAAGATCAGTATTGCCCTTAATCATTTAAACACCTTAAAATATGCTGCTTGTTGTTTTTTTACGCACAAATGAACTAGAACTTGAGAGATGCTGGGACTGGCTCCATTCCCCGAGGCCTAGAAATACAAGAAACGTCTTACATTACTTGAATGAATGGGTTGATTTTTCAAAAAAAGTATAGTGTATAGTGCGTATAATCATAATTTGTGACAGTTTAGTATTGGTTCCTGTCTGTTTATAAGTTAAAAGAGCGGGTAAACCGGTTTCATTTTGGTTTAGTTACATTGCCACACCCACCAAACACTGTAATGCACTGTAAGTCCCTTTAGATAACCGTTTTATTTCTTTTTTAACAGGGAGAGGAAACTGGTTCGTCTGCAGTGGTGTCCCATCTGCCAGTGTCGTTTCCCCGGTGACGTGATTGAACACAGACGAACAAAGAAACACAAGGTGAACTTCACATTACCTCTACAAAGTCTGAGCTTTACTAAATATATTATTGCACACACACTTTATGCACATACACCTTCCTGATTTTTCAGGCACAAATTTGTATTTATTGTTTTACATTTCTGGCAAATTATCTTCATGTTCTTTATGATGCATTAAATTATAACTTTTTCTTTTTTTAGCAAACCTAAACTTGTTGTGACTCGTATCACTTCAATGTTGCTTTACTTAAAAATAATCAAAAATAGTCTATTCTATAAATCGGAACTACACCTCCCATCATGCTTTGCTGCTCACTGGTTCCCATGAGCCTTTGCACTAGAAGAGCAAAGAGTAAAGCTGACTGAAATCGTTTTTTGTTAGACGTAAATATTAGAACAGTATTGTTTTTCTCTGTGCAGCAGACAGAGCGATTTGATTGTTTGACTCTGGTGTTCTTTGTTTTCAACTGTTTTCTTTATACGTTGAACCTTTTGCGTGCTGGTCTCATTTTCAGTTAGCCATTAGCACGGATCTACCGGATGCAACATGCTATGTCTGTTAAAATATCCATGATTGTATTTAGTTTAATCTTACTTCTTCCAGTGTTATATAGCCACTGTTAGCTGTCACTGTTAGCCACTGATACATCATATACATCCATTATTTAAATAAATGAGTGCTTATATTTACGTGCATATTTGAAATCTGGGAAGTTTTTGAGCCTCTAAAATGGAGAAACAATAACGAGTTCTTATATTACTATTAACCTCTTTAAGAAATAGGTACAGCTTTTTAGAAAAAGCACTACTTTGTTTGCTTAAGTACCATAATTCACCTATTAAGTTTTTAAATTGCACTTAGTATCTTGCCAAATAACTATTAGGGTGAAATAATGGCAACGGGAAAAGACAATAATTCAGAGCGAGATTTGTTAATCACCGAAATGGAACAGACGTTTAATACAGCACTGCAAAGTATCGGCAACTACAGTGAGAAGCATCATCGAGATTATTATCTGACCAACACTGCGGAGAACAAAACCGATTTCAAAAGCGATGGAAAGAAAATTAGAGAGCTGAAAGATAGAAGTCCCACCAGTGAATGTCTCAGCCACAATTAATGCTCTGCAAAGGACAGAGAAAGAAACCTGTCCTAGTTAAAACGGAGTTTAAACACATAACCTGGGGAAAAGTGATTTGAATCTGGAAATGTTTCCCTTGGTTAGATGAGGCAAAACTAGAGCTTTTTCTCTTTTTTTCATATAAAAATAGAAATATAGGACAGGCGTTCCGTTTTTCACATTTTCTGGTGTTTTTTGTTTGTTGCCTAAATTCAGTACGAGTAAAATACTCAAGCTGTTTTAAAATTGGATACTTTACAACTTTTACGGAAGTCTTCTTGGAATTGGTGACTTGTGATGGAGTAATAAATAAAGAAAAAAAAAGTATTTGTAAGAGAATATTAACATAATTGAAATAGAAACGGTAATACAAAAACAATTTTCAATGTATTATATTTTATTTTGTGTTTTAATAAATACACAGCGGTTATTTCATGTAATTGTTGCCTATCTTTGATTTCTCTAGCTGGCTAAAGTCTCCGCCAGACCTTTCTGTCCGCTCTGTGAGTGCCACTTCCGAACTCCTCGCAGGTTTGTGGAGCACATGAAGTCTCCCGAGCACAAGCGGAGGGTGGAGGAGGTCCGTTTCCTGTTCTCCGCGTTACTCCAGCCAACAAGCATGTCACGCGTCTGGTTCATTTGCAGCAGAGAAACGATGGCGACCTGGAGGTGATGGAGGAGCTCATAACAGTAGATGCCGTCGGCTGCTTTGAAGGGGAAGACGATTACGAGGAAGGAAATGAAGACCAGAGTTCTGCTGCACGTGTAAATCTGATGGCCACACTGCTTCGGTCCGGTACTATCGCTGACATGGCTTTACTCCTGTTTGAAGCATCAGACACCGATAACAATCTCCAGTGAGGAACAGACGGAGTGCGAGACGTATAATCCAGATGTAGAGTATGGTGAGTCCGTCTACTGGTGTGTGAGCTCTCTCGGCCTTATCTTAATAAAGTCTTGTCTCATCCTCAGGCACTAGTTTTGTCGTCCCGGCTGCTGGTTTCCTCTGCAGACTGTGTCGTAAATTCTACCACTTTGAGTCTTCGGCGCGGGAAACTCACTGCAGGTCTTTTGTACACTTCGAGAACTTGCAGGTGAGAACGTCGATTCTGTTGGAGGGCTTTTTCTTTACTGTGTGTGTCAAAATTCACACGGCAACGAACGATGATTCGATTCACAAGGTCCATTCAGCATTTTGTGAAAATTGTAATGAAATGTAGGTCGCTTTGGATGAAAGCGTTGTAAAGCAGAGGTGTGAAGAACTTGAGTAAACTTTAGGAATCTTTGTACATTTTGTAAATGTAGTAATATATTTTTTTTTTTACTTCTACCAGGTATCAAAAATATAAGCAACCTTTAAATTCATGCAGTCCCAATAAATTCACGCAATCAATAAAGTACAAGTACTAATACAAGAACAAATACTATGCTAAGTGTTTCAATGTCTAAAAAAACTTCCAGTTTTTTTACTTGTTTGTCATACTTTTGATTCTAAAAAGAAAAAAATATATATTTATTATACATATGTATACCTATTGTATTTGTATATTTACAAAATGTTCAAAAATACCTAAAGTTAAAAAGTTTATTTACTTAAGTACTTTACACCTCTGCTGTAAAGTAAAGCATGAGGGGGAGGGGCTACTGTACATGGGCTGTGACTGAACAGACTGGCCAGGGTGACGTAGCCTCTACCCTCATGCTAATTGCGAGGTTTCCATTATCTTGCAATTAAACCGTGTGAATTGAATTTGGATTGGAGTTTCGCCTGTGCGTCCATGCGAAGGCAACACACATGCTGACACCCACCACAACCTAAACGCAACTATAACTGTCGTTATGTTTATTGTTTATATTTAATTTTGATGTGCAAAGTTGTATGTAATACATTGTTATGAATGTGTATTGTTTCGTTACCTCGTTGGTGTAACAGGTATCACAGAAGGGGGATGGGTACCTTTGCTTTGCATTTTGGGGAACGTTTAAAGATTACGTCACACTTTTTATTTGCGTCAGAAGTTTGTGACGTGGAATTTGTTCCTTTTGAATGTGTAAGGCCAATGAGGTATGTGTTTGTCTTGTTGTTTGTAATTGTTTGTGTTTGCATTTAGTCAAATTTTATTGTTTGTCGTTTCTTAGTTCTGACGGCGTTGTTCGGACAGCAAGTATTGAATAAATGTCTGTAAAAACCCAAAGAACGAGTTGCGTCTAAAAAGAAATCAAAAGGAGCAACAGCAACTTAACATACAATTTGCAAACTTTTTGTAGCTTTGTCTGATAATATTGTATTGTTGGATGTCTTTAAAAGCTTTGTGAAATGGATTGTGCTGAGGATTCTAAATGTCCGTGTTACCAAATTATTTAGGTAATAAAGCAAAGTGCAAGCTGTGCTAAACCACGTTTAAGCCGTTGGTTAAGATCCTCAAATGTGTGTGTTTAATGGAATCGTATCATGATGTTTAACTTTTGTCCTTTCTAGAAGCATACTTCCCAAAAGATGCAGAAGAATCTTCCCACAGAATGCTGAGTGTGGACTCTATTTTGTGTGGGACTGGGGGAAACTGTTTTGCCCAGGTCTGCAGCTGATTGGGGGAACCGCGCTGTCAATCATCAAGGGGGCGGGACCTAATCAGCGAACATCGGACGTGCAACAGCATCATTTCGCTGTCAACATTTTGCTATATATATGTGTTCATTTAGATCGCGGGGGTGGGCGAGTTAGGAGGTGTGACACTGCTCAGCTGTTCTCCGCTCAGATTCTTCTATCTTCCACGCTACATGAGCGTTAAAAAGTTTGTTAAATCTATCGTTTCTTTTCCTACTTGATCATACAAACATTCTGTACTTTTGTTGTATGTACTTTTGATATTGTAGCGTTGGATCAATGAATAAACGCTCTAAATGAACACGGACACTTATAACAGTACACACGAGATCCGTAACATGTTACTATATTTTGTAGTTTTTTTTATATTATATTCTAATAAATTTATATTAGCATTCTGTTTTGACGTGTTTTAACGCGCTTGCGCAGGGCACTAGCTAGGAACAGCTGATCAGTGACGTCAGTGTAGGAACTTCTGAGCTGTAGGAGGAATTTTCAGAACACCGTTCTCGTATTTTGTGCTTGTTTCGTGCTGCTTGCTGTTGTTTGCTTCCGTGTTTGTTTTTGCGTTTGTTTTCCTCTTTGCGGTTGCACCATACAGTAGCTTGTTTTCTTTGTTATACACACTCTGTTAAGGTGAGCGTCACTACTGTAAGTTTGGTTAGCTAGTGTAGTTTATTTTCTTTGGGTTTATTTAGATTAAGTTGTTTAGTTATAGTTAGTTAGGAATCCCGTTTTGCTTTATTTGACGCCACCTTAGTATTTTGATTCACCTTGTTTTATCACTGTCATTTGGTTTCACCATTGTCACTTGAATGTCAATAAATTCACTTTGTTCACAAATCTTGCTCCACGTTGTTTTATTAAAGTTATTCATTGTTCATTTCTCATGTCACAATCTTCTGTCTGGAAAGTTCATTCATCTAAACTTCATTACAGCTTTATCTGTTGTGCGATTGATTTCTGTTGGTTCTGTTTAACGTTGGTGGGAATACGAAACTAAATATGTTGTTGTCTCAGCAGTACAAATAGATTAAATCATGTAAATACTTTTAAATGCTCTGAATGTTGCAATTAGGCTCTCCAGACTAAATCCTCTCATTCACAATCACTGGTCACTGGCGGAGCCCGGGGCCACACGTGGCCCTTTGGATTATTACACAGATTATCTCCCTGAACTCGAATTGCATAGGCTTCACTCTGAAGTTGTACTGATACGTGTCACTCTCAATAATTTAGTAATTGTGAGAAATGCTGAATGTAGGTTGGTCAAGAAAAAGTTATGGCTAAAGCTGTATATATATATATATATATATATATATATATATAT